>SJYV01028892.1:112142-137133 GCA_006410875.1 Neotragus pygmaeus | reverse complement strand
CAGGACATGGAAACAACCTAGATGTCCATCAGCAGATGAGTGGATAAGCAAGCTGTGGTACATATACACAATGGAGTATTACTCAGCAATTAAAAAGAATACATTTGAATCAGTTCTAATGAGGTGGATGAAACTGGAGTCTATTATACAAAGTGAAGTAAGCCAGAAAGAAAAATACCAATATAGTATACTAACACATATATACGGAATTTAGAAATATGGTAATGATAACCCTGTATGCGAGACAGCAAAAGAGACACAGATGTATAGAACAGTCTTTTGGACTCTGTGGGAGAGGGCGAGGGGGGGATGATTTGGGAGAATGGCACTGAAACATGTATAATATCATATAAAAAAATTAATCGCCAGTCCAGGCTCGATGCAGGATACAGGATGCTTGGGGCTGGTGCACTGGGATGACCCAGAAAGATGGTACAGGGAGGGAGGAGGGTTCAGGATGGGAAACACGTGTACACCCGTGGTGGATTCATGTTGATGTATGGCAAAACCAATACAATATTGTAAAGTAATTAGCCTCCTAAAATAAATAAATTTATATGTTTTTAAAAAAGAAAGTTGAGGGCAGAAGAATTGATGCTTTTGAACTGTGGTGCTGGAGAAGACTCTTGAGAGTCCCTTAGACTGCAAGGAGATCCAACCAGTCCATCCTAAAGGAGATCAGTCCTGGGTATTCATTGGAAGGGCTGATGTTGAAGCTGAAGCTCCAATATTTTGGCCACCTGATGCAAAGAACTGACTCATTTGAAAAGACCCTGATGCTGGGAAAGATTGAGGGCAGGAAGAGAAGGTGACGACAGAGGATGAGATGGTTGGATGGCATCACTGACTCAGTGGACATGAGTTTGGGTGGACTCCAGGAGTTGGTGATGGACAGGGAGGCCTGGCGTGCTGTGGTTCATGGGGTCACAAAGAGTCGGACATGACTGAGCAACTGAACTGAACTGAGTCAGAGTCCATCCAGGCCGAGAAGCACATGAGTCTCACATTCTCAGTGGGTGCCGAGCCCCACTTTAGAGAGTTCTCTCAGCAACAGCAGCTCCATTCTGGTCATCCTTCCACAGAGGTGACAGTAGTGTTATGTTTTATTTCTGCCTTTAAAATATGGTCTTGCCTTTGGTATTTAAACCACAAAGTACAACCCAAAGACAAAAAGGAACTACTTGGCGGCACTGAGAGAAGCACCCCATTAACACCTGCACCCATGAGGCACTGTGTGTGTCACTGATCCCAGCAACCGGAATGTTTTGACAGCAGACCTCTCATCACCGGACAGTTGTATTGCTGGTCATTCCTGATCTGAGAGACTATGCAAGACAAATTCCTATTTTCTCCTCACTATTTCCTACATTAGAGGGCACAAAGTCTGCCAACCTCCCATCTCACACAACCCTTCCAGAAGCAGATTTTTTAAAAAAAAACTGAAATAAAAAGCTCATAGATAATTCCAAAACAAAAATGCGATAGTGATGAGAACACTTGAGTATGGAGTAGCAAATCTCTACACTCTGATGGCAAATCCTATGCCTTCAAAACAGCCACCCACAACTGGGACAGCCTGCTTTAGGATAATGTTTACAAATGATTTTATCCAGTTTTAATTGCCATGCATTCACAACAATCTGTCAGCTTTTAACCAAGTGAGATACCCTCACAGTTGGAGAGAACCCTCAAATCACCAGAGAACTCAAAAAAAAGGGGCAAGCCAGAAAAAATATCTTTCCCCCTGCTGGTCCCCGACATATTGTGGGAAGAAGCGTCCATGTACAGTTCTTGGCCTCCCCACACTGTGCTAAACAGGAGACACCCCCAGGAGTTCCACCAAGCAGCTCTCATGGAGTTGCTGGGGAACAAAAACATTCCTCCTACCATTCTAGGTTCTTCCAGCTGTTGAAGAGTTAAACTGCCACAGAGTAATAGTAATAGCAGCAAATCAAACAAAAATCTAATAACATGTACACTTGTGTCTACCAAAAAAGATACCCACAACCCAAAAGTTGAGTTATGTTTTATTCTGTTGACAAGCGGAGGACTCCATGCCTTGAAGGCGGCATCTCAAACAGCCTGAGAAAACTGCTTGAGGAAGTGAGGTGGGGGTGGGGGGGATATAGGACTTTCGTGAGTAAGGGCAAGTAGAAGGAACAGAAGATATCTGTTAACAAAAGAAAGCCAGATATCTCCGGTTAGGGAGTTTAATGCTTTTCTAGGCATGAGATGATGAAAGAGTCCAGGTGCATGAAATCATTCCTTTTGAAAGAGAGCAGGACCCTATGGTCCTTGCCTCCCATGTCCTCAGCCTGTGGAACAACTTTTGCCAAAGAGCACGTTTAATCAGCAAACTGAGAAAATGCAGAAACAAAGGAAAAGAGTCCCACAAGACTAGATAGTATCAGTTTAGTCATTAAGTATAGTTAAGGGCCTTTAGTTTCTTCTCAAGAGCTATAGATAACATTCCGAGCCATCTCCTGCAATCTGTCTTATAAACACTGAAACCTCCACCAAGAGGAAGAAGCTAACTACGTGATGCCTAGACTGCTGCTATGACATACACTGCTGCAGCTCCAGAACCGGCCTCTGATGGCTGCTAGATGGCGGGTGGTCTTTATTTCCCTCCTGAGTTGCCTGAGGTCTCACCAGCTCACCTTAGATGATGGTTGCAGTTGCTGATGACTGTCCTGGTGTTTAATCACTAAGTAACATCTGACTCATTTGTGACCCCACAGACTGTCCATGGGGGTTCCCAGACAAGAATATCGGAGTGGATTGCCATTTCCTTCTCCAGAGGATATTTCCAATTCCCAAACCTAACACACTTCTGTTTTCCTTTATGGCACACCCTTCTGTTGAGTTCAGCCCATTGACTTGATCTTTGTGGATGAACCATCAGAAAATGGGGCAACAAACAAGACTGAGATTAGCGTGAACTGTATCCGCATGCAGGACTCGGACTTGAGTAACCCATGTGGGTGAGTGGCATGGGCTTCCCCTCTCAGTCTGTGGGCCAAGCTATCCACACCTTCCATGGTGCGTGAAAAAGCAGGTGACTCTGAATGGTCAAGGAGGCCATTGGAAAGAGTCATCGTGGTCATCAGAGAAATAATTAAGAGCCGTGGACTCTGAGACTGCCTCAGCTCTGCATGACACGTATGTGTTCACTGGTGTGGGGAAGAGAGTTAGAAATAACTCCTTGCACTCTTTGCCTGAGATGCTCCTCCCAGTGTTTCACAGCTGATGGAGACAGAACCAAAGTCAAGACCTTCAAAACCTTGAACCAGGTTTGAACCTGCATCTCCTGCATTCCAGGCAGAATTTTTACTGCTGAGCCACCAGGGAAGTCACCCTTTGTTTATTGATATGTCAGGAAATATTCCGTTTTGCACAAGGGAAAGACCCAGGGGGACAAATTTCTAAAATGGATGAAGCCACCGCCTTAAATACCACCTTCAGTTAAAGGCAACAGTAGGTGGAGGAGGGAGGCCAGCTCTGGGAGGAGACCAAGAGAAGTACAGGCAACAGCGATGAGACTGTGTGGAGGAATCTGCCTGGTCAGTAGACAAAGGATGCTGAAACCATCAGCCTCTGTGACCATGTCCAGCTGTGCACCCCGAAGGGATTCAGAATGATGGAAAGCGGAATACTAGGCTTGTACAGAGTTGGGCTATAAATAAAGCTGAGTGTCAAGGAACTGATGCTTTCAAACTGTGGTGCTTGGGAAAACTCTTGAGAGTCCCTTGGATGGCAAGGAGATCAAACCAGACAAGTCTAAAAGAAATCAGCACTAAATATTCACCGGAAGGACTGACGCTGAAGATGAAGCTCCAATACTTTGGCCACCTGATGTGAAGAGCCTACTCACTGAAAAATACCTTGATGGTGGGAAAGACTGAAGGCAGGAGGAGAAGGGGGCAACAGAGGACAGAGATGACTGGATGGCACCATTGACTCAATGGACATGAGCTTGAGCAAGCTCCAAGGGATAGCAAAGGACAGGGAAGCCTGGCATGCTGCAGTCCATGGGGTCACAAAGGGTCAGACGCAATTTAATGACTAAACAACAAGTCAGCTAAGATGCCTATAAAAGGACTCATTTTAATGAATCCAGATGCTTACATCTTCCTGTACATAGAAAAGTACTAAATTCATTGATATGAGATGTCTGGTTTTCTTTAACTTAATCTATATATTTTGGCTACTCCCCTACCTCTTGGGAGCAGTTCTTCAGAGCAGTCTGAGAAGCTGTCTTCTGGACTTGAAATCCTCAGAAATCCACCAAATAAAGCATAATTCTCAACTTTTAGGTTGCTCTTTTTTTTTCCCAGGCAACAGTTGCTTGGCACATTTAAATCCTTATCTTCTCTGCGTATGAGTTTCTAGAGCTAAGACCAACCAAAGTCTGCCTTCCTCTGCTTATCATTTGCAAAACTGTATCCTGTCTTTGTAATCCTACATTTCCCCTGGGTTCCATTTTCCTCAAAGTCTACTCCTAAAACCGCACAACCTGAACATCCTCTGGACACCCCAGGAGAGTTTGAATATGCCTACTTTCTCTCATTCTCATCCAGCAAAACCTCTTATAACACAGATAAAATGGGGCTGGCCTTGGCATGGTGTGATACTCATGGTAGATGCAAGTTGAACATAAAAAAAAAGCATTAATAAGCAATTTAAACTTTTACTGAAGTCTTGAAGAATGAAAAATATCTTTTATGCTTTTGTGATCTGTGTGTGTATATGCTTAGTCACTCAGTCATGTCTGACTCTTTGGGACCCCATGGACTGTGGCCCACCAAGCTCCTCTGTCCATGGGAGTCTCCAGACTAGAATACTGGAGCAGATGGCTATGCCCTCCTCCAGGGGATCTTCCCAACCCAGGGATGGAACCTGGGCCTCCCACGTTGTAGGCGGATTCTTTACCGTCTGAGCCTCCAGGGAAGCCCTGGCTACTGAATAAGTTTGTTGGCTATAAGAATGTATGCTCGCCTATCCCTTCTCCAGGGGATTTTTCTGACTCAGGAATCGAACCAGGGTCTCCTGCATTGCAAGCAGATTCTTTACCAGCTGAGCTACCAAGGAAGCCCCTGAAAGCAACTAATGACTCCAGAGGCGCCGCTGGGAGGCCTATGACCTAAGTCAAATCCCTTAAGATTATGACTGGCCTCAGGTACTATCAATTCTTAAGAACAAAACCAAAACACACCTACGGTTGCTATAAGGCCCTTACTTTTTCAAAGGGTCTATAGTTTTCTGCTTCATTTCTGTAAACTAGAAAAGTCAGCTAAGCAATTTATCCTTTCTCTAAGTATCCTGGTTTGTCGAGGGCTTTTGAAGGAATGATGCTGCCATCCCACTATGAAAATAGCTGTCCCTCCACAGTCACTGTCCAGTTTTACAAAGAAACCCACTTGCCTGACCAGAATCACACCATCTTCTGAGCCACTTCACTTGCATTAGTTACCAAGCATCCATCGGCTTGCGATGTTAGGACTTCAAATAGAATGAGACCAGAACTAACCACAGCCCAGCTCCCTCCACCCCTCTAGACACTCAGAGAAGTCTCCACAAGCACTACCTTCAAGGTCAGAAATAGCGCATCCTCATCAAAACAACCTTAATTTCCTGCAGCCTCCAGAGCCCAAGTCCATCCACTTCAGAATCTATCTTGTACTAGAGCGAGTGGCCGTTTTGAAATCAAAGCATGAACTTCAGGCCTTGGCTTCTTTAAAAAGCATCAAGAGAATAAATTTTGGAAGAAGAGAGGAAAGAAAGAGTCTGAAAGGGATGAGAAGTGTGTGTGAATTACTAAAAATGGACCCTTGAATGATTCTCAGTTGTTACTCAAGACAGTGCTCAGGATTTCCTAGTGGGAGGCTCATTTTGGCTCCATTTCTGGGTGACATGGTGCTGTCATGCCCACTGCAGGCTGGAGGATGTCGTCCTGCAAACGCAACTGCTCCTGGCCTGGGGGCTATTGCATTAGTCCCACTAAGTGAAAGTGAAAGTCACTCAGTCGTGTGCAACTGTTTGCGATCCCATGGACTGTAGTCCATGGAATTCTCCAGGCCAGAATACTGGAGTGGGTGGCCTTTCCCTTCTCCAGGGGATCTTCCCNGGGGCTATTGCATTAGTCCCACTAAGTGAAAGTGAAAGTCACTCAGTCGTGTGCAACTGTTTGCGATCCCATGGACTGTAGTCCATGGAATTCTCCAGGCCAGAATACTGGAGTGGGTGGCCTTTCCCTTCTCCAGGGGATCTTCCCAACCCAGGGGTGGAACCCAGGTCTCCTGCATTGCAGGCGGATTCTTTACCAGCTGAGCCACCGGGGAGGCCCACTAAAGCTCTTCGCTTTGTCTTGGTCTGAAAGGAGGGCTGGGTGACACTCTTCCACTCTGAGCATTAGGGGCGCTTGTCTCCGTTTCTGTACCTCAATTTCCTCACTGTCCTCTCAGGACAGAAAAACGACCAGCAAGTGTTCCTGAGAGGATGAGTGTGGCCCGTAAAGTGCTGTGAACTGGGCGTGATTAGTTCTGCTGTGTTTGGCCTCAGTTACTAACATCATTGCCATGTGCCTCGCTGGACAGAGCTTCTATTCCCAAGCTTGTGAGGGGTTTAAAGAAAGTTCCAACTTCATTTCTCTCTTCTTGGGGATTTTTTAAAATTTTGGGGGGTGATCNTGGACTTTTGGCCTCTGAGGGAGAGGGAGAGGGTGGGATGATTTGGGAGAATGGCATTGAAGCATGTATACTATCATGTAAGAAACGAGGCACTGGTCTATGTTAGATGCAGGATGCAGGATACTTGGGGCTGGTGCACGGGGGTGATCCAGAGAGACATTGTGGGGTGGGAGGTGGGAGGGGGATTCAGGATTGGGAGCTCGTGTACACCTCTGGTGGAGTCATGTCGATGTATGGCAAAGCCAATAGAGTATTGTAAAGTAAATAAAGTAAAAAAAAAAAAGAAAGAAAGAAAGAAAAGGCAAAGATTATCTTAGAAGCATTGTGGGCAAAGCAAAAGTGTACTGACTCCGAGCATTGTTATAGGTGACTGTCAACTCAGACTGACATAATTACTGATATTTGTTCTAAATTAAACAAGTTCATTGTTGAACCAATGGGAAAAAAAAACTAATTTAATTTTTTAATAAAATTTTTAAAATGCAATACAACTTTAAAGATCACTTTCCATTTACAGCTGGGGCTTCCCTGGTGGCTCAGATGGTAAAGAGTCTGCCTTCAATGTGGGAGACCGGGGTTTGATCCCTGGACTGGGAAGATCTCCAGGAGAGGGAAATGGCACCCCACTCCAGTATTCTTGCCTGGAGAATCCCATGGATGGAGGAGCCTTGCGGACTATAGCCCACGGGGTCACAGAGTCGGACACAATTGAGCGGCTTCACCCACTCACTTCCATTTACAGTTACTATGAAATAAGGGCTACATTCCCCCACGTTGCCCGATGCATCGCGGCGCCTGTTTAGACCCAGTAGCTTGCACCCGCTGTTCCTCCCCAGCATTGCCCTTCCCCCAGTCCCCATCGGGAACCACTGAGTCTGCTTCATCCAGACAACAAGTAGCCTCCACCTCTCATCTCTCTCCCTTTCCTTCACCCTCTTTCTCTCCTGTTTTTCTTTCTTTTTAATGGACAGAGCTGAAACTCTTTTCTATTTCGTCAATGCTTTGATTCCCTAAAGACTGTCATCTTTACCCGTGAACTGCCCCATCTACCCTCCCAATATCAACACCCTGGGCAAATCCCTTGAAGGTGCCAGGGGAAGATGCCCTTGCGGGTCACGTAAAGTCCATCGCAGTACAATGGTTGAAAGAAGACTGCCAAGGTCTGAGAAACTCTAGTCACTGAAGATCTTGGTTCAAATCCTCTCTCACCGCAGATGACTGAAATAGACGCCAAGAAAGGGCTCCTAGCTGGTAAAGGAAATGTTAACATACCCCTTCAGTAGACTACCAGGGAGCCAGTAACAACACCCTGTAAAATAAAATGAGCTATTTTATTGTTGAAATATGTGTTGTTTGAAAAATGTGTTGTTCCATATTACTATTCTAAAGACTCTGTTCATATATACACAATAGCATCACCAACTCAATGGACATGGGTTTGGATAGACTCTGGGAGCTGGTGATGGACAGGGAGGCCTGGCGTGCTGTGGTTCATGGGATCACAAAGAGTTGGACACGACTGAGCGACTGAACTGNCTATTCTAAAGACTCTGTTCATATATACACAATAGCATCACCAACTCAATGGACATGGGTTTGGATAGACTCTGGGAGCTGGTGATGGACAGGGAGGCCTGGCGTGCTGTGGTTCATGGGATCACAAAGAGTTGGACACGACTGAGCGACTGAACTGACCTGAACTGAATACATACAAATATGTGAGTCTTAGTAGAAAAACACTGAATTCGTCAAAATAGGAACATAGATAACTCTGGGAAATGGAATTGTGACATTTATGAACTTCCTAAATTTTTGATAGTAAGAATTCTGAAAATACGTATTTGGTAAACTTACTACAACCCAGCAACTCTTTGCACCATATTGAAGTGCTCACACATGCATGCAGATGGCCAGAGAGACCCACCACGCGCACACAGGCTCACTCCATGTTCATTAGTTTTCTCTGCCCTGTGATGTTGGGCTCAGTCTTCCCAGCCTCCCTGAGATCAACAATAAGGGAAGAAAGCATAATACAACCAGGCGAGATGAAGTTTAACTTGTCAAACTGCAGCAAGGGCCCAGAATCTCTCCTCCCCCTTCCCTGGACAGATCCATAAGCTGTTGCTCACGAGAGATGAACCGCCTACGGAAAACATCAGGTTCTCCCGTGGCAGGTTCCACAGTTTGCTCCAGGCCCCTGAAGTCTGAATTTGCAGGGCTGTTTTAAATTCTAAGAAATAAGGGGCTGGTCTTCAACTTTTTCATCAAAGGGATTCAAATCTCATTCTTCCCTGCAAATCTGAGATCAGCAGCCTTGTTTGGACCAGGCATCTTGAGAAGGGAGGCAGAAGGGAGTCACATGCTAAAGGAGAATGTTGGAAAGTAGGTTCATAAAGCTATTTATTTTTTGCTTGGTTTTCTTTGTAATTTCGGCCATTCTGAGTCTTCATTGCAGTGCACAGGCTTCGTTGGCCCGAGACATGTGGGATCTTGGTTCCCTGACTGGGGATCGAACCTGCATCTCCTGCATTGGAAGGCGAATTCTTAATCCCTGGACCATGAGGGGGCCCTTCAGATAGATATTTGAGCCAAATGAAAAGAGACAGGACCTTGGAGCATCAGTCACCCTACTTGAAGACGTTTGCTTTAAAAGGGACGTGTGCTGGTTGAGAGCCTCAGTTTCAGGGTCAGACAGTCCAGAGCTTGATTCCCTGAGATCTCTACTGATCAGCCACGTGGGTTCTGGTAAAATTGTCTGTTACATAAAATGAAACAATAATGGGAACTATCTCATTAAGATTATTGAGACCATAAAAGAAAAACATACTATTTTAAAAAATGTTTACTCCCATGCCTGGCAGAGTCAGTAGGTCATATCAGTTACTGTTACCCCCATTCTAAACTTGTACACCCACAGCTTTAAGCACAGCAATGAACTGGGCATAGAATTAGGTGTGGTACAGAAGATAAGAAATAAGATATGGTTTCAGCCTAAATAACAGCATAATCCAGTTAAATAGTCTCTTCTCTCTTACCCTCTTTTTCTGTTTTTCTGCCTCTCTTTCTATATAAAGAACATTATGCGCACACATGTATGTGTTGAAAACAAAAAGATACCTAAAATTGTAAAACAACAGAGAAGCAGATGGGAAAAATTCAGGGGGGAAGATAGCGGTAAAATTCTCCTTCAAAAGCTGAATAAAATAAAACAAAAAACAAGGTAACAAATTGGTGATCTTTCTCTGACCCTCCTTAACCATCCTCTCTTCCCAGCTTCTCAGCCACATGTGCATCAGTTCACATGTGCATCAAACAATCAAATGACAGAACAAGATGGAAATACCCTTAACAAATATGGTTTCCCACCCTCCAAGCTTGTGCCCTAAGGAAATATTTGCACATTGCCCATGAGAGCAAAGAAGCAAAGTGAGATGCATCTAAAGTACAGCTTAGGGGATCGAGAGGAAGTTCAGGACAGGACAGCTGACACTCAGGGGATGAGTAAACGTGTTTGAATGAAGGAGGAGTGATATGCAAAGGACTGTCTGCAAGCGCAGCAACAGAAAAGATGGAAAAGGGCAAATAGATGCCAATAAAGAAAGCAACCTTGGGAAGATTTACCTCCAAGAACGAAAAGAAATCTTTCAGCAACAGTGCTTTACGTCCTCAAAGAAATTAAAGGAACATATCCTCCATGAATTCAGATGAAAGAGGAAATAATAAAAGTTTTTAATGGAAAAAGAGATGGAATTAAAACAGAATAGTAGCATCAAAAAGCTGAATGAACATTGCATGAAAAGGAAAAATGGTATGGGCTTTAAAAAAAATCACACATGATAGAAAGAAAATGGAAAAATTCAAAGTATTCAGAAGACGATGGTCCTCATGGGGAACCCACTGTAGGAACCCAACATGTAACTATTTGACCTTGAAGAGAAAGAGAACAGAGAAGCCAGTGAACACACAGAGTTCAAAGGCACAATGAAGAAGAACGCCTCTGAACTGACATGTGAATATAGACTTAAAAGGGTGAAATCTACCTAACATTTACAAACATAAAAAATATTCCTTCATTCTTGAACAAGTAATTGAATTTCAAAAGTAGCTTGCTTTAAAAATAAATGTAGATACTGGAAAACAGGGGACCTGGTCTACCAAATTCTGAAAGAGTAAAGGGAAATATGATCCAAAAGCTTTCCCCTGTTTAGGTTTTATTCCTTATGGCAGAGACAGAAAGAAATTCTCAATTATGTAGGGATTCTGGAAGCATAATTAATATATAATCTTCTTTAAAATATCATAGCAACATAGCCTTGCTGATTAAGGTGAAAATCAAAATAAATAATCACAGAAGTATAAATTTCTATATGAAAGGACTAGAAAGACCTTTGAACTATTTCAGCAGAAGATTTAGTCTAGAAAGTTATTTCTGACTATGGTTAGAAGACTGAATGCAAATATCTTAATTCTTATTAAAAAACATTTTATTCCAGTTTTATATTATAGTATTATGTTATAGCTTATAATAGCATTTTAGTTTTATTAATGTATTTACTATGCCATTATAGTTTATTAAGGTTCCATTACAGTTCATTATAAGTATTTATCATTTTAATTGTAATGAGCTATAATAAAAACTCTTGAGTCTACTAATACAGAACAGAAGGTAGAAATGGATAGCGGGTATATTATGGGCCATTAAAAGTAAACTGATTTTTCACCTTTCAAGGAAAGAGTCAATAGTCACTGATAATTTCAGAAACTGAAGTTCAGTGTGAGTATTTTAAATATTCAAATCAATAAGATGAAGAACAATAAATTTGACTATGTGTTCTGAAATACTGGAAGGAAAATTATTACTAAAAAAATAATGTCCAGTTAAATTTAAAAGGAAAATAATTGTCAAAAATATGAATTATCTCGGGATCTCCCTGTTTAAAGATAATTGGGGGTTACCATGATTGAAAGTTATTAAATAATGTTTTAAATAGCAAATAAAAAGATAGTGATTGAGTACATTATTTAGCAATATAGAAGTAAATGTAAGAAACAAGTGACGAAAAGGTCCGGAAAGGGTGACACCTCATACGTGAAACTGGAGGCAGAATGGGGGCAGAGAAACCGGAGACCGCTCCCACTATTGCTCTGTTTTGCTTTAAATCAGCTTTTCAGAATGAGTTATCTTTATGAGTGTATTGCTTTTTTTTCTTTAAGTGGAAAAAAACTAATATATGCAAGTAAATTTAACCTTTTTTAAAAGGGATTATTATAATCACACCTGATAAAATTGAATTCAATATAAAGAACATTAACTGAGCCTAAGATAGTCATAATTTTCAAAAGGAAAAACAGAGGGGATAAAAAAAGATTTGAAAACTTTTTGTCAAAAGAACAAGGCAACAGGGGGAAGCAGGCCAGGCAGGACTACATACCCGAGAGCGGGAGGGGCCGGTCACACAAGAGAGAGAGCCCGAGGGGCTGGTCACACCCGACAGTGGGAGGGGCTGGTTCGGAAACACACCCCTGGAGCAGCCGGCAAAGCGGGCGCTCACCAGTGGCGTCTACCTCTCTGGGACAGCAGCGGACTCTTTTGAACATTTGCTTATTTGCTGTCCTGTCCCAGGTCTCCGTCGCTGCACGTGCATCTTTGACCTCAGTTGTGCATGTGGGGTCGAGCTCCCTGAGCAGGCGCCTGCACTGGGGCCTGGAGTCCGCCTCCCTGGACCAGCAGGCAGTCCCGGAGTGGACTTTTTAAACCAGGGGTGAGGCAAACTGTGCTGCCACTCAGAAGATGACCCATGCCTCACGCGCGCAGGAAAACAAACCCCAAATGAAAAAATGGGTCAGGGATCTGAGCACAGGAAGGAGGAGGAGGAGGAGGAAGGGGCAGGGGGAGAGATGGGAGGACGGGGAGAGGAGCGGAGCTGCAGAGAAGAACGCTAGTGAGTTCTCTCTCAACCTCAGTGCAGAGAAAAGCTTTCTGTGACTCAGAACCAGCCACAAGAGAAAAAGCCTTGAAAAAGGCGACTGTGCAATTTTTCAGTTTCTCATAGAGAAAAACACTATAAAAAAGCAAAGTCAAAAAACAATCGATTCACCAGAAGAAAATATTTGGAAAGGATATCACGAACAAAAGACTAAATTCCCGGGGACAGACAAACTCTTAAAAACAGACAGACCAAAATCCTAACAGAAAAGTGAGAAAGAGACATCAACAGAAATACACACACACACAAGCAAGATATTAAAAATGGTACTTAAATACATTGAAAATATTAAGCTTCATTTCTAATGCGAGAGATGCAAATTGAAACAACACTGGATTGGTGCTTCTCACCCGTTAGACCGACAAAGGTTAGTGTGTGAGGACACATCCTCTCGGTAAGGTTGGGAGGAGAGGCACCCTCAGACACTGCTGGTGAAAATACCAAACAGCCGCAACCTGTGGAAGGAAACCTGGCAAAATCTAACAAAACTGCATGTGTATTTACATCTGGACTCAGAAGGAAATGGCAACCCACTCCAGTATTCTTGCCTGGAGAATCCCGGGGACACAGGAGCCTAGTGGGCTGCTGTCTATGGGGCCGCACAGACACAACTGAAGCGACTTAGCAGCAGCAGCAACCCACTTCTAGGGATTGGCACTGCAAATAAGCCTCCAACAATACCAAAGTAGACATATTCAAAAGGTTACTTATTTCAACAATGTCTCTAATGTACAAAATGCTGGAAATAACCTAAATAATTATACCTTAGAGTATGAATAAAGCACAGGGTCCTGTTTGAATAAAGCAGTGCTCTCGCGCTGGAGTCCTTGACAACTGAGGAGAGTAGCTCTGAGAGCTGACACGAGGAGATGTTTAGGATCTGATGCTAAAGAGAAAAAAGCACAGTACAAAATACAGTAGGACCTTCCTTAGCTGTGGGTTCCAAATCCACGGATTCAACCAACCACAGATCAAAAATATTTTCTTTTTCAATTCCAGGAAGTTTCACCAAGCAAAACTTGAATTCGGTGCACCAATAACTGTTCACATCGCACATTTACATGGTACTTACAACTATTTACCTCTCATTTATATTGCATCTGGTATTATAAGCAACCTAGATGTTTAAAGTATGTGCAAGGATGTATGTAGGTTGTACGCAAATACTATACCATTGTACATAAGGGACTTGATGTGGATTTTTGGTATTTGGGGTGGAGGGGAGGGGGGAAATGCCCTGGAAAGCAATCCACCATGGATAGCAAGGAATGACTATAAATCTATAGTATATTGTTTTTCCAGTAAGAAAGTGTATAAAAGTATAAGTGTATCCATGCATCTCTTAGGAAAGAAATAAAAGGATAGCTCAGAAACTAACGAGATAAGTGCCAATAACCTGGGTGGGAATGAGGTGGCAACATGGGGACTTGGGAATAAGGTAAACACTTCTCTGGTTTACTTTTTTAATAACCAAATAAGCAACCACGATTAATCGTGATGTAGAACTCCAAATGGAACAGGAACAGAGGAACCTGAAAGTACTGCAAACGAGTACCATGCCTCACCGATGGAGGTGGGGAAGGAAAGCCCTCTTCTAAGTGACTTTGGAAAACAGCATTTGACCGCATCCTGTGAGGCTAAAGACTAACAGCACTGTACATCAAAACCAGGTTTCAGTACATTTTTCACAGGGCATTGGGTTAGCGAGTATAAAGCTACATCATGTGTCTGCCAGGACCGAGCAAATAAGTCAATATATTGTGGGCAATCGGAATCTGATTTTTATAAAACTTGGCGATGTGGTAAGAATCTGGTTTCTCACTATCAGAGAAAAGAGTGACAAGTAAAGGGGAAAGAATAGATTAAAATCTGACGTATCAGTTTGAACTCAAAGTTAGGTAGATGGAGACAGATAATGGATCCATAGATGATAGACAGATATAGACAGAAGATAGAAATACATATGTGCATATGTCATATCTTCTACTACTGCCTACTGAAAGAGCTTAGAAATTATGGTGGTGGTGTTTTTGTTTTAATCACTTAATCCTATGTGACTCTTTTGTGACCACGTGGACTGTAGCCCACCAGGCTCCTCTGTCTGTGGGATTCCCCAGGCAAGAATCCTGGTTGCCATTTTCTTCTTCAGGGATCTTCCCAACCCAGGGATCAATTCCATGCCTCCTGCACTGGCAGGCGGATTCTTCAGTCCCGGGCACCCAGGGAAACCCAGAAACTATGGTACCTAGTGGAAATGAGCACACCTGAGATCCAGATTTTGTTTTCTGAATATCATCTTAGATAAAAGGAATGAGAGCTCCTTGTGAAATCGGTTGATACCAGGACTAAGGCAAGCAAATTACATGAGGAACCCCTCAACATCCAGATTTGCGAGAATTTGATCATCGAATTAACTAATGATAGTCATAGATTATAACCCAGAGAATAAAAATGAGCATCCATGAGTCCTTACTCAAGTAAATAAGTAGATGAACAAATGAATAAATAGAAGAAATGAGGCAGCTTTTCCTTACAAAAGAATTCTAACTAATGAGTAAAGAAAGAATGAAGGAAATACAAAGTCTCCATTAGACAAACAGAAATAATGTCATAGGCGGGAGTCAGTTGAAATTCTCTGGTGGTCCAGTGGTTAAGGCTCTATGCTTTGCCTTCAGGGGGCACGGGTTTGATCCCTGGTTGGGCTTCTCTTGTGGCTCAGCTGGTAAAAATCTGCCTGCAATGTGGGAGACCTGGGTTCGATTCCTGGGTTGGGAAGATCCCCTGGAAAAAGGGATGGCTACCCACTCCAGTATTCTGGCCTGGAGAACTCCATGGACTGTATAGTCAGTGGGTCGCAAAGAGTCGGCCACAACTTAGAGATTTTCACTTTCACTTGTGGATCTAAGATCCCACGTGCCTCCTCAGTACAGCTAAAAATGAAAAAGAGGCAAGCAAAACAAGAATCAATAAAGGATGCTAAAATTAGTGGGTGAAGGATTGGTGAGAAATGGAATCTTTGCATAGTCCCTAATACCTCCCCATGAATTATTTATTAATTTCAAAGAGAAACTTAGTGGAGAAACCCCACTATGAGAAAAAAGTGATCAAAGTAATAAGTCCTCGCTGCTAATAAGATTTAGCATCCTGTACACTCTGACTGATACACTGGGAAGGGCACATCCCTTCTGTGGGATTCTTGCCCAAATACATAACCTCAGTTATCATGAGAACACATTGAACAAATACAACTGAAAGAAACACTGGAAAACAACTGGTCTGTCCTTTTGAAAAGTCTCAAGTTTGCGAAAGACAAAGAATAACTAAGAAACAGATTACAGAGAATAAAGACTCATAAAGTCAATGGATAGTTAGCAGTATTGTAACAGTGTGAACTTCCTATGTTTGGGTTATGTACCTTGTCANCTTTTGAAAAGTCTCAAGTTTGCGAAAGACAAAGAATAACTAAGAAACAGATTACAGAGAATAAAGACTCATAAAGTCTATGGATAGTTAGCAGTATTGTAACAGTGTGAACTTCCTATGTTTGGGTTATGTACCTTGTCAACACTAGGGAATGGAGGTGAAAGATAGATGGGGACTTGTACTATTTTTGTGATTTTCTATTCAAATGTATTTTTTTTTAACAAGGACAAATGAAATGTTTAAAATTGTGTCATAAAACAACACAGATAGATTCATTTACTATCTCAATTTAATAACAAAGTAAATTTTATGATGAAGTGCAATCAAAATGAAACATGAAGTTGATGGGCTTCAAAGTGGACAGAATCACACACACACATACACACACACACACACACACACACACAAGCGCACCTAGAAAGACAAAAAAATGTAAAAGAACAACTTCCCTGGTGGCTCGGTGGTCAAAAATCCACCTGCCAACGTAGAAGACTCAGGTTTGATCCCTGTCCCACTGAGATCCCACAGGCCACCACGCCTCTAAGCCCGTGTGCCACAGCTCTTCACCTGCCCTCTAGAGCCGGGAAGCCACAGCTCCTGAGCCCGGGAGCCCAGCCGCGAAGCCCGCATGCTCTAGACCCCGGGTAAGGCCACAGGGAAGTCACCCCAGAGAAGCCCCTGCCCTGCAGCTAGAGAGCGGCCCTCTCTCACCACAACTAGAGAGGGACCCCCGCTCACCTCAACCAGAAAGAGCCCTCTCTCACCACAACTATAGGGCCCTCACTCACCACAGCTGCAGAGAGCCCTCCAGCAACAAAGCTCCAGAACAACTGCAGCACTGTTTATAATAGCCAGGACATGGAAACAACCTAGATGTCCATCAGCAGATGAAAGGATAAGAAAGCAGTGGTACATATACACAATGGAGTATTACTCAGCCATTAAAAAGAATACGTTTGAATTAGTTCTAATGAGGTGGATGAAACTGGAGCCGATTATACGGAGTGAAGTAAGCCAGAAAGAAAAACACCAATACAGCATACTGACACATATATATGGAATTTAGAAAGATAGTAATGGTGACCCTGTATGTGACACAACAAAAGAGACACAGACGTATAGAACGGACTTTTGGCCTCTGAGGGAGAGGGAGAGGGTGGGATGATTTGGGAGAATGGCATTGAAGCATGTATATTATCATGTAAGAAACGAGGCGCTGGTCTATGTTCGATGCAGAATGCAGGATGCTTGGGGCTAGTGCACGGGGATGATCCAGAGAGATGATGTGGGGTGGGAGGTGGGAGGAGGATTTGGGATTGGGAGCTCGAGTACACCTGTGGTGGATTCATGTCGATGTATGGCAAAACCAATACAGTATTGTAAAGTAGAATAAAGTAAAAATATAAAAAAAATAAAAATAAAATAATCAAATAAAATTATTTTTAAAAATAGAAATATAAAGTAGCCAAGCTAAGAAACAAATGGAAACACAACTTTTGTTTTTCCATGCACATCGATGGACATTTTGATCTTTCAGTGATGTTTCCACCCCATGTTGCCCCTCAAGAAAAGGGAAACGGCAGATGTCCTGGACACCCATGTGCGGTATCGGTGTTGAAAGCACACCACCGTATGCCATCTTTGAGCCCGAATGAGGAGAAACTGGAGTTCTGTAAGAACTTGATTCTCTAATGAATGATGGTCATACAAAACTGAGGATATAAAGTGAGACGGGTCCCCAAAAGATCAATAACAAATACAATCTGCACTGATTACTGTTACTTAACTTTCATTTCCTTGTAGTAACCAGAGTGATGGCATCTTTCTGTTCAGTTAGCTATTACCATCAGCACTGACCTTGTTGAATGAATTCCAAATATTTTTTTTTTTTGCAAATTTTAATGTGAACATTTTCAAGCAGAAAGAGGAACTTCACTTAGATTTGACAAGTTATTTGCCTATTTGTTTATTACTATCCATCCATCAACCTATCTTATTTTTTGATGCATTTCAGAATAATTAGAAAACATTCCTACATTTTCCCCTAAACATTTAAGCATGCATTTCCCTAACCAGGAAGTTTCCACGGAGCCACTCTGCTCTCTGGGTCTTCTGGCTATGAAGCAGTTCGCAGTTCCTGGATTCTCTCCTCACCTCTGTTTCTGACCTTGAGTGGAAAGGAAGCCTGATCTACAAAGTTGACCATATCAAAAGTCCCGAAACATCAGCAGTTTTCCCCAGTTTCCAGGCCAGGTGTGACCTTCTCACGGTCATGAGGATCACCATCCTGAAAGAACCCACTCACGTCTCTTACTCCCAGGTGGGCTGTGAGAACAGGGAAACGGTTACTTTTTCATGAACACGGGCTGTTCTCTGTCCATAGGAAGTGCTGAAGATGAAATTAAATATTGACAGCATATGGTGGTTAGGGTTGAATATTTACTGCAGAGTAGTCAACTCAAGTTTTAATGGTTACATGACTTCCTCTCAGAGTCTCATAGCTCACACATTTTCAAAGAAATCAGTGATGCTAGAGATACTGAGGGTCCCGGTCTAACACTTCCCTTCTTCCAGACGCAGTGCATTAGTAATCTCAGGTTGCCTTCTCTCTTGTCTGTCACATCCCACCGTTGACTTATATTTAGCTTAATTCAACCGAAACCCACTTTATTTTCCCCACAGTACGCTTTTAGTGTAGATCATTTGTGTTTATTTGTCTATCCCAGTGATTAGTGAGTAACTCTGTCCATTAAGCCGAGTTGGATGCATCATCAACCAGAGCAAAAAACAGGCAGTGGAAAGTTAGTAGTTGGCGATATTTATGACATTCTTCAGAGGGTCAACAGACGAAAGACGGTTCTGCCATCACAACCCTAAATGCTCTATGCTCGTTATTTGGATGTTGGAAAATGACATCTTCTAGCACCATTCCTGTGCAGAAATGTCCAGTAGGAAGTAATAGGTACAGAAACGCGTCTTGGATTTGTCCCACAGCTACCGACCCTGTGGGGCTGGATGCTAGACTGCCTCCCCCACAGCGTCTAATCTCCCACGGAATCTGGCTCGATATTGTGCCCAGAGCATGGGTTCCATAAGCCTGTTTTTACTGGAACAGTCAAAGGAAGAGCCAGCTTGGAATTCAGCTTTCTGCAATGATATTAACTTCCTTGAGAACCAACATTTTGGGAAATAAAAAACCTTAAAACTCTAAATCACATATGCTTACCCAGTTAAAGTAAGCATTAGATTTAAAGGTAATGAAACATATTTTTAACTATGCTGTTTCAAACTAGCCTCCCGACGTCCAAGAGGAAATAGCATATTTAGGAAGCTGGTTCTTTAAGACTTTAATTCCTTCTCTCCTTGGTCCGTATGTGTTAGTCCCTCAGTCGTGTCTGACTCTTTGCCATCCCATGGACTGTAACCCACCAGGCTCCTCTGTCCATGAGATTCTCCAGGCAAGAATACTGGAGTGGGTTGCCATTTCCTCCTCCGGAAGATCTTCCTGACCCAGGGATCGAACCCGGGTCTCCTGCATTGCAGGCAGCAGCTTTACCATCTGAGCTACTAGGGAAGCCATCTCTCCTCAGGTCTACCATCAGTTGACAGTTTCATCTTGTCAGCCAGGTCACCCAGCCTCTGAAATACTGTCTGGGAGTGACTGCCTGCAGCTTGTATTATGGGGAAGCCATTGTGGACCTGCTTCTGAGCTCAGAGAGAAACAGTGTTATGAGCGATTAAAAAATCGACCCTGGACCACTTATCAAAAAAAAAAAAAAAAAAAAAAAACCTCTAA
This sequence comes from Neotragus pygmaeus, assembly GCA_006410875.1. NCBI lineage: Eukaryota > Metazoa > Chordata > Mammalia > Artiodactyla > Bovidae > Neotragus > Neotragus pygmaeus. The sequence goes on along the minus strand of SJYV01028892.1, from coordinate 117,238 downwards.
TTGCAAATTCCCTGAAACAGAATCATTAGTTTTGCAATGGCCATTTTCATCACCGGCTTCCCAGGTGGCTCAGCGGTAAAGAACCCACCTGACAATGCAGGAGAAGAAAGCGGCCTGAGTTCGATTCCAGGGTCGGGAAGATCCCCTGCAGGAGGGCATAGCAACCCACTCCAGTGATTCTGCTTGGAAATTCCCATGGACAGAGGAGTCTGGCAGGCTACAGTCCATGGGGTCTCAGAGCCAGACACGACTGAGCGTGCACACATGTTTATTGACTGACCTTTGAATGACAGTGGCTTTTCTCATAGCTCAGTTGGTAAAGAATCCACCTGTAATGCAGAAGACCCTGGTTCAATTCCTGGGTCAGGAATATCCACTGGGGAAGGGATAGGCTACCCACGCCAGTATTCTGGGGCTACCCTCGTGGCTCAGACAGTAAAGAATCTGCCTGCAATGCAGGAGACCTGGCTTCCATCCCTCGGTTGCAAAGATCGCCTGGAGAAGGGAAAGGCTACCCACTCCGGTATTCTGACCTGGAGAATCCCATGGGCTGTACAGTCCATGGGGTCGCAAAGAGTCTGAGACAACTGACTGACTTTTACTTCACTCCATATTGGATGACAATCAATCTTTAACCCAATTTTCTGTTGGTGGGCAGGGCTGTTGTTTGGCCTGAGGTCCGACTGTCCACCCGCGCCTCTACTGGAGACACACGGACACTCCTGGGCACTCTGACTCGGTCTCTCGCGGGGTCGCTGCTGCATTCTCCTGGCTCCGCGTGCACACCAGGCTTCGCTTGTGCCCTCCAAGAGCCCGCTTCCCCAGCCCCGCGGAAGCTCTGTAATCATGTCCCATCAGCCTCCAAAGTCAGGTTCCCTGGGGGTTCTCATCTGCTCGGTGGCTAATGGCGACCTCCTCCAAGAGGGCTTATGCCACATTCTGTGTGACCCAGGTCTGCTGCAGCCACAGCCCATCTCCGAGAGAGACTTCAACAGTACCTGAACCATGAGCTTCCAGACGTCCAAGCTGGATTTAGAAAAGGCGGAGGAACCAGGGATCAAATCGCCAACGTCTTTTGGGTCATCAAAAAAACATTTTGATGTTTGAGTTTGATGTAGATGTTTGAGAAAAACATCTACTTCTGCTTTATTGACTATACCAAAGCCTTTGACTGTGGGGACCACAACAAACTGTGGAAAATTCTTCAAAAAATGGAAATACCAAACCACCTGATCTGCCCCCTGAAAAATCTGTTTGCAGGTCAAGAAGCAACAGTTAAAACCAAACATGGAACAATGGACTAGTTCCAAATTGGGGAAGGAGTACATCAAGGCTGTATATTGTCACGCTGATTATTTAACTTATATACAGAGCACATCATGTGAAATGCTGGGCTGGATGAAGCCCAAGCTGGAATCAAGATTTCCAGGAGAAATATCAATAACCTTGGATAGGCAGATGACCCCACCTTTATGGCAGAAAGTGAAGAGCTAAAGAACCTCTTGATGAAAGTGAAAGAGGAGAGTGAAAAAGTTGGCTTAAAACTTTTTTTTAAGCTCAACATTCAGAAAACTAAGATCATGGCATCCAGTCCCATCACTTCATGGCAAATAGAAGGGGAAACAATGGAAACACTGACAGACTTTGTTTTCTTGGGCTCCAAAATCACTACAGATGGTGACTAAAGCCATAAAATTAAAAGATGCTTCCTCCTTGGAAGAAAAGCTGTGTCCAACCTAAACAGTATTTTAAAAAGCAGAGATGTTACTTTGCCGACAAAGCTCCATCTAGTCAAAGCGATGGTTTTTCCAGTAGTCATGTATGTGAGAGTTGGACTATAAAGAAGGCTGAGCACTAAAGAATTGATGCTGTTGAACTGTGGTGTTGTAGAAGATTCTTGAGAGTTCCTTGGTCTGCAAGGAGATCCAACCAGTTCATCCTAAAGGAAATCAGTCCTGAATATTAACTGGAAGGACTGATGCTGAAGCTGAAGCTCCAATACTTTGGCCACCTGCTGTGAAGAAGTGACTCATTTGAAAAAACCCTGATGCTGGGAGGGATTGGGGGCAGGAGGATGTGATGGTTGACAGAGTCAGCATCACTGACTCAATGGACATGAGTTTGGATAAACTCCGGGAGCTGGTGATGGACAGGGAGGCCTGGCGTGCTGCAGCCCACGGGGTTGCAAAGATTCAGACATGACTGAGCAACTGAACTAACTGACTGACTGAATGACAGCATTTTTGTGTTTATAGCTCACAGCTCTATGAGTTTCATAACTATTACTATCCCCATTTTATGGATGCGAACACCGAGACTCAGGTTTCACAGCTAAAACTCCCTGAATGGAAACCCCACAGAGTGCAGTCTGGGAGCAGAAGTCCTGACTGGCATGTCTTTCTGAGATAAAGTGAGGGCCTCCCCCTCTCTCCCCTGGTGGAGAGGATAGAGGCGGTCACCTTGGTGACCTGCTATCCCTCTGTTAGGAGCATCCTCTCCAAGTGCAGCTCTCTGCTGACCTCTAGTGGCCACTGGCCGCACTGCTTTTCCTGGAATGGGGACCCCTCTCACTGCGTAGCCCTGGGTAGTGGGCTGGAGGCACAGTCACTCTTACTTAAGTACACGGACTCCAAAAAGGATACAGAAATCATTTCTTCTGTCTCTCTCACCCCTGCTAAGTAATTAATTATGAGGGGAGGACGGTTGTTCTGTCGTTGCTGTTTTCAGGAAAATCAGTTATTATTTGAGGAGCTGAGACGTTTGTCTGGTCCTCATCTTTTTGCTTTCATGCATTGGAGAAGGAAACGGCAACCCACTCCAGCTTCTTACCGGGAGAATCCCAGGGACGGGGGAGCCTGGTGGGCTGCCGTCTATGGGGTCGCACAGAGTCGGACACGACTGAAGTGACTTAGCAGCAGCATCATCTTTGACCTGATATGACACATTCAGACAAGAAAACCTCGCCCTTCTTCATCTTCCATTTCCCATCAGTTTAGACTTAAAATTCACCCTCCTCTGTCACTTCTCTCCCTCCCTTTTTTGGCCCACTTGCATACTGGTTTGCATAAAAACATCTTTCAAAATGCTTCCAACAGTAGCATTAGGCCATGTCCAACAATACCACATACTCCCCCTGTTCTGATTTAAATACAAAGGAACACAGAAGTGTTTGATAATAATGACTAGCTTTGATCTCCTCCAAAAAAAACCCCAAACATTCTGCAGCATTGAAGGAAATAAAAGGAACCAGGGATAATAGCCTAGTGACCTACAGTAAATGACAAGAGATATTAAACTGATGGATGGGCACTGGGAAAGATGGCTCACTTTCAACTCTGTTCAAAGATAGAAGGCAAGAAAATGTAACATCCATAATTTACTTCTTGCACCTAGATATGTAGTGATTTTTTTTTTCCCAACTTGTGAGTAATAATAGACTCCTTGGGTAAATATTAACTCATTGTTGTAATCATTAATTATTAACCCATTGTTATAATCATTAANCCATGGACTGCAGCAGGCCAGGCTTCCCTGTTCATCACTAACACCCAGAGCTTACTCAAACTCATGTCCATCAAGTCAGTGATGCCAACCAACCATCTCATCCTCGGTCGTCCCCTTCTCCTCCCACCTTCAGTCTTTCCCAGCATCAGGGTCTTTTCAAATGAGTCAGTTTTTCTCATCAGGTGACCAAAGTATTGGAGTTTCAGCTTCACCATCAGTCCTTCCAACGAATATTCATGACTTATTTCCTTTAGGATTGACTGGTTGGATCTCCTTGCAGTCCAAGGGACTCAGTACAAGAGTCTTCTTCAATACGACAGTTCAGAAGCATTAATTCTTCAGCGTCCAGCTTTCTTTATGGTCCAAATCTCATATCCATACATGACTACTAGAAAAACCATAGCTTTGACTGGATGGACTTTACTGGCAAAGTAATGCCTCTGCTTTTTAATATGCTACCTAGGTTGGTTATAGCTTTTCTTCCAAGAAGCAAGCGTCTTTTAATTTCATGACTTCAGTCACGATCTGCAGTGATTTTGGAGCACAAGAAAATAAAGTCTGTCACTGTTTCCAGTTTCCCCATCTACTGGGCATGAAGTGATGGGCCAGATGCCATGATCTTAGTTTTTTGAATGCTGAGTTTTAAGCCAACTTTCTCACTCTCCTCTTTCACTTTCATCATGAAGCTTTTTAGTTCTTCTTTGCTTTCTGCCATAAGGTGGTGTCATCTGCATATCTGAGGTTATTGATTTCTCCCGGCAATCTTGATTCCAGCTTGTGCTTCATCCAGCCTGCATTTCACGTGATATACTCTGCATATAAGTTAAATAAGCAGGGTGACAATATATAGCCTTGATGTATTATTTTCCCAGTTTGGAACCAGTCTGTTGTCCCATTCATTGTAGAGATCATTTTAGAAATTCATTGTAGAGAGTGTCATTATCCTGATACCAAAGGCAGACAAAGACACCAGAAAAGAAAAGTTACAGGCTAATATATCTGGTGAATATAGATGTAAAAATCCTCAATCAAATATGAGCAAGCAAAAGTTAGTAATATATAAAAATAATAATAGAACCTAATAATCCATAATATAATTGTATTATAATTAATGCAACTGTTCCCCTATTATTGGATGTATTTTTCTGCATTGTTTTGTTATATTATAGGTAATATTTTGTGGAACAATTTTAACTCAAAGTTTGTTCCTCTTTCTGGTTCTTTTGGAATGTTATTCGTAGGCATAAAGTTCGGGTCAAAGTATGAATATTTTAAACCCCGTATTTAAAAAAACCTTCCTAAATGGTTCAGTTCAAATTGTTTTATAAAATAATAATCCATCAGAGAGAGCACTCCAAAATTCATTGTCAGTCAGTCAGTTAGTCAGTCTGTTTAGTTGCTGTCATGTCCGACTCTTTGCGAACCCATGAATTGCAGCATGCCAGGCCTCCCTGTCCATCACCATCTCCCGGAGTTCACTCAAACTCACGTCTTTCAAGTCGGTGATGCCATCCAGCCATCTCATCCTCAGTCGTCCCCTTCTCCTCCTGCCCCCAATCTCTCCCAGCATCAGAGTCTTTTCCAATGAGTCA
>SJYV01028892.1:0-111104 GCA_006410875.1 Neotragus pygmaeus | reverse complement strand
TGTCCAACTCTGTGTGACCCCATAGACGGCAGCCCACCAGGCTCCCCTGTCCCTCGGATTCTCCAGGCAAGAACACTGGAGTGGGTTGCCATTTCCTTCTCCAATGCATGAAAGTGAAAATTGAAAATGAAGTCACTCAGTCATGTCTGACTCTTTGCGACCCCCTGGACTGCAGCCTACCAGGTTCCTTTGTCCATGGGATTTTCCAGGCAAGAGTACTGGAGTGGGGTGCCATCGCCTTTTCTGAAAAACACGTTAGACCTGTTTACTTTTGTGAGAAATATTTCAGAGAAAGGGAATTACAGAAAGGGACAAATATATCATGGTATCAGGAAAGGAATCTGAGGCTTTCCTTCCTTAAAACTATTCATCATCATCATCAATTAAGTTTACCTGAGCACAAACTATGTACAGAACACCCTGCTATGCATTGAGAACATGTAAAGCTATGCCACAAACCATAGTTCTCGAGGGATTCATATCTCTTTTGAGCATCGAGGCTCATCCATGAGCATAAACAAATGAATAACAATAAAAAGAAGTCAAGGCTCAGTGCCAAATGATTTCTGCTAGATAAGAGGGATATCTGAGCCATAGTAAACAGTGATTTATTTAAATTTTTCATTAGTTTTACTTCCTTTGAGTTTACATATATATTTATTTTTTTAACATTGTCATAGATTCTTGGATACTTTATGACATACAGAGACATATACCATAGATAAAATAAATCTCGAGTACTATGGAGGAAAAATAAAAGTGAGACTGTACCTGTCAGATAAACCAGGGAGAAAATTCAGCAGAGAGCAGGTCTTGCAAGTCTACAAACCCCTGTGCCTCTGCAGAGGTCAAAGTAACAGCATCAGAAGTACAGGCCTTCCATAGTCATATTTAGGCTCAGTTTCAATCATCAGTTTCATGAAGCCATCCATAAATAATATCCATTACATTCGGAATCCAGACTTCTAGTGATACCACCTACCCAGAACTTATAGTCATAAGTCTATCCACCTAAGCTCTAATTCTTATGTATTTCTAGTGGAGCTGTCTTTTTTGTTGTTGTTGTTAACTGAAATATAGTTGATTAGCAATGTTGTATTAGTTTCAGCTGTACAACAGTGTGATTCAGTTATACATACATATATATTCTTTTTCAGATTATTTTCCACTATAAATTATTACAAATTATTGAGTATATTTCCCTGTCTACACAGGAGGTCCTCACTGATTATCTCCAAGCTCTAATTCTTGAAATTGTCATTGACTATTTTCTTCTTTACACTATCTATTCTTCTCTCATTTTTGCCAGTCATTCTATTGCTGAACTCATTTTTTCTGTATTCTGAAATAGTTTATTTCATTGCTATCATTTAATCTCAATATTGATGTCTAATTCAAATCATTCATTCATTATTCTAGCACATCTAGCACATCTCCTAGTTTGGAGCTTTTCCTCCCACCACTTTATTCTGCAAACTGAGCAAAAACTAACCTCCTAAAATTCTGCCTTGATTATGCCCCTCCTTCCCATTCCTCTTCCTGGCAAAACAACCTTCCAGATTTTCCAGTGAACAAATCTTAATGGTCCTGTAGATAACATAAACTTTCCCTGAACCACAACTATTGTTTTTATCATCCTCATGACATCTAACAGGGTAATGCCTTGAAGTTACTCATATTTTCTTATTTTCCTAGTAGTATATCATGCTAGTTAAGGAGACAGACATTTTTCCTAAGCATCTTTGCATAGTGCATTTTTACCTAGGATATAGAACCATAAAAATGATTAATCCCTAATGAAACAGTATGTTAATTTCTTGGAGCTGCCATAACAAAGTGCCACCAATTAGATGGCTTAAACAATGGAAATGTATTGTCTCAGTTCTGGATGTTAAAAATCATGATTGAGGTGTCAGTAGTCAGGGTTAGTTTATTCTGGGAGCTATGAAGAAGAATCTGTTTCATGTTTCTGTCCTAGCTTCTCAGGTTTCTCTCCTAGCTTCTGTTGGTTTGCTGGCAATCTTTATATTACTTAGCCTTGTGGCAGCATAATTCCAATCTTTATGTGAGGTTCTCCCTGTTTCTGCCATTGTGTTCAAAATTCCCCTTTTAATAATGACACAGTCATATTAGGTTAGAGCTCATCCTGATGACCTCATTGTAACATGATCATTTGCAAAGACTGTTTCCCATAAGGTCACCTGCAAAAGAAGTCAGTTTGTAAATTCTCACTTGACTATGTTGCTATTTGTTTATTTTTGAAAGTGCTTAAATGCTGCTATGAATCACGTATAAAATGTCCACATTTCCATTCCTTCCCTTCCCCCTTTTATAACTTTCTGTGTAGATTCAGAATATCAAATTTGATATCAAATTTCACTCCTGTTCTTTTAAAATAACTTTAGCAGTTTCAGTCAGAAGGCTCTGATAAAAAACTGAAGTATTTCTAAGTGACACACTACATTTGTTTATGTTCCAGTTAGCTGGGTTCATTGGTCTGCATGATTATCTAATCACATTACTATACAATATTGCAAAGTAGAAGTCTGCATAAGCTTTCCATGATTGGTCATCATAGAAAATAGAATCTTGATTTGCTATGGTTCCAGATGGTGGCTTGCTTATAATAGTTTAGATTTAATCATGATCATTATAAACTAAACGAAGCTAAATTATACTGTCTTAGAGAGAATTTTTGTGTTGTTTGCAATCACAGCCTCTTGCACAAGGGCTGAACTTATCCATTGTAGAAATAGGAGTAGATTATTATCATGATGACATATTTTGAATGTTGCCATGTTCTTTACTGTAAAGAATTAATCTTTAAAATGAGTTCTTCCTAGTGTTGAATGTTATTTATTTGCTATTTATCTTTTGAACACATCCAAGTAGAATAATTTTTTTGATGTTAAGAAACTGGCTGTTCAGTAATATGACAGGTATATTGAGATTATTACTAACATTATCAATTTATTTTGAGAAAATGTTTAATGTACATTAGTATAAAATGCCCCTAGTTTTTTAAAATTATTTATTGGCAGTTATAAATTCAGCATGCAATATTTTATGTTAGCTGTCCAGAACCCAGCTCAGTACAGCTAACAGAACATTTATTTTTACCACCTAAGTCATAAAAGTTGTTTTCCATATCTTCAGTCAAACTTAACTACAGGGAAGAGGAAGTGGAAAAATTATCTGTCGCATTATTCACAGGCCAGAGCAAGACACTGTAAAACCATGGCCCACTAAGCTAATTTAGAAGAAAAAATGGAAAGCAGTTTTTAAAAGATGGCATTTATATGTAATATATGTAGAAGAGTTTAGGGTTTTGACAGTTTGAGATTGTATCCTCTTTAGAGAGAATGCATAATGACTTTTATTTCTTTTGAAATATGCATAACTTCTTGAAGGTAACTTTCAACTCTCATTAGCACTTTTCAAAGCAAGTTTCCTATCTCTACAAAAGTAAAGGGTACAACACCCTTGAACTTTGAACAGATTGAATGTTTACTTATCAACAATTCAGTCATTTCCCTTCTTGTTGGGACTTTGGCTCTGTCATCTTTGAGGAAATATGCTACTATGGACATAAAAGTTGAGATTTTTTGATTGTCTCATACCTAACCAGCGGTGTAAACATATATCTCTAATATTAGCTACAGTAAAGAGCTAAAGTAAGCTCTTTTAGTGGGAATGAGTTTATATGTTGAATATAATAGTGTGACTTTTGGAGTCAGGCTCTCTGGATTTGAATCCCAGTCTTCTTTCTAACTGACCTGTTAGCATATGCAAGCTAATATTTTGTAGCTATAATCTTTTCATCTATAAAATATATGTTAAAATGATACCTGCCTCACAATGACGTTGAATATTATATCAGAGTTTCTAAACTTCAATACCATGATATTTTGTGCAAATTCTTTGTCATGGAGGACTTTCCTGTGCTTTCAAGAATGTTTAGCAACATCTCTGGCCTCTGTTTACTGGATAACAGTATAGTAAACCTCCTTCAATGGTGAAAACCAAAAATGTCTGCACATATTGCTAAATATCCCCTGCAGGACAAAATAACCTGCACCTAAGACTCACTGGGTGGAATAAATATCTATAATCCATTTAAAGAAAGAGAGCTTTACCTACTTCCTGGTGCCTAAATGCTCAGTACACTTTCAGTCTGATTATCACATAATAAACAGACATTCATAATCTCTTCTTTGAAGAACCATACTATTCAAGAACATGAGCACTATCTCTGTTCTTTCTATATGTATTTGTATATAAGTAAATATATATATATGGAATATATGCATGTATGTATTGATACATATATGTCTACCAGTACATTGCCTATTTCCTAACTGTTGCTTGAAGTAGTGAGGCACATAGTAAAACAGCTAATATCTATCTGATAATTACCTAGTGTCATTAGTTTTAGTGCTCTTTGATACTAAATAGTTTACAAATTACCAAAAACTTGCAAAAGAAATGGACTTAAATTATCTCTCTCCTCTGTGGCTCTATAAGAATAAAATACATGCATAGCAAGAGGCCTACAGTAGAGTGAAAAAATTGTTTTCCATTATACAATATTAAAGGATTGTGACCAAAAAAGGGTTTTTAACTTTAACACCACAGTTGGGTTAAAAAAAAAAAAAAAAATCCTAAGATGGTTTTTAAAGGGCTACTTGATTCCTAAAAGCCTAAGAAGAAAAGCAGTGTGTGAAAACATAAAAATTGGTTCTGGTATTTACATTTTCTTAATGTCAATAATAACAAAACTTTGTTTAGTTTTCTGTATAGTTCAAGGCCATTTTCCTTGTCTCATATATTTACCTCAGCTATGCCATCTAGGTACAGGTTATTTCAGCCTTCTTATGGACACATTGACTGAGACAGAGGACTTACTGCTTCAACTTAATCTTTACAGTGCACTCAAGGGTTAGTCCCCCTAACAGCCTTTGGCAATGCTTTACATGTATTGTACTCTTAAATATTCCGCTGGACACTCATTTAGTTGAGTTTGCAGTAAGAGCACACTGACATTATTAAGGTTACTGACAATGTTTTATAAATTGAAACGCATTTGAGGTTAAACTGATTGGATCATTTTGTTCAACAATGAAGGCCTTGAGTGCAGATGTTGTTTACTACCTTGGAGGAACATCTTTGTAACGTCCTTAATGGTCTGGTATTGATAGTGATAACATAAGAGCAAACGTAGTACTGCTTTAGCAATGTTGCTGATATGTGAGTTATAAAAACTACTGCTAATGAAGTTACCCTAGCACATAGGTACTATGTGATAGCAAAACATTATAAAGAAATTTATATGCTTCATAGTATACTCACTTGAAATCTTGTCATATAGGAATCATTATTAATTCCACTCTTCTAATGACAGTATTGATGATCAAAGGTTCAGTATCTTGGTCAAGTTACATAGTTACTAACTAGCAGTGATGATGATAATGGCTAATGTTTATAGAATGGCTACTATGTTTCACGTGCTGTATTAAATATTTGGTCATCTATAAACCCATTGCTTTATTAGAAAGTTTCAGTAGCATTTTACGGCCATGCACAAATAAAGGAGGAATCTGAAGCCCTGCAGTCTGATTTCAGAATTTGTTTCCTTAACTTCTATCATAACTTCCTTATGCTTCTGTCAAAGAACTGTACCTCAAGTCAAGTCCTCCAACTCTTCTGCATCTGGATGATTTGTCTGCCTTTGTCATTCTGAGACCTTATGTTGATTGACCACTCTATACTGGTTTCTCAGAATCTTGGTGGATAAAAAAACGAATTGCATATAAAATGTTCTAAGTTGCTTTTCATTGGGAAAGATATATATTTTTAACATTTTATATTGTGTTGGTGTATAGATGATTAAAATGTAATTTAAAAAAAAAAAGAAGCAATGTTGTAATAGTCTCGGTGAGAAGCGAAGGACTTTAGTTATTCATATACATGTACCTCTCTTCAGTTCAGTTCATTCTCTCAGTCGTGTCCGACTCTTTGCGACTCCAAGAATCACAGCACTCCAGGCCTCCCTGTCCATCACCATCTCCCGGAGTTCACTCAGACTCATTTCCATTGAGTTAGTGATGCCATCCAGCCATCTCATCCTCTGTTGTCCCCTTCTCCTCCTGTCCCCAATCCCTCCCAGCATCAGAGTCTTTTCCAGTGAGTCAACTCTTCTCATGAGGTAGCCAAAGTACTGGAGTTTCAGCTTCGGCATCATTCCCTCCAAAGAAATCCCAGGGTTGATCTCCTTCAGAATGGACTGGTTGGATCTCCTTGCAGTCCAAGGGACTCTCAAGAGTCTTCTCCAATTCCACAGTTCAAAAGCATCAGTTTTTCAGCTCTCAGCTTTCTTTACAGTCCAACTCTCACATCTGTACATGACCACTGGAAAACCATAGCCTTGACTAGACAGACCTTTGTTGGCAAAGTAATGTCTCTGCTTTTGAATATGCTATCTAGATTGGTCATAACTTTCCTTCCAAGGAGTAACTGTCTTTTAATTTCATGGCTGCAATCACCATCTGTAGTGATTTTGGAGCCCCCCAAAATAAAGTCTGACACTGTTTCCACTGTTTCCCCATCTATTTCCCATGAAGTGATTGGACCAGATGCGATGATCTTCATTTTCTGAATGTTGAGCTTTAAGCCAACTTTTTCACTTTCAGTACCTATTCTCTCCCAAACTCCCTTCCCATCCATGCTGCTACATAACATTGAGCAGAGTCCCATGTGCTATATAGTAGGTCCATGTTGGGTATCCATTTTAAATATAGAAGTGTGTACCTGTCCATCCTAAATTCCCTAAGTATCCCTTTCCCTCCACCCCCAACTACCATAAGTTTGTTCTCTACATCTGTAAATTTTTATGTTTTGTAAGTTTACTTGTATCATTTCTTTTTAGATTCCACATAAAAAGAGATGTCATGTATTTCTCCTTCTGTCTGACTTACTTTACTCAATATGACACTCTCTAGGTCCATCCATGTTGCTCTAAGTGGCACTGTTTCATTCTTTTTAATGGCTAGGTAATATTTCATTGTATACATGTGCCACCTTTTTTTTTTTAATCTGTTCTTCTGTCATGGACAGTTAAGTTGCTTCCTTATCTTGGCTATTGTAAACAGTGCTGTAATGAACATCCTATGGTTTTTCCTGTGGTCATGTATGGATGTGAAAGTTGGACTGTGAAGAAGACTGAGCACCAAAGAATTGATGCTTTTGAACTGTGGTGTGGGAGAAGACTCTTGAGAGACCCTTGGAATGCAAGGAGATCCAATCAGTCCATTCTTAAGGAGATCAGCCCTGGGATTTCTTTGGAAAGAATGATGCTAAAGCTGAAACTCCAGTATTTTGGCCACCTCATGTGAAGAGTTGACTCATTGGAAAAGACTCTGATGCTGGGAGGGATTGGGGGCAGGAAGAGAAGGGGACAAGAGAGGATGAGATGGCTGGATGGCATCACTGACTCAATGGACCTGAGTCTGAGTGAACTCTGAGAGATGGTGGTGAACAGGGAGGCCTGGCGTGCTGCAATTCATGGAGTTGCAAAGAGTTCGACACGACTGAGTGACTGAACTGCACTGAACTGAATGAACATCCTGGTGCAGGTATCCTTTTGTATTATGTTTTTCTCCAGATATATGCACAGGAGTGGGATTTCAGGGTCAAGTGCTAGTTCTGTTTTTAATTTTTAAAGGAACCTTCATACTATTGTCCATAGTGACTGTGCATTTCCACTAACAGTGTAGGAGGATTCCCTTCTCTCCACACCCTGTCCAGCATTTATTGTTTATGGATTATTTTGATAATAGCCATTCTTACTGGTGTGAGATGTTATCTTATTGTAGTTTTGATTTGCATTTCTCTAATAACTAGCAATGTTTAATATCTTTTCATGTGCCCTTCAGCCATCTGTATGTCTTCTTTGGAGAAATGTCCATTTAGATCTTCCGCCTATTTTTCAATTGGGTTGTTGGTTTTGATGCTGTTAAGCATCATAAGCTGTTTGTAAATTTTAGAGGCTAATCCCTTGTCAGTCATGTCATTTGCAAATATGTTCTATTCTGAGGGTTGTCTTTTCATTTTGTTTTGTTTGGGAAAGATGTTTTAAACTTAGTTGTGTATCTCCAGTGCTTAATACACTGGCTAATGCACTGAGCAAATGCTAGGAAATTAATCTAATCTTTTTTTTTTTTCTTCCGGGATATTTAAAAAAAAAAATTAATTGGGATATTTTCAGAAACTTTAAAAAATACTTGTGTCCTTTTCCAAATAAATGACTTAGTTATGGGCATATTTATTTACCACATTTGATCAGTACTGGAAATGGTTTTAAAAGGAGAAAATCATGCCAATCTTTAGGTGCCTCTGAAATTTCACAGTATAGGTAGTTTTCTTATCTTAATAACATATAAACTGACCCTTCTCCAGTAATCTTATTTTAATATATTATATCTAATGTGTTGTTTTCACAAGAAACATAGATAACCTGAAAACTTCCAAAGTTTATAAATAAATGAACAAATAATGTAATTAAAAGCATAATGCCTACAAAAGGATGAGATTAAGGCTATCATAGAATTCACATCAGCAACTCAGGAGAATAGCAGAAAATGGGAAAATACCTTTAAAGGTGTTAGAGAAAATTATTTTCAACCTAGAATACTAAACTCAGACCTTCTACCAATCAACTGGGCAAACAGAATCAAGACCTCTCCATTGTGTGAGCTCACAAAGCTTATCTGTCATGTATACACATTCCTAGAAAATTACTTTTAAGATGTTATTCAACCAAATGAGGAGAAAAACAAGATAAAAGATGATGTAGAATCCAAAAGGGAAGAAAATAGTGGAAATGGAAGTTTGGCTCTGTAGCCATGCAAAAAACCCAAGTGGTACAATTAGAGGCAGAAGCACAGAGGCAGCTGGAAGGGTACAAAGAAATATAGAAAACAAATATTTCCTAGAAAAACTGGGAAAACCGAAAATTCATATATTTAAGTTTTGGCTCAAATATGAAGCTTCACTTTAAAATAGAATATGAAATCTGTGGACTTTAAGAATAGAATCAATTTCAAGCAATGATTATGTAATAATTTGACAGATATTGGGCATATCATACAGACAGAAAATGTTTATTCACTCCATAAGAAGAAAAAATTCAGAAATTCTAGTTGGTAAAACAAAATAAAACAAAAGCTAAAATATGATCAAAATATGAAGCTGACTAAAGTGTATCTCAATTCTGATTAATAAGTCAGAAAGGAAAATCTATATGAAAACTACTTTTAGAGGAGTGGGGTTTTATGTCTTACTGGTCAGAACATATGTAATTCTGACATTCAGTTTGGCTCTGTGGTGAACACGTCACGTAGTTAAAATGTTATACATGTTGTTGACTGGTTTTCAAGTTTTAGGGTAAGTCTATGTAAATAATTATGGTTATATAACAGAATGTAAATAATATAAATCTTGTCTGTGACAAATTTGGAGATGAAGAAAGCATAGATTCACTAAGGTATTAATCCTGGAGGGGGAGGGATTAAGATATAATTAGTTGTTTATGTAACTAAAAATAGACATTTAAGTACTTTTGAGTTTTGAAGGTAAATATTTAGAGACATGCAGGAACTAAAAGTAGTATTTATAACTATGGGGTAATAAAGTGGGAAGTTGATATCTGTATGTGAATCCAGTTCATCTTTATAGCACAAGGTTAATAGATGTTTTTAATGTATAAATGAATAAAGAGTAGTACTAGCATATGATTCAAAAAATACATAAAATTATCAGGATAACTAAATCAGAAGTTCAAAGGTGTAGTTAATAAAGCTAATTAATACTCTGATATGTGATTAGAAAAAAAGTATCAGAATTAGAATCAGAGGAGGAAAGGAGAAAGAAGAGAAGTTAATTAACTAAGAGAGCAGGAATGATTCGGTCAGGCAAAGATTCAGTCAAAGCAAGAGTCAGAACCCAAGCAATAATTAAGGATGCACTGTAAGCAAAGCTACTGTTCTAAACTTTTTAGTTCTTATATGCTTTATCTAGTTACTGATTGTAAGTCAGGAGCTGAAATTATCTGTAAACACTATCATGCCAGACAGAAAATCTATAAATGTATTATTTAAATACACTCCTTCAATTAATGAAGGTAAAGTATATATAACTTTATTTACTAGCAATGATCTTTTTAGTAACCTAGGCTTTATTTGGAGAAGGCAATGGCAACCCACTCCAGTACTGTTGCCTGGAGAATCCCATGGATGGAGGAGCTTGGTAGGTTACAGTCCGTGGGGTCGCTAAGAGTCAGACACGACTGAGTGACTTCACTTTCACTTTTCATTTTCATGCATTGGAGAAGGAAATGGCAACCCACTCCAGTGTTCTTGCATGGGGAATCCCAGGGACGGGGAAGCCTGGGGGGCTGCCGTCTATGGGGTCGCAGAGAGTCGGACACGACTAAAGTGACTTAGCAGCAGCAGCAGCAGGCTTTATTTGACCAAACCAGTACCTTTATTTTGATGACTACCCATGATTATATGAACAAATCGACATCATTAAAGAAAGAGATTAATAAAATGTCTTCATTAATATCACATGAATAACTGAAAGTGAAGTTTGAATTAAACACTATTATTTAATTATTTTATGAATGCAAATCTTAGGCCCATATCAGTTGTATAAGAGCAGGCAAAGTCATATTCCATAGTTCCCAATATTTAATTTTAGTAAAAATAAATACCAGGTATAACATATGCAATTTAAAATATAAAAACTTAAATCAAGCTGTACATGTCTTAAGGATTTACACCAATATTTCTAATTACTTTGAAGAATTATTTATAGGCTTCTGTTATATGTTCCTGGCTAGAAATATAAGCTCAGAGAAATATATATGTTATATATATATAAGTTCACATAAATATAAATATATATATATATATTTATCCCTTGTGTCTCAAGACACTCATTTTGAATGTATGATATATGCACATATGTATAGATAATTTTGAATTGTGAAAGAATTACATCTCATTGCATAGCAGATGTTTCCTTTTTAAGGTAAAAACCATCACAGAAAAGTATAGATGAGCTCACGGAGAATTGAAAAGACTTAATATGTTAGCTTCTGGAAATGTAAACCAAATTCATTTTTTCTGAGCATCCCTTACCAGTTCATTTGTGTTTTGTCTCACAAATGCATTTTAGTCTTATCCAAGCTTGAGCCAACCAATCAGATCTTGTGCCATTGTATTATATTCTGTGACAAATGGACCTTGTTTCATTTCAAAGAATATGAACTTGAAATCACTCCCAACAGTTTTAAAGCAAATGTTTTTCCTCCTGTCAACCATTGCCTAATTTAAACTTCCCATCTGCATTTCTAATTATGATACGGAAAAATCTGTGTCGAACAAAGAGGTTTTTTTTTTTTTTTTCCTCTAAGGAAGGAAAAATTTAGGCATATGGCTACATGGAGGCAGCATTTTTATTTCACACCTTAAGTTGCCTTCTAATATTTTTTATTGATTTTTTAGGTACCTGATGTTTACTTTTAAAATCCATTTTAGAATTCTCATAAAAGATTACAAAACAATTTACTTATAATGTTTCAAAATAATTAAAATGGAAACAATAGGAAATTATTTAATGTCAATGTAAAATACATATTTTAAAATTACTTCTAAAGTCTTGCCTATGTACTTGGCAAAGTAAAGGCTCTTGTTCACATTTTCTTAACAGTTCAGCTCAGTTCAGTTGCTCAGTCGTGTCCAACTCTTTGCAACCCCATGAATTGTAGCATGCCAGGCCTCCCTGTCCATCACCAACTCCCAGAGTTCATGCAAACTCATGCCCATTGAGTCAGTGATGCTATCCAGCCATCTCATCCTCTGTTGTCCCCTTCTCTTCCTACCCCCAATCCCTCCCAGCATCAGAGTCTTTTCCAGTGAGTCAACTCTACGCATGAAATGGCCAAAGTACTGGAGTTTCAGCTTCAGCATTATTCCCCCCAAAGAAATCCCAGGGCTGGTCTCCTTTGGAATGGACTGGTTGGATCTCCTTGCAGTCCAAGTGACTCTCAAGAGTCTTCTCCAGCACCACAGTTCAAAAGCATCAATTCTTCAGCACTCAGCTTTCTTCACAATCCAACTCTCACATCCATACATGACTACTGGAAAAACCATTGCCTTGACTAGACGAACCTNAAAAAATAATAACTGTATAGTTTATTATTAAAAAAATAAAAATAACAACTGCACCGCACATTTAAACCCAACTTTACTTAAGCAATCCCCAATGAACTCTGGCAAACTTTTGTAGAATAATGATGTAAAACCTAAGTTTGGAGAATGTCTCTGACAGGATGTTGGGAAACAGAACGGCGCTGTCTAAGACCTAGATCTGGTGCCAAGGAAAGTGCTGTCTCCATGCACAGAAGCTTGCGGTGGAGCCAGGCTGTGGGCAGGGACACAGAGGGGCCATCCACTGTGGCTGGGCTTGGTGTGCTGGCCAGATAGTTTCCATTTTCCTTCACACAGGTAGGGTTGCCGGGATTGAAACAGAAAAATATAGGATGGTCACTTACATTTAAATGTCAGATGTACAGTGAATGACTTTTGAGTACGTTTTGTCCCGAAAATTGCAAAGGATATACTCCTGGCAAAATTTATTCATCATTTATCTGGCATTCAAATGTAACTGGGCATCCTGTTAATATAGCATCATTATGTATATGCCTCAATCTCCCTCTGGTTCAGATGGTTAACTAATTATTCTCTTCTTCAAGTTCTTGTCTTACAAAAAATACTCCTCCACCTTGTGCCCTGGACTGGAGGAGCTCAAACCCAAGAGGGGCTTTTCTCCACCCAGTGGGAGGCCTTGGAAGCTACTCCATCTTTTGTCTTCTGTGTCTTTGGACTCTTTACCTGGGTGCAGGCTAGCTACTTTGTAACAGCCCCCCGGATGCTAAAGGAGATGGTTTAATAATTGATATGTGCAAAATGTTGAGTTCAGCAACAGAACAAGATACAAAACAATTTACAGGGCCCTCCAGACGGGCTCTAAGAAAATGTTAGGAGACAGGCAACGCATGTAGGGCTTCCCTGGCGGCTCAGCAGTAAAATCTGCCTGCCATGCAGGAGACGCAGGTTCGATTGATCCTTGATTCAGGAAGATCCCCTGGAGGAGGAAATGGCAACCCACACCAGCATTCTTGCCAGAGAAATCCCATGATGAATAAAGGAGCCTGCTGGGTTGGAGTTCGTGGGGTCGCAAGCAGTCGGACACAACTTAGCGACCAGACGATTTAATACGTGTGAGCTGGGCCAAGTTTCATAAGCCATCTAGTTAGGAAATGGGAAGGGCTCTGGAAACACCCAGGGTATTGTCAGGACAAAGACACACAGATATATCAAACTAAGTGAGCAAACGAACGAACGTAAAACAGGGCTTTCAGTCTCTAGAAGTGGTCATCCAGAAGGGTTGTTCCTTTCTCTCCCTGTGTGTTGATCACTTCCATTCTGTGTGCTGTCTCTGTATGTATTTAAAGATTAACAAAAAAAAAAGGGGGGGGAGTCAGGAGGTATTAAACTCACTTAGAAAGAAAGAAGTCGCTCAGTCGTAGCCGACTCTTTGCAACCTCATGGACTGTAGCCCATCAGACTCCTCTGTCCATGGGATTTTCTAGGCAAGAATACTGGAGTGGGTTGCCATTTCCTCCTCCAGGGGATCNACTTAGAAAGAAAGAAGTCGCTCAGTCGTAGCCGACTCTTTGCAACCCCATGGACTGTAGCCCATCAGACTCCTCTGTCCATGGGATTTTCTAGGCAAGAATACTGGAGTGGGTTGCCATTTCCTCCTCCAGGGGATCTTCCCGACCCAGGGGTTGAACCCGGGTCTCCCGCATTGCAGGCAGACGCTTTACTGTCTGAGCCACCAGGGAAGATCCCCATCAATTCTCTGGCAAGTTTCTTTTATCTTTCTCTAAAGGTGGGTGGGGGCTGCGAGCAGGGCCGGGGCTGGCCTGGCCCGGGCCCCCACCTCAGGCCGCTGGCGGGTGTCACGGCGCTTCTGCAGGGCAGCTGGCAGCCCTTGTTGGGAACCGAATGCCCCCGTCGCGATCAGACAAGCCACCCATCAGCACTGTGCCTGATGCATTCTGGCTCCCCAGGCCCGCTCACGCAAATCTCTGCCTAAATTAGACGGAGAAGAGATATTCTGCTTCAGAATTCTGCCAGGCTGTCGTTAATCCTCTAGACATAGGTGGGATCTGTCGCGTTCTCTTCTTTTCTTTGCCAGCAAAATGACACTTCACCAGAAAGGTACCTCCACACATGCTGGTACATCCCTGACAAACTTTCATAAATATGCCCAGCTGTTTCCCCAATCTCAGCTCTGTGTAGCCTGCAAACCACTGATTAATTTGCACACAGCTGCTACAGATTCTAGGGAGACAAGCTCCCGAGAAACATTCAGTGTTGCTGGTATTAAACCTCTAATTTCCTTAAGCGAAACTTTCTAAAGCTGTTCAGATTGTCGGAGGAAGCGGCAAAGGCAGGACTCCTGGGCTTCCTCCCGGCTCATCTGACAGCCTCACAGTCGTGCAGAAAAACCCACTTAGCTCTTGAGTGGGTTCAGCGCTCCACGGCCTCAGAACCGCCTCTGCGGCTGTTTCCTGAGCACTTCTTTGGCCTCCCATTTGATGCGAGGCGCAGAGGTAGACCGCGCCCTGGCGTGTATGGCACTCTGAACTGGAAGGTCAAACAGAACTGGAGGATAAACCCTATGTCCCTTCTTTACTTGGGCCTTAGGCCACGTCCTTATTTGTACTAAATACATCTAATTCACAAGGCTCCTGGAAACATTTAACTGAAGAATATCAACAGCAGGAAAAATTTACAGTCTTTATCCCAGCCTTTTCACTCATTGGTTGCTTAAGGGGAATTTTTCGTTCTCTTGTCTGCCCTGGTTGTAGAGAAGGGGATAATGGGTGGGAGGGAAGTTTTGAAAGGTGTGGAAGACCATCTACCAAAACAGTGACAGGGTATTTTTGGGGGCTCTCAAATCCCTGCAGATGTTGACTGCAGTCATTAAATAAAAGATGCTTGCTCGCTTGCTCCTTAGAAGAAAAGCTATGACCACCCCACAGCATTTTAAAAAGCAGAGACATTACTTTCCCAACAAAGGTCCATCTAGTCAAAGCTTTGATATTTCCAGTAGTCATGTATGGATGTGAGAGTTGGATGTAAAGAAAGCTGAGAGCCAATGAATTGGTGCTTTTGAACTGTGGTGTTGGAGATGACACTAGAGAGTCCCTTGGACTGCAAGGAGATCCAACCTGTCCATCCTAAAGGAGACAGTCCTGGGTGTTCATTGGAAGGACTGATGCTGAGGCTGAAACTCCAATCTTTTGGCCACCTGATGCGTAGAACTGACTCATTTGAAAAGACCCCGATGCTGGGAAAGATTGAAGGCAAGAGGAAAAGGAAAGAACAGAGGATGAGATGGTTGGGTGGCATCACTGACTCAACGGACATGAGTCTGAGTGAACTCCGAGAGTTGGTGATGGACAGGGAGGCCGGGCGTGCTGCGGTCCATGGCGTTGCAGAGTCAGACACCACTGAGCGACTGAGCTGATCTCCCCAAGGCTGGCCAAACTAGGAGATGTTTTGCAAGACTTACGACCTTCTTAGTTTATTTCCTCACCTTCTCCCCATCTCTGTTCTGTAGCATGCAGACCCTGATACGCTGGTCCTCTAGGACTCTAGAGCGTCATCTTTTTGGACACCCGGCTTTCTGAATAAAGACCTTGCTCCTTGCCTTAGCACCGCCTCCCCTGATTTATCGAGCTGTTGTACAGTGAGCAGACCAAGCTTGGACTTGGGAACAGGCAGGTAGTGAGTAGCATTGGATCTTGCCTCTTATGAGTCTCCTGATCCAGAATACATTGTTCATTCCTCCCTGACGGGCCATGTGCTTCTTATTCTTCAGGATCCAGCCCAGGCCTCCCAGCAGCTCGGTGTCTTCGGCACTCAATTCCGTCTTTTCTGAGGTTCAGATTTCCGAACCACAGTGGTCTCCCATCTTTTTTCCTAGCCATCCTGGACTAGAGTGTTAGTGATTGTGTCTGTGACTCTTTTTTTCCAATTGGATTATAAACTCCACGAAGGCAGCTGCTTTGTAACTCCTTCTCTTTTATCCTCAGGGCCAAGCATACTCTGAAAACAAATAGATAACTATTGGATTGTTCCCGGTGAATTTAAGATTCTTTCTTTGCTGCCAAAGAATTCTGACTTGAAGCAGGGAGATTAAGAAAGTAAAGTGAGAGTTTATTTAAGCCACAGTATGCTCTTATAGGGCTTCTCAGGTGGCGCCAGTGGTGAAGAACCTGCCTGCCAGGGCAGGAGATGTAAGAGACGCAGGTTCGATCCCTGGCTCGGGAAGATCCCTTGGAGAAGGAAATGGCAGCCTACTCCGGTATTCTTGCCTGGAGAGTCCCATGCCTGAAGGGGCCTGGTGAGCTACAATCTATGGGGTCACAAAGAGGGACATGACTGCAGTGACTAGGCCTTGATTTGTGCTCTCAGAGGGAGAGGGGGCAGACAGGTGAGGGGCTTCTGCCCTGGGTTTCTTTGGCAAGCCCGTTATCCAGAAAGTGAAGTCGCTCAGTTGTGTCCAACTCTGTGACCCCATGGGCTGTAGCCCACCAGGCTTCTCCATCCATGGGATTCTCCAGGCAAGGATACTGGAGTGGGTTGCCATTTCCTTCCCCAGGGGATCTTCCTGACCCAGGGATTGAACCCAGGTCTCCNGACCTCGAATTGAATGTCTTTACAATAGTTTTCTTTGTTAAATATTTTTGCCAGTCATGTGGCCTGGACGTTCAGTGAAGTCAAAAATTGTTGAGTGCTTGCCTAACTTCTAGAGGGCCTAGTGAAGTGGCTGCCACAGAGAAGGGGTCAAGCTTGTTGCAATAATGAATTAAATTCCATAACCTTATGGAATCTTAGCCTAGGAAAGAACCACAGAAGCTGCACTGTTCAGTCTTTAATTTAGTAGCATACCTGGAAAGTGATCATTCCAGCCCAAAAAGGACAATTACAATGATGAGAAGATCAACTCCCAGCAGAAAACCTTTCGGTACATGGAGCCAAAATCCATCCTCCTGTAAAGTGTACTCATTTGTCTTCATTTTAAATAAGGTTCAACACAGAGAACGCTTAATTTTATTTTCCACGTAAAAGTCTGTTAAATATTTAAAGAGAGCAATTGAGCATTTCCCAAGTGCTTTTCCCAGGCTAAATGTGCAAAATTAGCTGACTCAGAGACATTTCTACTTTGGTTTGGTTTTAACATAAGAAGGGATCATCAATTACAGTAGCAGTATCAATAGGAATCACTCAATCATTCCATTCACACATGCCATGACAGAGTTTTTAAAATGTTTATTATCCATAGTACTCTTTCCTGGATGTACCATGCAATATTCTTTCCAATAACTAAAACATAAATCCCTATACTCAATAGGGCTTCAAATAAAACAATGAGTGAAACTTGCGTTCAGTTAATGTCTGCATCGCCTGGCCTCCTCCACCACTGCCCACGGTAGGTGGTGTTCATCTGCCAAGTTCATCACTGAATCCCCTGAGCTGCCAGCTTTATCTTCCTCATAGCAACCAGCGTGACAACCAGCACTAAATAGCTGGTAAGCGAGAATCCATGCTTAGTGAATGACTCACAGCCTTAGCCTTTGGTCGTGGGATAGTCTTGGAAGCCTAGGATACTCTGGCTGTGATTTGACTTCTAATTGACCTGCTGCTAAATCACTTCAGTCGTGTCCGACTCTGTGTGACCCCATAGACAGCAGCCCACCAGGCTCTGCCGTCCCTGGGATTCTCCAGGCAAGAACACTGGAGTGGGTTGCCATTTCCTTCTCCAATGCATGAAAGCGAAAAGTGAAAGTGAAGTCACTGAGTTGTGTCCAACTCTCACCGACCCCATGGTCTGCAGCCCACCAGGCTTCTCCATCCATGGGATTTTCCAGGCAAGAGTACTGGAGAGGGGTGCCATTGCCTTCTCCGCTAACTGACCTTATCCATATTAAATTCCATCCCATTAGAATGGGCTCTGATGGCAGTCTATCAAAATACTTTTGAATCAGCCATCAGTCACCCAAAGTTTTAGTTCTTCCGCCTAGCAGTGCCTCAGTCACATATTTGGTGATCAGGGCTGATGCGTCTTCCACAAAGGCCTTCAATTAAATAGGGAGCAGGACAGAGTCAGCAGCAAAAGTCTCTGACCTGTCATTGGAATCCTTTCTCTCGCCTTCCCTAATCCATTCATCTAAATCTCTGAGTAGTTACTGAACGGACACAAATCTATCAGACTTACCATCTAGCCTGTATTTCTCCTTTTCCCCAAAAGAACATAAAATAATAATCCATCAAGTGATTCTCTGAAGTATTATGGGGTATATTCACTGTAGGCCCATCTTCAGATCCTTTAAAGCAAGAATTTCCCTATGGAGATGTAAAGATTGTTTCTTCTAGAAGGCCTTTCCCACCTTACGACCCTGAGATAAATCATATCCATACAGAACCTGTAGCTCACAGATACATTTATAAGCACCGCATTACTGCTTACTGAATGAATGCCTGTCAAATATGAAGGGCTCCGCCCAGTGAGGCATGCACATTATCTTGTGAAATGATCTTTACCACAAACCCATCCATGGGATATTATCATCTGCATTTTAGAGCTCAGGAAATCGAGGCTCAGAATTGCAAAGTAACGTCCCCATGTTCTTATATGTAACAATATCAGTTCTCCTGTGACTTATCACTATATATAATGTGTGGAGTCCAGGGAAAATTTAAAATGCAAGATCCTTTGTTAGGGACTAAACATCAGTTCCCTGTCCCCAAATGCATGCAGTGAAGCCTTCACCTTCAAGGTGATGGTATTAGGAGGCAGGGCCTCTGGGAGGTGGTTAGGTGCTTCCTTCCTGAATGAGATTAATACCCTTGTGACAGAGAACCCAGAGAGCTCCCTGGTCCCCTCTGCCACGTGAGAACATGAAAAGGAGACAGCCATCCATGAACCAGGAAGAAGGTCATCACCAGACACCAAGTCTGGCAGCCCTTTGATCTCAAACTTCCTAGCCTCTGAAACTGTGGGAAATAAACTTCTATTATAGGAGCCCAAATGGACCAATGGACCCCTTGTTCAAAAAAAAGCACAAAAGAAGGGGAAAAAAAGAGCACACATAAGTATTGACTATACCACGATATGCCTGTCTCCTTCCTTCCAGAATTTCTCTCAGCCTACAAGGATGTTTATTATTCACTACTTAATGTCATTCTCCGTCAAGAAAAATGAAAGTTTTAAATTATTAGCTTGGATTTTGCTGTTAATCCTTATGCAGTGCCAATGTTAAATGCAAATATTAGTGCATTTAATTGGCATGTGGAATCACAGAAATTACACAATCTATGTTCAGTCATTTATTTGTGTATATGTCTTTCATTCTTTTTTAGAACAAGCACTGTTTTTTTATTTTGGGGCTGTGCCAAGGCACTTGTGGATGCTCAGTTCGACATCAAGGACTGAATCCAGGCAACAGCAGTGAGCACTGACTCCTAGCTACCAGAACACTAGGGACCTCCCCCCCCACCCCCGAATCTTACTGAAAGGGTGAAAGTCACGCCTAAATCTTAGCTGTCTGCTACACTTCTGGACACCTTTCTCGCGTACCAACACGCTTTGCTTTTGGCTGATGAGTAAGGAAGGGCTGGAAGGAAGAGAAGAGGAAGACTCTGAGTTGTCCTGCTTTTCCCTTCGCTTCTGCGCCATCATTTTCCATACATGTGATCAGCTAATGCAGAATAAAAGCCTGAGGAAGGAAGGCTATGTTTCCTCGCTCCTCAGTGTCTCTTTGAACACCCCTGCCTTCTTTCTGCCTCAGAACAAGTCCTGATTCGAAGGCAATGCCACAGCCCCCGGGGACCACCAACACTCCCAGCCGCCCAGGTGCTGATAACACAGTGAGCCTGCCCTTTCCTTGAGTCATGCTGGCTGCCTTCCCTGGATCTCCTGGAGTCCTGCCTTCATGGGCCACTGCGATGCTGTATGCAGGTGGGTCTGCAAGGAACAGCAGACAAATGTGCTGTGCACACAGCCTCAGCTCACCCACGCACTCCATTGTCTCGTTTGACCACCAACAAGACACAAGTCTGGAAGGAAAACTGCAAAGAATTTCAAGACAGCAGCATCAGAGCCTTAAAGAACATGGAGCTGGCTTGGCTCTCACCCCCCTCCCCTGGCCCCCTGCCGCCTCTGAGACTGCCTCTCCTCCACTTCAATTCCTTGCTCCCTTACCTTACAGGCTCTTNAGCAGCATCAGAGCCTTAAAGAACATGGAGCTGGCTTGGCTCTCACCCCCCTCCCCTGGCCCCCTGCCGCCTCTGAGACTGCCTCTCCTCCACTTCAATTCCTTGCTCCCTTACCTTACAGGCTCTTGAATTATTTCTCTTCATTAAAAAATGTCAAGTGAGCCCCTGCCTCCACTTCCTCTCACTTGCCGTTTCCTCTGTCTGAAAGCCTTTCCCCGTGAAGGCCCCACGCTGTCCTCCTCAGCAGTCAAGCGTCAGCTCCAGAGTCAGCTCCCCAGGCTTCCCTGGTGCCCTGTCCAGGGCTCCTGGGCTGCTCCTTCTGAGTGCACTCTTGGAAACAGCACGAGAAGCATCCATCAGCTTCACCTGGCCCTGCTTCATGAAAACAGGCTGTTGATGACTCAGACCTGGAGTTACAGAGAGGGCACTGGGCACGTGTCAGAAGGGAACTCTTACCTTCAGGGTGACCCCAAAACCAAGAGTTTTCCACGTACAGAACTCAAGGAATAATGCTGCCCTGGAGGAAGCAAAATTCTCTTCAATAAGGAACACCCAGGTTCCATAGCTTGATGAACTCGTTCACGGCTAGCCAATCAGCTTCCAAGTGTGAAGTTCCCCTAAGCTCTTAAATATCATCTCGAATCCTGGATGGAGAGACAGTTTTGAGCCCTATCCCCTGTGTCCTTGCTGGTAGGCCTCCCAAGGGAGTTCTTTGTTTTCTTTAAAGCTGATAACATAACATTGGCTTCTATGCCAGCCCTTCGCTCAGTCACGTGTTTTATCTTCTTCATGACCTGTATAATCACCCGAATGCATCTCATGTGTGAGTTTACTCGTTCACTGCCTCACTCTTCACTAGACTGTGAGTTCCAGGAGAGACACACCATTGTCTGATGCATTCACTGCTGGGTCCAACTCTTGAAGTCTTCTCTAGCACAATACAGTCAATGCATATTTATGGGACCACCCACATTAATGAACTACGGAGCCTGTGCTAGACCACGCCTCGTGGTTTCTTCTCAGTAAATATTAACTAAGTGATGAATGTGCAGAAGATGACACATTTAGTAGGACTCAGGTCCTTGAAAGGAGAGAATTATGCAAAATGTTAACTACAGCAGTGGTGACAAGATAAATTGCTTTAAAATAGATACGTAGAAATGGCCTCATGTCCTCCAACATCCTTCACTCCCAGCTCATCCCTCTTCTTTCCTTGCAGCAAAATCATAATATCAAGCTGGTAACAGCCCAGCTGTTGCCAAGGCAACAGACTTTATGGACACAAACTTTGAGCCGAGATGAAACCACATGATGAAGAAAGAATTGTTTGGCCAAGGCCTCTTGAAAATAACTACAAAGATGACAGAGGGAAGAATTAGCCAAGTAAATTGAACAATGGCTTCCTCTTAGGCAGATAAGAAAACAGAAGATAGAGCCAAATCGCACCTGGAATATATATCTGCGGCAGAAAGTCACACAAAGTCAGAAAAATCCTTGTGGTTTCCATTTTGTAAGGAAAGTATAAACTAATCCGAAGGAAGGAGCACTCTTCAGACACTCTGGTCACTTCTAATTCAAGTTGAAACTGAACTAGCCTGGCTTTGCCTGCATTTCAACATGCTTTTATGCAATTGAAGGGTTCTTGGAAAATTGTGGGTAAAACAAATATCTAAAAATCAAATCGGAATTCAAGTGCACTGCCTGGCTTGGTGTTTAAGGAACTTTGGAAAAATCCTTCCGCAAACTAAGCAATTCCTTTGTTACAGGACTAGACATTCCTTTCTGTATAGCTGTCACAAGTTTTTATATAAGTCTTCTTAAAGACAAATTCTCCCAGTGATGATACCAGCATCATTTGCCGGATTGTTTTCGTATGGCATCACGTTTCTGGGTCTCGGTTTGTCCCCATGAAAAATGGGGAAAAGAGTGTTTGCCAGTCACCAACTTCACCCTTGGAAAATTTTTGCTTTTTAATGTTCTCAGAATTTATTTCTTAAAAAACGCACACAGCAAGTACCCTCTGGGGGCCAAGTGGGCTGCCTGTTTTCTCTTACATTCCTCCTCCCTCCTTTCTCCTTTATCATTGTCAGACAGATCTCACTTTTGTGACTCTTGGAATATGTAGGGAGTTTGATTTCTGCCATTGAGGGGCTCTGCTTCCTTGCTTCATCCAGGAAAATTAAACTACACAAAAACCTCATTTAAATTGAAATGAAGTTTTCTGTAGGCAGTGTTTCAGAATTTTGGGGGGAAATGAGATGACAGAAACCCAATAAATAAGTAACCACCTACAGCACGTGTGTTAAATTAAAATCTCTTTGGACAAGACTCTAAGTACAGAAGGAGCGCCTCACACCCGTGTGCGTCCAGGTGAAGACTGTCTTCTCCTGTACCTGCTCCCAGGAAGGGCCTTTCCTCAGCTTAGCAATGGAAATATTACACGTTCCTGTATATATTTGTAGTATATTAAGTTTATTTTTGCCAAATTCTTCAAAAGTACTGCAGGATGATTCCCATTTTCCTGGAAAATTCAAGGTTTATCTGTGTACATCTCTCATTTCTTACCATGTCTTCCCTTCTTCCAAACCCAATAGATAGCTTATGTCCGTCGACCTGCAAGGCATACCTGGAAACTCAACTTGGTTCCGATTCTGTTACAGCAGGCAGGTAGGAGAAATGGGGCATGAACCAGGTGCAGGAAATCACACATCTTCCAAACAGTGGGGGTCCACGGCAGACCAAGGAAAGTAGGAACCTCCGGAAACTCCGCGTGGCATGTTCCGTTGCTAAGTGTCCTGGGAGCAAAGCATGATGGGAATCTCTTGTGCCTGAATGTAGCCTGTTATTCATAATGTTCTCGTTCTAATAAAATCAACCTTGTGGATAAGAAGTACCCCTCATGCCATTATACTTCTGATCTAAACTAAAGGCAAAGATCACTCCTCTCCTCGGGAACACACAGCTGGGGTGAAAATGGAGCAACACAGTCACCAAACTCCTCCTTCCCTGATGAACATCCCAGCCCTTCGTTTGTATGCCCCTCCCAATGGGCTTCCGTGCTCAGACAGTAAAGCTTCTGCCCGCAGTGCGGGAGACCTGGGTTCAATCCCTGGGTCAGGAAGATCCCCTGGGGAAGGAAATGGCAACCCACTCCAGTATCCTTGCCTGGAGAATCCCATGGACGGAGAAGCCTGGTGGGCTACAGCCCATGGGGTCACAGAGTTGGACACAACTGAGCGACTTCACTTTCTGGATAACGGGCTTGCCAAAGAAACCCAGGGCAGAAGCCCCTCACCTGTCTGCCCCCTCTCCCTCTGAGAGCACAAATCAAGGCCTAGTCACTGCAGTCATGTCCCTCTTTGTGACCCCATAGATTGTAGCTCACCAGGCCCCTTCAGGCATGGGACTCTCCAGGCAAGAATACCGGAGTAGGCTGCCATTTCCTTCTCCAAGGGATCTTCCCGAGCCAGGGATCGAACCTGCGTCTCTTACATCTCCTGCCCTGGCAGGCAGGTTCTTCACCACTGGCGCCACCTGAGAAGCCCTATAAGAGCATACTGTGGCTTAAATAAACTCTCACTTTACTTTCTTAATCTCCCTGCTTCAAGTCAGAATTCTTTGGCAGCAAAGAAAGAATCTTAAATTCACCGGGAACAATCCAATAGTTATCTATTTGTTTTCAGAGTATGCTTGGCCCTGAGGATAAAAGAGAAGGAGTTACAAAGCAGCTGCCTTCGTGGAGTTTATAATCCAATTGGAAAAAAAGAGTCACAGACACAATCACTAACACTCTAGTCCAGGATGGCTAGGAAAAAAGATGGGAGACCACTGTGGTTCGGAAATCTGAACCTCAGAAAAGACGGAATTGAGTGCCGAAGACACCGAGCTGCTGGGAGGCCTGGGCTGGATCCTGAAGAATAAGAAGCACATGGCCCGTCAGGGAGGAATGAACAATGTATTCTGGATCAGGAGACTCATAAGAGGCAAGATCCAATGCTACTCACCACCCGCCTGTTCCCAAGTCCAAGCTTGGTCTGCTCACTGTACAACAGCTCGATAAATCAGGGCAGGCGGTGCTAAGGCAAGGAGCAAGGTCTTTATTCAGAAAGCCGGGTGTCCAAAAAGATGACGCTCTAGAGTCCTAGAGGACCAGCGTATCAGGGTCTGCATGCTACAGAACAGAGATGGGGAGAAGGTGAGGAAATAAACTAAGAAGGTCGTAAGTCTTGCAAAACATCTCCTAGTTTGGCCAGCCTTGGGGAGATCAGCTCAGTCGCTCAGTGGTGTCTGACTCTGCAACGCCATGGACCGCAGCACGCCCGGCCTCCCTGTCCATCACCAACTCTCGGAGTTCACACAAACTCATGTCCGTTGAGTCAGTGATGCCACCCAACCATCTCATCCTCTGTTCTTTCCTTTTCCTCTTGCCTTCAATCTTTCCCAGCATCGGGGTCTTTTCAAATGAGTCAGTTCTACGCATCAGGTGGCCAAAAGATTGGAGTTTCAGCCTCAGCATCAGTCCTTCCAATGAACACCCAGGACTGTCTCCTTTAGGATGGACAGGTTGGATCTCCTTGCAGTCCAAGGGACTCTCTAGTGTCATCTCCAACACCACAGTTCAAAAGCACCAATTCATTGGCTCTCAGCTTTCTTTACATCCAACTCTCACATCCATACATGACTACTGGAAATATCAAAGCTTTGACTAGATGGACCTTTGTTGGGAAAGTAATGTCTCTGCTTTTTAAAATGCTGTGGGGTGGTCATAGCTTTTCTTCTAAGGAGCAAGCGAGCAAGCATCTTTTATTTAATGACTGCAGTCAACATCTGCAGGGATTTGAGAGCCCCCAAAAATACCCTGTCACTGTTTTGGTAGATGGTCTTCCACACCTTTCAAAACTTCCCTCCCACCCATTATCCCCTTCTCTACAACCAGGGCAGACAAGAGAACGAAAAATTCCCCTTAAGCAACCAATGAGTGAAAAGGCTGGGATAAAGACTGTAAATTTTTCCTGCTGTTGATATTCTTCAGTTAAATGTTTCCAGGAGCCTTGTGAATTAGATGTATTTAGTACAAATAAGGACGTGGCCTAAGGCCCAAGTAAAGAAGGGACATAGGGTTTATCCTCCAGTTCTGTTTGACCTTCCAGTTCAGAGTGCCATACACGCCAGGGCGCGGTCTACCTCTGCGCCTCGCATCAAATGGGAGGCCAAAGAAGTGCTCAGGAAACAGCCGCAGAGGCGGTTCTGAGGCCGTGGAGCGCTGAACCCACTCAAGAGCTAAGTGGGTTTTTCTGCACGACTGTGAGGCTGTCAGATGAGCCGGGAGGAAGCCCAGGAGTCCTGCCTTTGCCGCTTCCTCCGACAATCTGAACAGCTTTAGAAAGTTTCGCTTAAGGAAATTAGAGGTTTAATACCAGCAACACTGAATGTTTCTCGGGAGCTTGTCTCCCTAGAATCTGTAGCAGCTGTGTGCAAATTAATCAGTGGTTTGCAGGCTACACAGAGCTGAGATTGGGGAAACAGCTGGGCATATTTATGAAAGTTTGTCAGGGATGTACCAGCATGTGTGGAGGTACCTTTCTGGTGAAGTGTCATTTTGCTGGCAAAGAAAAGAAGAGAACGCGACAGATCCCACCTATGTCTAGAGGATTAACGACAGCCTGGCAGAATTCTGAAGCAGAATATCTCTTCTCCGTCTAATTTAGGCAGAGATTTGCGTGAGCGGGCCTGGGGAGCCAGAATGCATCAGGCACAGTGCTGATGGGTGGCTTGTCTGATCGCGACGGGGGCATTCGGTTCCCAACAAGGGCTGCCAGCTGCCCTGCAGAAGCGCCGTGACACCCGCCAGCGGCCTGAGGTGGGGGCCCGGGCCAGGCCAGCCCCGGCCCTGCTCGCAGCCCCCACCCACCTTTAGAGAAAGATAAAAGAAACTTGCCAGAGAATTGATGGGGATCTTCCCTGGTGGCTCAGACAGTAAAGCGTCTGCCTGCAATGCGGGAGACCCGGGTTCAACCCCTGGGTCGGGAAGATCCCCTGGAGGAGGAAATGGCAACCCACTCCAGTATTCTTGCCTAGAAAATCCCATGGACAGAGGAGTCTGATGGGCTACAGTCCATGGGGTTGCAAAGAGTCGGCTACGACTGAGCGACTTCTTTCTTTCTAAGTGAGTTTAATACCTCCTGACTCCCCCCCCTTTTTTTTGTTGTTAATCTTTAAATACATACAGAGACAGCACACAGAATGGAAGTGATCAACACACAGGGAGAGAAAGGAACAACCCTTCTGGATGACCACTTCTAGAGACAGAAAGCCCTGTTTTACGTTCGTTCGTTTGCTCACTTAGTTTGATATATCTGTGTGTCTTTGTCCTGACAATACCCTGGGTGTTTCCAGAGCCCTTCCCATTTCCTAACTAGATGGCTTATGAAACTTGGCCCAGCTCACACGTATTAAATCGTCTGGTCGCTAAGTTGTGTCCGACTGCTTGCGACCCCACGAACTCCAACCCAGCAGGCTCCTTTATTCATCATGGGATTTCTCTGGCAAGAATGCTGGTGTGGGTTGCCATTTCCTCCTCCAGGGGATCTTCCTGAATCAAGGATCAATCGAACCTGCGTCTCCTGCATGGCAGGCAGATTTTACTGTTGAGCCGCCAGGGAAGCCCTACATGCGTTGCCTGTCTCCTAACATTTTCTTAGAGCCCGTCTGGAGGGCCCTGTAAATTGTTTTGTATCTTGTTCTGTTGCTGAACTCAACATTTTGCACATATCAATTATTAAACCATCTCCTTTAGCATCCGGGGGGCTGTTACAAAGTAGCTAGCCTGCACCCAGGTAAAGAGTCCAAAGACACAGAAGACAAAAGATGGAGTAGCTTCCAAGGCCTCCCACTGGGTGGAGAAAAGCCCCTCGTAGGGTTTGAGCTCCTCCAGTCCAGGACACAAGGTGGAGGAGTATTTTTTGTAAGACAAGAACTTGAAGAAGAGAATAATTAGTTAACCATCTGAACCAGAGGGAGATTGAGGCATATACATAATGATGCTATATTAACAGGATGCCCAGTTACATTTGAATGCCAGATAAATGATGAATAAATTTTGCCAGGAGTATATCCTTTGCAATTTTCGGGACAAAACGTACTCAAAAGTCATTCACTGTACATCTGACATTTAAATGTAAGTGACCATCCTATATTTTTCTGTTTCAATCCCGGCAACCCTACCTGTGTGAAGGAAAATGGAAACTATCTGGCCAGCACACCAAGCCCAGCCACAGTGGATGGCCCCTCTGTGTCCCTGCCCACAGCCTGGCTCCACCGCAAGCTTCTGTGCATGGAGACAGCACTTTCCTCGGCACCAGATCTAGGTCTTAGACAGCGCCATTCTGTTTCCCAACATCCTGTCAGAGACATTCTCCAAACTTAGGTTTTACATCATTATTCTACAAAAGTTTGCCAGAGTTCATTGGGGATTGCTTAAGTAAAGTTGGGTTTAAATGTGCGGTGCAGTTGTTATTTTTATTTTTTTAATAATAAACTATACAGTTATTATTTTTTAATTTTTTTTACTTTACAATATTGTATTGGTTTTGCCATACATCAACATGAATCCACCAGAAAGAAAAACACCAGTACAGTATACTAACACATATATATGGAATTTATAAAGATGGTAACGATAACCCTGTATGTGAGACAGCAAAAGAGACACAGATGTATAGAACAGTCTTTTGGACTCTGTGGGAGAGAAAGAGGGTGGGATAATTTGGGAGAATGGCATTTTAAAATCATACTCAAGTGTGTATACAGATATTTGTATTGCATCCCCATATTAGTTAGGAATCCTCTCAGCTTCAACTGATAGACAATCCATTTTAAACAAATGGTGGTTTGCTTTCTCACATAAGAATTTTGGAGCATTGACGGCATTGGTTCAACAACATTAAGGCCAACACTTCTGCTATTCTTGGGAACTTACTTTTTGGTAGCAAGATGACTGCTGTAGCTCCAGCTCTCACATTTATAATCTGGCAGGGATAAGGGGAAGAAGAGGTGCCAGCTCTGTTTGTCCTTTGGTTCAGGAAAAAAGAAATTCCTCTAGGAACCATCTGGCCAGTCTAGGTCTCATGGACACTCCTAATATCAGACGGACAAAAAAGGAAACCACAGGATTTCATAAAAGGTCAATCATGTTCCACTGTCTGAGTCTGGGCACATTACTATCTGAATACAATCAAGATCTTTAATAGGAAAGAAAATGAAATAAAAAGCTGAGTAGATCACCAAGAGAGTCTGCATAATTCCTTGTAATCTTTAGATATAATTCATCTTCATCCTACTGGAGATCCTTACTCTCCTTACCACCCAGGGCTTCACCAGAAATTAAATGTAAATGATGTCAACTGCAGAGAGTACATTTCATTATATTTGGGGAATGTCCCAGCGCCTAGCACAGTGAATAACTTCCAAGCACTAAAGACTGAGATAAATGAAAAAATGTGACCCAGATAAATAACAAAAGAAGAGTTTTGGCGTCATCCCAGCAATGTGTGTTTGCACACAAACACACACAAACGTGTCTCGTGGCCATTTTATGCATGTTCATCATTAGAACGTTATTGCTTGGACAAAGTTCTGCAGTTTTTAATACCCATGACTCCCAAGATGTATAACCCCCCGAAAAGTGAAAATGTTAGCTGCTCACTCATGTCTGACTCTTTGCGACCCCATGGACTGTAGCCTGCCAGGCTTCTCTGACCATGGGATTCTCCAGGGAAGAATACTGGAATGGGTTGCCATTCCCTTCTCCAGGGGATCTTCCTGACCCAGGGATCGAACCTGGGTNCATGTCTGACTCTTTGCGACCCCATGGACTGTAGCCTGCCAGGCTTCTCTGACCATGGGATTCTCCAGGGAAGAATACTGGAATGGGTTGCCATTCCCTTCTCCAGGGGATCTTCCTGACCCAGGGATCGAACCTGGGTCTCCTTCATTGCAGGCAAATTCTTTACAATCTGAGCCACCAGGGAAACCCCCTGCTCTCAGTTAATTGGAAGGGAGGAGAAGAAAAGAGAAAAGAAAAAGGAAAGAGGAGGAAAAACTGTTTCTGGTGATTTTTTCATGTGCAAAACTGTGAGTTGCCTATGTGCACAGGTTTTCACAGAGCTTAGGTGCAGTCCTCTAGTCAGCATGGAAAACTCAGTACTTGAATCTGACTTGTGGTCGGAAACACACACTTCCCAGAAGGGAAAGGCTGTCTCGTCTCCTTCTGCCTCCAGATCCTAACCCACAGCTTGACGTTAACACAGAGACAGACCTCAACGGCAAGCTGGCTAAATGCTCACCCAGCAGATTTGCATTTCCTCAGACACTTTTAAGGCACCATCATGTGTGCTTCAAAACATCGTGAAAACAATGTGGAATGCCTCTTCCAAGGGACATAAGAGGAAATCAATACATTCTGATTTTCTCCTCCGTTAAACTCTCAATGACTGAAACAGGAGTGTGGCTGGGGAGAGTTTAGTAGATCAACAACCACATACTAAATTCTTCTTCTTCAAGATGATAGAGTTTTATTTAGGTGCCTACTGGTAGACTTTTAAGGCTTTAATGGGTTCCAAAAAAATGCACCAGTAATCAACAAAAATAAATAGAGCACACAAGTACGTATGAAGGTAATTATTTGTGGAACCATCTGCCATAATAGCTTCCCTCATAGTGTGGCAACTAAATGCTACAATGCTATTAAGGCGAATAAACAAGAGATCGTTAAGGAAAGCAGCGCCATGAAACCAGTGAGGAAGGATTCAGAGGCACTGGGAGTCTTGCTCAGCTAGGAGACAGACCACGTGATAGGTAAGAGGGAAAGACACTCTCCAGAGCTGAGTCACCCTCAAACCTTGTCTTTCCCTATTCTGCCTGTCCATCCCACCAGCAAATCCTGGTGGGTCAGCTGCCAAGATTCTTGCAGGATCTGTCTGATCTGTTCATCCTCCCAGCCCTGACCACAGTCCTTGCCAACATCACCGAAGAGCCAGATCCCTCCTAGTCTTAATTTCGAGTCTCCTTCTTCGTGTTCACTTTCAGTGTACTCTTTACAAAGCAGAAAATGAAAGCGTTAGTCACTCAGTCATGTCTGACTCTTTGTGAGTCCACAGATTGTAGCCCGCCAAGCTCTTCTGTGTATGGGATTCTCTAGGCGAGAAGACTGGAGTGGGTTGCCATGCCCTTCTCCAAGAAGAGAACTCCCCCAGAGACTGGACCCAGGTCTCCTGCATTGCAGGTAGATTGTTAACCATCTGATCCACCAGCGAAGCCTTTACAAAGCAAAATCCACCTTATAAAAATGTCAATCTTATCCCTTAATAGCTTAAAACCCTCCACTGCCTTCCTATCTATTAGCTTTGTTTTTAGTCATGTATGGATGTGAGAGCTGGACTATAAAGAAAGCTGAGAACCAAAGAATTGATTCTTTTGAACTGTGGTGTTGGAGAAGACTCTTGAGAGAGACCGTTGGACTGCAAGGAGATCCAACCAGTCCATCCTAAAGGAGATCAGTCCTGAATATTCATTGGAAGGNATGGGATTCTCCAGGGAAGAATACTGGAATGGGTTGCCATTCCCTTCTCCAGGGGATCTTCCTGACCCAGGGATCGAACCTGGGTCTCCTTCATTGCAGGCAAATTCTTTACAATCTGAGCCACCAGGGAAACCCCCTGCTCTCAGTTAATTGGAAGGGAGGAGAAGAAAAGAGAAAAGAAAAAGGAAAGAGGAGGAAAAACTGTTTCTGGTGATTTTTTCATGTGCAAAACTGTGAGTTGCCTATGTGCACAGGTTTTCACAGAGCTTAGGTGCAGTCCTCTAGTCAGCATGGAAAACTCAGTACTTGAATCTGACTTGTGGTCGGAAACACACACTTCCCAGAAGGGAAAGGCTGTCTCGTCTCCTTCTGCCTCCAGATCCTAACCCACAGCTTGACGTTAACACAGAGACAGACCTCAACGGCAAGCTGGCTAAATGCTCACCCAGCAGATTTGCATTTCCTCAGACACTTTTAAGGCACCATCATGTGTGCTTCAAAACATCGTGAAAACAATGTGGAATGCCTCTTCCAAGGGACATAAGAGGAAATCAATACATTCTGATTTTCTCCTCCGTTAAACTCTCAATGACTGAAACAGGAGTGTGGCTGGGGAGAGTTTAGTAGATCAACAACCACATACTAAATTCTTCTTCTTCAAGATGATAGAGTTTTATTTAGGTGCCTACTGGTAGACTTTTAAGGCTTTAATGGGTTCCAAAAAAATGCACCAGTAATCAACAAAAATAAATAGAGCACACAAGTACGTATGAAGGTAATTATTTGTGGAACCATCTGCCATAATAGCTTCCCTCATAGTGTGGCAACTAAATGCTACAATGCTATTAAGGCGAATAAACAAGAGATCGTTAAGGAAAGCAGCGCCATGAAACCAGTGAGGAAGGATTCAGAGGCACTGGGAGTCTTGCTCAGCTAGGAGACAGACCACGTGATAGGTAAGAGGGAAAGACACTCTCCAGAGCTGAGTCACCCTCAAACCTTGTCTTTCCCTATTCTGCCTGTCCATCCCACCAGCAAATCCTGGTGGGTCAGCTGCCAAGATTCTTGCAGGATCTGTCTGATCTGTTCATCCTCCCAGCCCTGACCACAGTCCTTGCCAACATCACCGAAGAGCCAGATCCCTCCTAGTCTTAATTTCGAGTCTCCTTCTTCGTGTTCACTTTCAGTGTACTCTTTACAAAGCAGAAAATGAAAGCGTTAGTCACTCAGTCATGTCTGACTCTTTGTGAGTCCACAGATTGTAGCCCGCCAAGCTCTTCTGTCTATGGGATTCTCTAGGCGAGAAGACTGGAGTGGGTTGCCATGCCCTTCTCCAAGAAGAGAACTCCCCCAGAGACTGGACCCAGGTCTCCTGCATTGCAGGTAGATTGTTAACCATCTGATCCACCAGCGAAGCCTTTACAAAGCAAAATCCACCTTATAAAAATGTCAATCTTATCCCTTAATAGCTTAAAACCCTCCACTGCCTTCCTATCTATTAGCTTTGTTTTTAGTCATGTATGGATGTGAGAGCTGGACTATAAAGAAAGCTGAGAACCAAAGAATTGATTCTTTTGAACTGTGGTGTTGGAGAAGACTCTTGAGAGAGACCGTTGGACTGCAAGGAGATCCAACCAGTCCATCCTAAAGGAGATCAGTCCTGAATATTCATTGGAAGGACTGATGCTGAAGCTGAAACTGCAATACTTTGGTCACCTGATGTGGAGGGCTGACTCATTTGAAAAGACCCTGATGCTGGGAAAGATTGAAGGCGGGAGAAGGGGACGGCAGAGGATGAGATGGTCAGATGGCATCACCGACTCAATGGACATAATTTGAGTAAATTCCAGGAGTTGGTGATGGACAGGGAGGCCTGGCGTGCTGCAGTCCATGGGGTCGCAAAGAGTCAGACGTGACTGAGTGGCCGAACTGAAATGAAACATCACAATCTGGGTGGCATAAGATGACAGAAATGTATTGTCTCACAGTTCTGGAGGCTAGAAGCCTGAAATCCAGGTGTCAGCAGGGCCACGCATATTCCCCTGAAACCTGGAATGAAGCCCTTCCTTGCCTCTCCCAGCTTCGGGGGTCCTCCCAGCTTCGGGGGTTCCGCTGTCCTGCAGTTTACAGACGCGCGTCCCAACCCCCAGCCCCGCATGATGCTCCGCCACGTACCCACTCCCCTTCCGTCTCTGCATTCTTGTCCTGTGTCCCGTCTTTCCCTTTTATAAGGACACAGTCATTCTGGCTTCCAGTCTACCCGATATTCTCATTTTAACTCAATCATCCCTGTCCAAATGAGGGCACACTCTTAGGTACTAGAGATGAGGATTTCAACATGTCTTTGGGGCACTGAGGTGGCCTGATCCAACCCGTAATCCCCACCTAGAGCGAACTCAAGGGCCTTACCTAAGTGATGAGTCCCTACAGGGCCTGACCACTGTCCACCTCAACAGACCCCAGCCCCATGGACCCCTTTTACACCCTGAACCTGCTGGCCTCTTCGCTGCCCTTTTCACAATTGGCCCTCCATCCTTGGATGGCACTTCCCCTGAGTCTACATGGCTGACCACTTCTTACTGTAATAAAGTGGTTCCTCATGTATCGCCTGTCCAGAGTCTGTGAAGCAGGCACAGGTTCTGGGGAGCCCCCTCAAAAAGAAGAGCATGCAACTTCAGCTTGAAGCAAATCTGAAGCCTTGGAAGGACCCACGGAGCGCCTTGATCCAAAGGAATCTTCACCACTTACTCTCTGTAATTGCCGTTTACCTGCTTCTCATCACACCTATGTCATCCCTGACACTTATAATAATCTAAAATTTCTTTAAAACATTTAAAGTTTCTGTAGAACCCAGGTCCTGCCACAGGGCCGGGAACAGAGCTGGCGCCCTGCTTGTTTATTGATTTTAGAAATGGATGAATGGATGCATAATAGTAACATCACATCAGCCATGAAGTGTTTGCTGTTCCAGATTCACCTGTTATCAGCTCTTACCGTACAGGTGCTCCTGGCTGGCTCCCAAGGAGTGGTAAACCTGGGGATTTGGGGCCAGCACCCCGGGTGTAGATTTCATCCTCTTAACCCCGACACTGTACTTGGGGTGAAGGCAGCTTGTTTGACTAATTCAGTGGGCACCACTCTGCCCTAGAGGCAGCAAGTAGGAGGTTCCCATCGCACAGGGATGAGGATTTGGCAGAGGAGAGTGAAGTAGCTTGCCCTCCACACCACGCTGGCAGAAAAGAAACATGGAAAAAAAAAAAAAATCTTCCATCTGGGGATTCCCCTAGAGGGAAGAAGGTCTCCTATGGAAACCAATTGCCCAGAATCATTCCCGCCTCTGCCAGCATTTCTTCTTACATAGATGTGTGTGTATACATATATATGGTGAATCATGAAAAATGTGGATGATCAACTTTATGTCAAATATGCAACCCAAAGGAGCTTCCTGTGACTTCACCAAGGGTTCAGAGTTATTACGGAAACGCTTGCTATGATGACGTATATGCATCTCTTCCTGAGCGTGGATGTGTGCACACACGTATAAAAGTGATAATAGCTGGTACAAGATCTTCTTCAACTGTGCTCACTTCTACTAACCTACTGAACTCCATTCACATCACTTCTTACCCAATGAGTTTTAAAATAAGAAAATACTTGGTTCTTAAATTTAAAAAAAGACTTTTACATTCTTTCTGGGTTAAAATAAACTCTTCTTGACTTCTCTGTGATAAATCTGACAGCCTCTTTCTGTCTAGGCTCCTGCGATCATAAATAAGGCAGAAGGAGAAGTCTGCAGAGATCTCCAGCTTTTCCTGGAGCATAACAGCAGCAGGCAATCAACTGTATTGGAAATGAGGAGATGAGATAACAGGGCAAAGTCAATGGGAGGGAAAGGGAAGGTGTATATTTTTAAGCAAAATTCTCCTGTATAAAGACAGGTCCCCATGGCGCCCTTCACTGAAATAAACCAGCGGAAAACCATCTTGGCCGGCACCACCTTCCCTGCTTATTTAGTTCTGCTGTTTTGCAATATTTCTTTAATCCATAATAGCAACCTAGGATCTCAAATAATTGAGTGAAGCACTCTCTCCCACCACCATCTGGGCCAAAAGGTGAATTTTATTCTCAGCATAAACACACTTCCAGAAGTGATATCAGACAGACAAAGTAAAAAGTGAAGAACCCTGAGATCCAGTCCCCCTCTGTTTTACATTTCCTGATGCTGAAGACAAGAAGAAAATATCATTGGCCAATAAGACAAATCTGGTTTTTATATAAGAAGAGGCAGAGGAAGTGAGAAAGGGAACATATATATCTCTCTTTGGTTTTAGCGTGGGGTGTGTGTGTGTGTGTGTGTGCACGCGCTCAGTCATGCCCGACTTTCTATGACCCATGGACTGTGAGATTTTCCAGGCAAGAATACTGGAGTGGGTAGCCATTGCCTCAGTTAGAATTTCCTTTATTCACTGAGATTTTTAGCTATCAACTACCTTGTAGAATTATTTACTGGCCCCCTCTGTGTACCCATGTATACTCTCTCTGAACATAGATACAGTATCAAAGAAGGTACAGAAAAAGAGTTTTTTTTTTCTTTTCAAATTGTTATAGTAAGTTCCTAGTGATAGAGAAGGCTTTGCTTCCTGTGGTCATGCATTTCTCATTGTTGGAGTAGAATGGTGTTGAGGACCTGGGATTTTCTCATTCTTTTTAGGATGGAGTTCTGTTAGCTTCCTGGAGTCACAGCTGAGACATGTGGACCGCCCACACTCAACAGGTTCTTCTCGCCTGGCCCAGAATCCACACAGATTCCCATCAAGGGAATCTGTGGTCTAGTTTGGGATAGAGCTGACCCTTATTGTTCAATACCTTGAACAGCACTGCTTTGAACTGCGAGTGTCCACTTATACATAGATTTTGTTTTTAATAGTAAAACTACAGTACTACACAATCTGCAGTTGGCTGAATCTGTGAATGTGGAGCCGCAAGTATGGAAGAATCAGGTAGCTAGAAGGCCAACTGGGAAATTATATGTGGATTCTCCACTGCAGAGAGTTGGCACTCCTAACCCCTGCGATGTTCAAAGGTCAGCTGTATGTTAATTAGGTGGACGCACACTAGGGGCCTCAGTTACCAGCTTTGCAATGAATTTGATGGAAATCTTTCAGTTCTGAGACCAGGACGCAGGTACTATACAGAAATTCCCTAGTAGAGTCGTTTGTACTATCCCTCGGGCCACTTGCTAAGCTTAGATGCAGATGGCTAACACATCTCTCTGTCTGTCTTGAGATGGAGGCGGCTAATTCTCTCCACTATCCACAGAACTTTACAGTGTAATGGTTTCCCATAAATTTGTGATGAGAGAGCCATTCTGCATATTATGTTTGAATCAGATCCTAAGATTGTTCAACACAGCCTGGGAAAATTAGGCCAAGAATGCTGTCCCCAGACTCTCTGATAGGTCTTAAACTAAGTCATGTCACTGCCTGTCAAGAACCAAAGCAGAAAATAATGACTGGATTTGCAGCCTTTTCCTTTCAAGATTTACAAGTGGATGGAAACCATCCTGTCTTCTTGTTGGAGAAGACTGTTGAGAGTCCCTTGGACTGCAAGGAGATCCAACTTGTCCAACTTAAACAAAAGCAGTCCTGGGTGTTCACTGGAAGGACTGATGCTGAAACTGAAACTCCAATACTCTGGCCATCTGATGCGAAGAACCGACTCACTAGAAAAGACCCCGATTGCTGGGAAAGATTGAAGGTGGGAGGAGAAGGGGACGACAGAGGATGAGATGGTTGGATGGCATCACTGACTCAATGGACATGAGTCTGAGTTAGCTCCAGGAGTTGGTGATGGACAGGGAGGCCTGGAGTGCTGCAGTCCATGGGGTCACAAAGAGTCGGACACGACTGAGCCACTGAACTGAACTGACTGATCCTGTCTTCTAAAGACAGTGTGTCTTTCAGTCTCTCAGTTGTGAGAGACTCTTTGAAACCCCATGGACTGTAGCTCGTCAGGCTCCTCTGTCCAACGAATTCATAGGCAAGAATACTGGAGTGGGTTGCCAAGCCCTCCTCCAGGGGATCTTCCCAACCCAGG
Source organism: Neotragus pygmaeus (assembly GCA_006410875.1). Classification (NCBI taxonomy): domain Eukaryota; kingdom Metazoa; phylum Chordata; class Mammalia; order Artiodactyla; family Bovidae; genus Neotragus; species Neotragus pygmaeus. The sequence continues at coordinate 74,012 of SJYV01028892.1, read as the reverse complement.
CATTGAGCCCAGGTCTCCCACATTACAGACAGATTCTTTATTGTTTGAGCCACCAGGGAAGCACTTCTAAAGAGCAGGATCCTTGAAAACAGGTACTCTTGGCTTGTCCTTTATTTCCAAACTCCAATAAGCAAGACTTCAATAAATGCTTGCCCCTTCCTTCCTTCAAACAACACTCTTTAAACGCCCATTATTTCCTAGGAAACAATGGTGATCAAAATAGGTAAAAAAATTTTCCTCTGCTGGAATTTATGAGCCAAACTCAGTATCCATTTAAATGGTATATAAACCAGCCATTGCAGTCTGTCACAAGAATTCAGTTCAGTTCAGTTCAATTCAGTCGCTCAGTTGTGTCTGACTCTTTGCGACCCCATGAACTGCAGCACGCCAGGCCTCCCTGTCCATCACCAACTCCCGGAGTTCAAACTCATGTGCATCAAGTCGGTGATGCCATCCAGCCATCTCATCCTCTGTCATCCCCTTCTCCTCCTGCCCCCAATCCCTCCCTGCATCAGGGTCTTTCCCAGTGAGTCAACTCTTCCCATGAGGTGGCCAAAGTACTGGAGTTTCAGCCTCAACATCAGTCCTTCCAATGAACACCCAGGGCTGATCTCCTTTAGGATGGACTGGTTGGATCTTCTTGCAGGCCAAGGGACTCTCAAGAGTCTTCTCCAACGTCACAGTTCAAAAGCATCAATTCTTTGGCACTCAGCTTTCTTCACAGTACAACTCTCACATCCATTTACAAAATAAGATACAAATGGCAGGGGGTGAAGTACTGACTGAAGATGCAGGTTTACTTCCAGGAGTAGGCCAGCCAGTTCAGGGCATGAGTTGAGACCTCACGCAGAAGAGCTCATGTTTTCACAGGCTCAGTACTTCATTTCCCAGGCCCCAGGATACAGGTGAAGAATCCTTTTCCTAAATCAAATGCACATGCTCTCCTTTCACTCCAAAACTCTTTCCAAAGTAAATAACACTCTAAGACCTCATGGATGCGACTCCCTGCACATATGAAGGGAGAACAAGTATTAAACTTCCTATCAAAAACTATTTTCCTTTCTATTCAGTCTATATCTCAAAAGAGCTCCCACCAATACAATCTTTTTGCCAAATGGTCAAGATGAAATATATTTGGGGGGCATTTGATATGAAATGAACAGTTTCAAATAGCATTACACACGTTGGAAGTTTAAAAAGTTGTTTATTAACTACTTTAGTTATAATTCATTTAAAAATCCCATTATGTTTGGTTACACAAGAGTGACTTTAATACACTTAAAGATGCAGTACTCCATAGCTGTGACATATTTATAGTCTGAGCATTAAAAAGTTTATAAAATCAGGCCATATTTTCTCAGTGTCAAACATCCTTCAATGAAGACAATTATTCAGCCTGCCTATTTGCAATTAGGTATGAAATAATTTATGATTATGAAGATAAGTGAGCAAAAATTTTAGAAAGAATGCATATTGTATTTTATTATTAAAAGATCTCCATAATCTTTCCAGGGTTTGAGGAGTCATAAATTGCCTGGATCTGATTTCCACTGGATTTTGCTTGGAATTAATAACCATATGGATCTCATCTAAGATCGTGTGTCAAAAATAATGAAGGAAATGGCTTCACACAAAGCTGAAAATGAAACTAGATTGACATGAGCTGACTTTGGTTTGGACAACTTCCATGAGCTGCCTAAAGTCTACCCACGAAGAAAGGGTCTGGCAGTGCCAAGGGGGAAAGAGCGCCCCACGGGAGCAGAAAGGCAGCCAAGGGTTAAATAGCCCAGCGCTGCAGAGCTCCTCCCTTGCCACCCTTCCTTCTTCTTGACAGGGACCAAGGACACTGGCAACATGCTATTATAGCACATGGTACCTGTGGCTTCCTGGGGTACGCAGGCAGCTAAAAACATGAATATTTATTGGAAGGACTGTTGCTGAAACCAAAGCTCCAACACTTTGGCCACCTGATGTGAAAAGCCAACTCATTGGGAAAAAAAAAACAAAACCTTGAAGTGGGGCAAGTCTGAGGGCAAGAGGAGAAGGGGGTGGCAGAGAATGCGAGGGTTAGGTGGCATCAGTGACTCAATGGACATGAATTTGAGCAAGCTCCGGGAGATAGTGGAGGACGGAGGAGCCTGGTGTGCTGCCGTCCGTGGGATTGCAAACAGTCGCACATCACTAAGCCACTGAGCAACAAGAACAACAAAAATGTGGGGAGGGCAAAGCCAGCCTTCTCCTCAGTCCCTCTCTCAAGAGGATGAGCAGACACAAAAATCATCGGCCAGTTTCTTGTTTCTCTTCTCTTCCATTCGAAAGAAGTCACAGGAATGGGGGGCTGCTACTGGTCCTTTCATGCTTTCCTTCCGTCCAGCACAATTCTCCTAATAACCCCTCAATTAATATCCATTGTTTTCTTCTAAAACCCAAGCAGGGATTGTCTAATTTGTATTAATATTTTGCAGCTCCTCAAGCTCCCAAAATAGTCTGTGTAAAATGCATTGTTTCTTCAAAGTTAAAGTGAATGAATGTAAGAATATGCTGTGGAATAATTTTTGTGATGCCCCTAGAAATTCTTGCAATTTCCAGAAGTTAACCAGATGAATGAGGACTGGATCACAGAGTTAGACACAGTGCAGCCCCACTTTCTCATTGCCACGTCACTCCAGAGAGAGCACTTCCTTGGAGCCCAGACACAAAAATTGCTATGCCAATTATGTATCAATGAGTCTGCATTTGTGACACGGAAGTAGCCTCTGAACACACCCTTTCTGCTAACTCATATTCGGTGAGTCCAAGGAGTGTTAACAGAGCACTTGGCCTGAGGCCACAGATGGAGATTTCACTACGTGTGAAGTCAAAGTTACTAAGCAACATACCTCTTGGCTGGCAGAACAGAGCTTCTCTTTGTACCATCTTCTTGCTCAAGTGAACCCTGACGCTTTCAATTACAGCGACTCAGCAGGAAAGGCACACTGGAATCAACTTGCTGATTAACACATGATGCCCTAAGATCCCCCAAAAGTTTGAAATTAGAATGCACCAAAACGATGCATTCCAAAATGCTTTACAACCACAATTTTCTAAAAGATTCAACCAGAAGCACCAAACTAAACCCAAGCTCAGTTCAGTTCAGTCACTCAGCTGTGTCTGACTCTTTGCGGCCCCATGGACTGCAGCACGCCAGGCATCCCTGTCCATCACCAACTCTCGAAGTTTACTCAAACTCACATCCATTGAGTCAGTGACGCCATCCAACCATCTCATCCTCAGTCATCCCTTCTCCTCCCACCTTCAATCTTTCTGAACATCACGGTCTTTTCCATTGAGTCAGTTCTTTGCTTCAGGTGGCCAAATTATTGGAGTTTCAGCTTCAGCATCAGTCCTTCCAATGAATATTCAGGACTGATTTCCTTTAGGATGGACTGGTTGGATCTCCTTGCAGTCCAAGGGACGCTCAAGAGTCTTCTCCAACACCACAGTTCAAAAGCATCAATTCTTCAGCGCTCAGCTTTCTTTATAGTTCAATGCTCACATCCATACATGACTAATGGAAAAACCATAGCCTTGCCTAGATGGACATTTGTTCCCAAAGTAATGTCTCTGCTTTTGAATATGCTATCTAGATTGGCCATAACTTTCCTTCCAAGGAGGAAGTGTCTTTTAATTTCATGGCTTCAATCGCCATCTGCAGTGATTTTGGAGCCCCCCCAAAATAAAGTCTGACACTGTTTCCACTGTTTCCCCATCTATTTCCCATGAAGTGATGAGACCAGATGCTATGATCTTCATTTTCTGAATGTTGAGTTTTAAGCCAACTTTTTCACTCTCCTCTTTCACTTTCATCAAGAGGCTTTTTAGCTCCTCTTCACTTTCTGCCATAAGGATGGTGTCATCTGCATATCTGAGGTTGTTGATATTTCTCCTGGCAATCTTGATTCCAGCTTGCGCTTCCTCCAGCCCAGCATTTCTCATGATGTACTCTGCATATAAGTTAAATAAGCAGAATGACAATATACAGCCTTGATATACTCCTTTCCCAATTTGGAACCAGTCTGTTGTTGCATGTCCAACAATTAGTTGGACATGGAACCATTCTAACTGTTACAACTAACCATTCTAACTGTTGCCTCCTGACCTGCATACAGATCTCTCGAGAGGCAGGTATGATATTCCCATCTCTTGAAGAATTTTCCGCAGTTTGTTGTGATCCACAAAGTCAAAGGATTTGGTGTAGTCAATAAAGCAGAAGTACATGTTTTTCTGGAAGTCTCTTGCTTTTTCAATGATCCAACTGATGTTGGCAATTTGATCTGCGGTTCTTCTGCCTTTTCTAAAACCAGCTTGAACATCTGGAAATTCATGGTTCATGAACTGTTGAGGCCTGGCTTGTAGAATTTTGAGCATTACTTTACTAGCATGTGAGATGAGTGCAATTGTGTGGTAGTTTGAGCATTCTTTGGCATTGCCTTTCTTTGGGATTGAAATGAAAACTGACCTTTTCCAGTCCTGTGGCCACTGCTGAGTTTTCCAAATTTGCTAGCATATTGACTGCAGCTCTTTCACAGCATCTTCTTTTTAGGATTTGAAATAGTTCAACTAGAATTCCAACACCTCCACTAGCTTTGTTCATAATGATGCTTGCTAGGGCCCACTTGACTTCACACTCCAGGGTGTCCGGCTCTAGGTGAGTGATCATACCATCATGTTTATCTGGGTGGTGAAGATCTTTTTTGCATAGTTCTCCTGTGTACTCTTACTCCTTCTTCTTAATATCTTCTGCTTCTCTTTATGACCTAAGTAGGGGGTCATAAAGCAGAGCCAGTGACTCCCTGCTGCAATGAGCAGTCAATTTTACTATATGCTGAATGTGCTTAATCACTCAGTCCTTTGTGACCCTGTGGACTGTAGCCCAGCAGGCTCCTCTGTCCTTGGGGATTCTCCAGGCAAGAATACTGGAGTGGTTTTCCATGACCTCCTCCAGGGGATCTTCCCATCCCAGGGATCGACCCAGGTCTCCCACATTGCAGGTGGATTCTTTAGGGTCTGAGCCACCAGGGAAGCTCAATCATACTGTGTGGCAGGAAGCACAAGCTCTCCTGGTCTGAACCCTCTGGGACCATTTGTTATCATCCCAATTTATTCTTTTTTTTTTTAAATGTGGACCACGTGATTTAAGTCTCTGTTGAGTTTGTTGCAACACTACTTCTGTTTTCTTATCTTGGTTTTTTGACCATGAGGCCTGTGGGATCTCAGCTCCCTGACCATAGTCCACACCCACACGCCCTGCATCAGAAGGTGAAGTCTTAACCATTGGACCCCCAGGGAAGTCTCCTAGTTTATTCTTTTATTGACCTCTCTTTCACTAGGCAATGCACAAAACACAACCTCCAGTATCATGATGGAGAACCAAGCGTGGAAGCATTCATGCCTTTCTCCCCCAGGAAGGTGGCTTGCACATGTCAGATGCACAATCATGACTTGAATGAAGAGATATTGTCATTCCCTCTCTGTTTCTTTGCTCCTGTTTCCTTCCATGAAAGAATATGAAGCAAAAGTAAAACCACAGATACATGGAGGAAATCAGGTGAATCCTGAGACTGAAGAAATTTAAGATATATTCTCACCTAATTCACCAGCCATGCAATAAACCTCTTTGCAACCACATCTATCAGGGTTTTTTTGAACATTTCTAGAAAAGAACACAAGTTGTTTGAAGAGAAGATGATTTCCTTGTTCAGTTCAGTTCAGTTCAGTCGCTCAGTCGTGTCCAACTCTTTGCGACCCCATGAATCGCAGCACACCAGGCCTCCCTGTCCATCACCAACTCCCGGAGTTCACTCAGACTCACGTCCATCGAGTCCGTGATGCCATCCAGCCATCTCATCCTCTGTCGCCCCCTTCTCCTCCTGCCCCCAATCCCTCCCAGCATCAGAGTCTTTTCCAGTGAGTCAACCCTTCGCATGAGGTGGGCAAAGTACTGGAGCTTCATGGCAAGCTCTAATTATTTTAATGCTCCTTCTTTTATGGAGTCTGAACATCAGTCATCTTTAACCAAGTCTCTCATTCACTCTCTCTGCTCAATTGCTCAGTCACGTCCACCTCTTTGTGACCCTTGGGACTGAAGGCCACCAAACTCCTCTGTCCATGAGATTTTCCAGGATAGAGCACTGGAGCGGGTTACTATTCGCTTCTCCATGTCTCTCAGTAGGACCCCTTAGAGCAAAACATGTCGCCTCCTCTCCACAAGCTTTTAGATATTCGAAGACGGCTATTCTCTTCCCCAAATGGCCCTTTCTCTAGGCAAAATCACCCCATTCCCTTCCATCACTCATTCAGTTATTAAATATGGTTTCCACATAACCTCCAGTATCCTGATCACCATCCAGATGTAAATGACTTCTAAGAAGGCAGCACCCAACCTGAAACCTGTACTCTACACATGTTCCTGTGGTGCCAGGGCAAGTGGCAGGAATCTCTGCAGACAGGGCTCATGTTATGAAACACCTTTTAAATCAGCCAAAGCAGGGGTCCACGTTTTCTGCTTGTTGTACGCTTTCTGCTTAATTTACAGTGTGGGCCACCAGCCATTAGGGAGGTGTGGGGAATGTGATTGTTGCCAGTAATTGACCATTCCCTGGTTCAGCAGATGCATAAAACTCTAATGGAACCATTACTCTTAAACCCACAGGATATATAACAAGAACAATAAAGTAATGCATTGGCAATATCGGCTTTCTTTTTCTTTAAAAAAATATACACAATGAAAATATCTGTGTTTATTTCATCTCAAATGGTGATGTACAAAAGCAGCTACCTTAAAATGAGACTCTCGTGCTAAATGTTAAGAGAACACACAGAGCCTTGCCTTCACACACATTCCCAGAGCATGCTAACTGCCAAAACATTTCATTAATGCATCAGTGGCCTCGAGGACTTCGGTCATTGGAATATCGGCTTCCATGGCAACCCATTGTCCTTGCACGCTTATTTGTTGAATTGTATGTCTGCCCATGGAGCTGCGCCATACCTAGAAAAATAAGAGTTCAATCACCGAGCAGCCTTAGTAATGAGATCACACAAGGCCCTTGAATTGAAGTAGTTTGGCCCCATGTCCAGAATATTCCACCTGCAAGCCTTTCATCTATGAAATAAGAGAATGAGAACCTTGCTGAGGCAATATGGACCAAACCTGCTATAAAACCCCTGGGTCAATTGTGACTTCGAAATGAAATGTGAGTACACCGGCACAGAATAGGAGAGGTTAGAACTGAGGTTCAGGCTGAAGCAAGCCAAGAAACAGCGATAATAGCCATAACAATGGTGATAGTCATAAATAATAAGGGCTCGTTACAGACAATAACTGACATCACTGAGGATCTACTGTGTTTCTCTTCTGTTGTGCAACTTATTGCCATCACTTCATTATAACCTCATTGAAAAGATGTGGGGGAAATGGTTCATCTTCGGAAACTTTTAAAGAAGGTGTTAAGTACTTTTGATAACCCAAGGTTATCATTATGATTCCTTGTGAAGTGTGTCAAATTTACAAAGATTCTTATAATAACACACGTTACCACATGTCCCTGGATAAATGGACTCACAATTCTATGCTTTTTAAACTTCTGGGTTACTTTTTGTATTTGTTCTGTCTTCCCCAGAGAGGTCATCTCTTGGTACTCTTGGGGTTCCCCCTCTGGCGATCTATTTCTTTCCATTACTTCCTTCCTAAGGTCTGAAAAAACAGATAACCAGAACTAGTAGACTTATGAAGCAAAAGGGAAGCCTCTTAGAAAGCTTCTCTACTGATTAAGCACATGATCATTAATATCTGAACTTCTAAATATCTGTAGTCTCAGCTCAGGTGAATTTTCCTTTTCTTTTTTTACAATATCTATTAAAGCGTTTTATTGCCTTTTATTGGAGTGCGCTTTGCATGTCCTGTCCTGCTTCACAATGCCCTGCTGGTCTCTACTGCACCGCAAGGTGAACCAGCTACGCACACCGCTTAGTCGCTCAGTCCTCTCTGACTCTTTGTGACCTCACGGTCTGTAGCCCACCAGGATCCTCTGTCCATGGGAGTGGGTTGCCATGCCCTCCTCCAGGGGATCTTCCCATCCAGGGATTGAACCCAAGTCTCCCACATTGCAGGCTATTCTTTACCATCCAAGCCACCGGAGAAGCCCAGGAATCCCAGAGTGGGTAGTCTATCCCTTCTCCAGGGAATCTTCATGACCCAGGAGTCAAACCAGGGTCTCCTGCATTGCAGGTGGATTCTTACCCACTGAGCTACCAGGGAAGCTCCAAACCAGCTGTGCATAGACATGCGTCCCCTCCTTTTTGGATTTCCTTCCCATTTAGGTCACCACAGAGCCCTGAGTAGCATCCCCTGGGCTACAGAGTATGTTCCCAGTTAGCTATCTACTTTATAGTGTATGCGTCAGTCCAATCCCCCTCTTCATTACATGTTCCTATTGAGCTGAGACATGAATCAGGAGATCTGTGGATGTGTGAAGGTTATTTATCTTTACTGCATATCACTATTTATTCTAATGCCTGCCTTCTTATTTCAGGTAGAGCAATCACATTAAATAACCACCTTTAAATGAAAGAGTTATTAAAAGACTTCCTTTGATGAAAAGACCTGGACTCCTACCCATCCCTACTTTTACTGAAGAATCCATCTGTATTGCCAAAGCTAGTGTTTCTCAAATTCTTTTAACATTGAGATTCTTACTTTGCAATTATAGTTTTTTGATGGAAGGATGAACTGTCACTGTTACAATACGCACTTTGTTTAAGCAAATGGTCTTTAACTTCATTCAGTTCAGTTGCCCAATCGTGTCCGACTCTTTGCGACCCCATGAACTGCAGCACGCCAGACCTCCCACAGGACTCCATGTCCATCACCAACTCCTGGAGTCCACCCAAATCCATGTCAATTGAGTCCGTGATGCCATCCAACCATCTCATCCTCTGTCGTCCCCTTCTCCTCCTGCCCTCAGTCTTTCCCAGCATCAGGGTCTTTTCAAATGAGTCAGCTCTCTGCATCAGGTAACCAAAGTACTGGAGTTTCAGCTTTAGCATCATTCCTTCCAAAGAAATCCCAGGGCTGATCTCCTTCAGAACGGACTGGTTGGATCTCCTTGCAGTCCAAGGGACTCTCAAGAGTCTTCTCCAACACCACAGTTCAAAAGCATCAATTCTTTGGCATTCAGCTTTCTTTATAGTCCAACTCTCACATTCATACATGACTGGGAAAACCATAGCCTTGACTAGATGGACCTCACTGTGAAATAACAAACCAGAAAAAGTAAATCATTTTATAAAATACTAGGAACATGGGTTAAAATGATAAGATAAATTACTTCTTTGAATAGATGGCATGCATTACTTTAACTGGCAGTTGCCAAATTTTGCTCAGACAGCAATGAGTTGCTGAAACACCTCGCATAAATCCATCAGGTAATATCACTGGCAATTCTTTTTTGGGTCTGACATGCCATTATTTAATGGAAGATTGTAGCAGAAAATGAGCAATCATATACAAGTGATTAACAAAAGTTGCTTGTTTCTTATCCATGGTGGATACACCCTAGGATGACCCCACTGAGTCACTTTGTGTATAATCCTTCCCCTTGAGGGCAGGCAACACCTGTGACCTTCTTCTAATCAACAGAATATGGCAGAGAGAGAGGCATTTTTCAGATCATTAAGTCCATAATCAGTGATTTTGAGTTAGTCAAAGGGAAGATTATCTTGGGTGGGCTTGAACTAATCCGATGAGCCCTTGAAAGAGGATTAATTTTCCCTGAGGTTAGAAACTCGGTAGAGACTACTTCTGTGTGGTCAGCTCAAAGAAGCAAACAGCTGTGAATCTGAAGATGAAACGAAAGAATTCTGCCCACAACCTGAGAGAGATTGGAAATAGATCCTTCTCTAGTTGAGAATCCAAATAAGAATGAGCCCAGCTGATAACTTGATTTCAGACCCATGAGACTCCAGGTAGAGAACTCAGTTAACCCATGCCTGGACTCCTGACCCACAGAAATTCTTCAATAATAGATAGATGCTCGTTTAGGCCACTAACTTGTGCTCATTTGTTACACAGCAATAGAAAATGAATGCTTTACATAATAATGTTTTTCTTTTGTGTGCAATCTGCATTTCTAGCCAAGAACATTGCTGCTGAGAACATTGTATTTTCAGCTATGTGTTTCCCAGACTTATCTGAAACACAGTGAAGTGAAAGTCACTTAGTCGTGTCCAACTCTTCGTGACCCCATGGACTATACAGTTCATGGAATTCTCCAGGCCAGAATACTGGAGTGAGTAGGCATTCCCTTCTCCAGGGGATCTTCCTGACCCAGGGATCAAACCCAGGTCTCCCACATTGCAGATGGATTCTTTACCAGCTGAGCCACAAGGAAAGCCCATCTGAAACATAGTGTGGACATCAATTAATTTGGTGTGTAACAGAGTTCTGCTTCAGTTCAGTTCAGTTCAGTCGCTCAGTCGTGTCCGACTCTTTGTGACCCCATGAATCACAGCATGCCAGGCCTCCCTGTTCATCACCAACTCCCGGAGTTCACTCAGACTCACATCTATCGAGTCCGTGATGCCATCCAGCCATCTCATCCTCGGTCACCCCCTTCTCCTCCTGCCCCAATCCCTCCCAGCATCAGAGTATTTTCCAATGAGTCAACTCTTTGCATGAGGTGGCCAAAGTACTGGAGTTTCAGCCTCAGCATCATTCTTTCCAAAGAAATCCCAGGACTGATCTCCTTCAGAATGGACTGGTTGGATCTCCTTGCAGTCCAAGGGACTCTCAAGAATCTTCTCCAACACCACAGTTCAAAAGCATCAATTCTTCGGTGCTCAGCCTTCTTCACAGTCCAACTCTCACATCCATACGTGACCACAGGAAAAACCATAGCCTTGACTGCTTCGTGAGACTTAATTGGAAATCATGTTGAGACATTCCAGAAATATTTTTAAGTGATAACGTGAACCGTTCTCCACCCTTCCTTCTGCTTCATGGAATGAGTTTGTGATGACAGCATCTAGAGCAGTCATCTTAAATCACGAGTGTGGGAGCTTGATGCTAGGTAGAATGGTGAGCTGACAGAAGACTGGATCACAGATGATCTCATGGAGATATCAAACCAGCTCTGCAATGTTATCTCTAGCCTTCCGTTATGTAAGAGAGAAACAAACTTCCACTTAAGCCACTGTTCTGAGAATCTGTATTGCTCATGGTAGAATCTAACTCTAGGATTTTTTATTTAAAAACACATAGCACACATATTTGAAATAAATTGCTACAAATATGAAAAAGGTAGCATAGCTTATTTTGGTTCAACCGTTAATAGCATCTGGGTGGTGCTGTTCTTAGTCCTTCGCTTGTGTCCTGCTTTTCACAACCCCATGGACTGCAGCCACTCTTTTGTCCATGGGGATTCTCTCCAGGCAAGAATACCTGAGCAGGTTGCCATGTCCTCCTCCAGAGGATCTTCCCAACCCTGGGATCAAACCCAGGACTCCCACATTGCAGGCAGGTTCTTTACCTTCTGAGCCACCAGAGAAACCCAAGAATTCTGAATTGGGTAGCCTCTCCCTTCTCAAGGGGATTTTCCTGACCTAGGAATTGAACTGGAGTCTCCTGCATTGCAGTCAGATTCTTTCCCAGCTTAGCTACCGGGGAAGCCCTTAATAACATCTCAGTTCAGTCATTTGTTTAGTTCAGTCGCTCAGTCATGTCTGACTCTTTGCAACCCCATGAACCATAGCATGCCAGGCCTCCCTGTACATCACCAATTCCCGGAGTCCACCCAAATCCATGTCCATTGAGTCGATGATGCCATCCAACCATCTTATCCTTTATCATCCCCTTCTCTTCCTGCCCTCAATCTTTCCAGGCATCAGGGTCTTTTCCAATGAGTGAGCTCTTCGCATCAGGTGGCCAAAGTATTGGAGTTTCAGCTCCAACATCAGTCCTTCCAATAAACACCCNGATTAGGTTTGACATAAACACACTGCCAGAGTAAAACAGATAGCTAGTGGGAAGCTGCTGTATGGCACAGCAAACTCCCGTTAGTGCTTTCTCTGTGATGACCTAGAGGGGTGGGATGGAGTAGGGTGGGAGGGAGGTCTTAAAAGAAATGGATATACATAAACATACAGCTGACTCACTTTGTTGTACAGCAGAAACTAACACAACATTGTAAAACAAGTTTACTCCAATTTTTAAAAAAGTCGCTTGGGATGGCATGTTCATTATTAAATCCCTAAAAGGTCTATAGGCTTCACATCACTACCTTTTTCATCTTTAACACAGTTCACATTTATTACGAACTTACCAAATGAGACAATGTATAAAGTACATAGCACACTGAGAAGACCACAATAAGCTTTCGCTAAATTTTGGTTTCCTTCCCTTACTACCACAGTAATTCATGTTTCCTTTCTCCAGCTCTGTGGAAATGAACTGGAAAATAGAACTTCCTAAATATGACAAATGTTCAGAAGTTTGTGTTACATTTTTGGCAACGCCATTAATGTCAGTGAGCTTCTCCAAAAACCTGTATTGATGTCATTTTAATATCTGAAATAGTTCATTTGGCAAACATAAACAGCCTCAATAGGCTTGATTCTGTGGCCTCTTGCCTGAATAATGGATATAAAACTAGGTCCTAACTGAATTTTCTTGTTCTTCTGTTCTGGGTTCTTAAAATTCAGATAAGCACATCAGAAAAAAATGAAACTGCTAAAGGTCCCTATCATTGTCACTTCCATCTTCAAGGACCAGGAATGCCTTGGGCTGCAAATTCCTCAGAAACTGCCTTTCACCTTCTCTTTTCCTCCAGCTTGTCACTCATCACCAGAGACTATCTTCCTCTGCCAAGATCCTCCATCAGCTGGAGATAAACCTTTGATCCAAGGATTTAAACCTGGATGGTTCATGGATTTACTTCCTCTTCTGCCTTTTTTCCCCTGAAATCTAGAATATGTTTGCTCATTCTGTAAGTGGCCCATGTACATGGTTTTGTCCTTAAGGTCACATATGATATTTCCTTTTTACCTGTAATTGGTTGATTCTCCCCTAAGACCTTATAATATATAGGACCAAGAAGAAGTCTTCTTGCAATCTCTGCTTAGACCATCATTTCACATCTAAGATGATATCTACTGCTTGATTTCCAGCATTCCTTTATAAGCAACTTTTCTGTTTAGGGAAATATTTGAAGATTGAGTAAATGTCTTTAGGGAGCTCACTGAACCTTCACTCTTACTTGTGAAAAGAACATGGATTATCTCCTTTACTGTGCCAACCATCTTTTCTAATGATACCAGCTCTAGATCCTTGATGGAAAAATTATGTTCAGTTTTAAAACTGGAATATCCATAGTGAGACATGTTTCTGCTCCTTAATAATTATCTCTATACATAATCAGAACGAGACCTCAGCATTGGGTGTACTCCCTAAGGCCATATTTTTTAGGAGGATTTTGGAATCCAACAGACTATCACTTTCAATAAATCAACTGTTCTTACCAACATATATGAATATTAGCTGTTTACTATAGTTAATTATCTGATGATATGTTTCATTATCTATATCTCCCCAGGAATTATATTAAGAGAAGAAAATTCTTCTTACATATTTAACATAGAACCCAGGTCTCCTGTATTGCAGGCAGACGCTTTACCAGGGAAGCCCATGAGTGTACACCAGAGCCTTCTAAATGAATTACTGATTTGATAAATTTGGTTTGGTCTTAGTGACACAACATATAAGGTTAATACAAAATGGAACAATTTTCCAAACTGAATTTTTAACAGATCTTGTAAATCCCCCAAACTGGTTAATCAACACCTTAATTAATTTTAGGATTACGGTACTTACTAATCAGTAGTTCATATATAAAATTGGCATTGTGTACAAAAAGCACAGACTTTTCTGTCTCAATGTGTGTTTATGAAAATGTATCCTAGGAACAAAATTATTTATGGGTGATTGTTAAAAATCAGCAGATTACTTGGCACCACTTCAGACCTTCTGATCAGAGTCCTTTGGGGCTAGAAGGCAGGAATTTGAAATTTTAATAAGCTCCCTGGTTGGGTCTCCAAGATACTCAGGTATAAGAAGCCACATATCTAAAAGCTTACATAAAAGAAGTTGAAATCTCTACTTTGGTGGTAGCAAGCCATCAATTTGTCTTCTACACTGAATCTGCTACACTGAGGTACTTCACAAGATGAGAATCAGCACTTTTTTTCTTTTTCTTTTTTTTGCAGAGTAAGATTCCCCCTATTTGCTAAAATAAATAATAGCAAAATTAAGAATGAGCTATAAATTTCATTAAATGCTGATAACTTGAAATCTCCAAAATGGAATAAATTACTGGCTATTGCACTTTAAATGGACATTAAGAGTGTTCCAAATTACCGAATGTTTTGCCATTTTGATAAATTGGTTTTAATTTTTTATCAGACTATATTTAAGTACCCTCCTGTAGCATGTGCCAGAAAGTTCCATTAGGCATTCTCAATTGCATTTATTTTCTTTAATGTATAAACTGTATAAACTAAAGAGAGTCTGCAGAGCCTGGTGCCCAGTGCCACTGCTGGGAACAGAGCCCCCTGGGTTCAGGGTTGCATTCACACTGTGAACCCCAGGAAACAATATGAAAGCAAGAAATAAACAAGTTATAGACTTACAATTTTTTAAAATCTGATTGTACAAATATTGTCTCATAAATACAAAGAGAAAAGTGAAAATGGCACCTGCTTAAAACAATTTGATGAGCAATGAGATTTGCTCCACTTTATGCACAAAAGGGGGATGGGGGGGTTTATAGTAAAGACACTCTAGTCCTGAGAGTCTAAGAGAGTATAATTAACTCCTTGGCACCGTGAGACAGGCTCTCCCTGCGTGTGGTTCATTGCCAGTAAAGGACATGCCTGGAACCGCTGGCCAAGAATTATAGGCATTTGCTGTTACTTTAAAATATTCATGTTTCAGCTACAACACAGCATATTTTCAATTGACAGATACAGAAAGAAAAAAAAAAATTCTCCCCCTCCCCTCTTTCCTGGCATAAGAACCCCACATAATTAACCCTTTAGTTTAACAAAACTGATAGTTTTCAGTCACTCAATAGTTTGAAATCAACCAGCCATAAGAATTTTTATTGTTTTTGTTTTTTAATTAGGACAATTATTTTCCTACTTAGATCTGATTGATATAGCTTAGTACACTTTAATTAAAAACTGAACACAAGGATGAAAACCACGGCAATAATGGATGAAACAGCCCGCCCAGGCACTCTCTCACCAAATTGTAAGTCAGAAATGCACAAAAACCAGCCCTCAGGACTTTGAAGACTTTAAGACCTTAAAAACAACTTGCTGGGACTTCCCTGGTGGTCCAGCGGTTAAAACACCACACCCCCGGTGCAAGAGGTGGAGGTTCAGTCCCTAGGAAGGGAACTAGATCCCACATGCTGCAACTAAGACCCAGCAGAGCCAAATAAAAATAAAATTAAAAAAACCCAAGATCAGTCTACTGATGATTAGATCTTAAAAACAAAGAATGTGTTCCAGCTCTAAAAGAAAGACGACAACACAGAAGTTATACACACCTAAGCAAATATCATTTTTAAACTTGTTCTTCTTTTGCTTCCTATTGAAAGGAATTTCCTTCCTCTTTTGTAGAAAAACTGGAGCAGTTGCACAAGTGCCAGATTTAACATGCCTCTCAGACTCGGCATTAGGGAAGAAAAGAAAAAGTTTGGAAATGGCTCTTCTGTTTAGGCCACTAGTGCATCATTATCGATACTGGATGCTTTGTGTATCAACAATCAGAAAGCAAAGATCACTGCTTGCTGCATGAGCTATATATTTGAAGAAGGGACTGTGATTAACAATCCAATATTAACTCTGAAGTGGGTGTGTAAGAATAATATTCCACTATTTTTTTTTTTTTTGTAAACTCTCAATTTTATTCTCTGAATTTATCTACTTCATCCTACGCCTCAGGCCAAATGCCTGAGACCTTTGATCTACATTCCTCTACAAATACCTGCCTCTCTATGACCAACAAATCATATGTGGAATCTAAAAAATGGTACAGATGAACATATTTCCAAAGTAGGAATAGAGATGCAGACATAGAGAATGGGCATGTGAACACAGTGTGAGTGGAAGGAGAGGGTGGGACAAATTGGGAGATTAGGATTAATATACATACACTGATGGGCTTCCCAGGTGGTGCTAGTGGTAAAAGAATCTGCCCGCCAATACAGGAGACGTAAGAGATGTGGGTTCAACCCCTAGATCTCCAATTCTTCAATCCCTAGATCTAGAAGATCTCCTGGAGGAGAGCATGGCAACCTGCTCCAATATTCTTGCCCAGAGAATCCTACGGACAGATGAGTTTAGCAGGCTATAGTCCATAGGGTCACACAAGGTCAGACATGATTGAAGCCACTTAGCACAGACGGCACACATATATACTACCATGTGTAAATGAGGTAGTTGGTAGGAAGCTGCTGTATAGCACAGGGAACTCAGCTCGGTGCTCTATAATGACCTAGAGGGGTGGGTCTATTTCTGCTTTATTGACTATGCCAAAGCTTTTGAAAGTGTGGATCACAATAAACTGTGGAAAATTCTGAAACAGATGGGAATACCAGAACACTCGACCTGTCTTTTGAGAAACCTGTATGCAGGTCAGGAAGCAACAGTTAGAACTGGACATGGAACAACAGANATGCTTGAATGCAAAAACATTCATAGGAAATTCAAGATTTCCAATTCTCAAATATAATGCCATTTAGAGCTATTCTATTATAGGAATAAAAAATCAGAAACTTGGCCAGGATAGAGCCTGCATCAATTCAGGAAACAATATTAAACAAATATGAAAAAATAGAAGTTAAATAACTTTTTGTAATTTAACCATTTTTCTCTTCTTCCTGGGCACTTTGGCAACTTGCCTGTGCACATTTTTTTTTAAAGGTAAAGAAAAACTTCACAGGAGTTTAGATATTCAGAGCCTAGACCTCTGTACAAGTCTGAGAAGGACCTATTTTGGGAACAAGATTTATGACCAGGCAAAAAGGGATGTTTTAATCAAGGCTGTGAACCAGATGGGAGCTTCCCTTGTAGCTCAGTCGGTAAAGAGTCTGCCTGAAATGCAGGAGACCCGGGTTCGAGTCCAGGGTTGGGAAGATTCCCTGGAGAAAGAAATAGCAGCCCACTCCAGTAGTCTTGCCTCGAGAACCCCACAGGCAGAGGGGCCTGACTAGCTACAGTCCATGGAGTCACAAGAATCGGACACTTCTTAGTGACTAAACCATAGTGATAATTCAATAAGAAATGTTTCTGTATATTAAAATGTAAGAAAACACTTATCTCCAATCAAGCACCTTTGTAACTTTTCACACTATTTGAGCCATAGAGTCATGATCAGAAATAAAAAAGGAGAACATGCTGAAGCCAACCAAGGACCTGAGAGGGGAGGAAATCACTTGCAAACCTATACCTTCTGAAACAATGACTTATGCTAGGTTCTCAAAGTTGATGATCTGAAGGAATCCTGATGCAAAGAAAAAAGTTACTCATGTCTGACATAGGGCCATTCATTGGCTTCCATTTAAGGGTACACTCTCTACTCCTCCACAGCCTGTATAAAAACATACAGTACAAAGAAGCATAATTAAAGGACTTGGATCTTCGGAGCTGGGAGACAGGAGTGCTCACTCTGCTATCTCTATGCCCCAAGCATACTCTGCAGTTTCAGGTTAGATGACCACGTCTCCAGAAGAAATCATGAAACAGAAAAACTATATAGAAAGCAGATGTTCTTGAATAGATGGATTTTCCTTTTGTTCTTTAAAAGTAGTCTCACTGAGAGTTGGAGGAGCCTCCAAATAGGATAAAGTTGAAATAGTGATAAAAACAGAGCCTATGCACAATATAGCACCTGTCTCTGACATCACTGCATCCTTGATAACTGTGCAATGTTAATATTTGTTCAGTGTTTTTCATATTTGTTCAGTAAGTCCATTAAAACTTTTAACTAACAAGCATTATAATTAACTTTGATTTTCAGGCAAAATTCTTGTGTATAAACAAATAATTTTTTATCAATTCCTCAGGCATTTAAGGAGAGTGATTACTAAATATAATTCAGAGATGGTGTCAAGAGTTCCCTAACAAATGGCCAGACGTAAGTTGGGAATGAGAGTAGATGGAAACATATGAATGTGATTTTCTATGATAGTAGTGGAGAGTAAAGTGCCCTCAAGGTGGAGTCAGGATCAAAGTGTCAATGAGTTAAGGTCAGTGAGGAAGATCTTAGTAGGGTGATAGAATTCATAGGGATGAGAATCATATAGTCATGAAAAGCAGGAGATCCTGGGCCCAGTGTAGGTCACAGGGATAAGAGATGGCCAGCACTGTAAGGTCACTGGAGGTAAGGTTCACATGATCAATAGGAAAAGTCTCTCAGAGTCACTGAAAATGTGGATCATGGAGACGAAGTTATTGGGGGTCACCACATCAATAGACGTAGGGAATTTCCAGAGTGATTTAAGCAAGAGAGGACAAATCCTGAAGGAATGGGGCTAGGAGAGTGATGGATTCTAGGACAAGACTGAGAACAAAAATACGATGTGAGTTGCTTCTCAGGTGGCACCAATGGTGAAGAATTCACTTGCGAATGCAGAAGACAAAAGAAACGGTGAAGTTCAACCTGTTAGGAAGACCCCCTGGAGAAGGTAATGGCAACTCTTTCCAGTATTCTTGCCACTTCAGCAGAAACAACTGGAAATATACTGCCAGGAGCAGGAATGAGGGGAAAGTCAAAGAGTTTACCCTGGGATCTCAGCAAAACAGGTCAGCAAACAGTACACTATCAGGTCATTAAGTGTATGGGGCATTCTGAAGACTCCACAAAAGCACAACCACAAGCAGCAGCTATTGTATATTCAACAACTAAAAGAAAATTCACACATAGCACCACAGCTACCCTTCAGCTTTCATCCCTCAAACCAAATAATGAGAGTAGGAGGAGGAAAGGAAGTAAAGAAATGAGAAAAAGAAAACAGGTCATGACACACTTCAGTTCAGTTTGCTGCTGCTGCTGCTAAGTAACGTCAGTCGTGTCCGACTCTGTGCGACCCCAGAGATGGAAGCCCACCAGGCTCCCCCATCCCTGGGATTCTCCAGGCCAGAACACTGGAGTGGGTTGCCATTTCCTTCTCCAGTGCATGAAAGTGAAAAGTGAAAGTGAAGTCGCTCAGTCGTGTCCGACTCTTAGAGACTCCATGGATGGCAGCCTACCAGGCTCCTCCATCCGTGGGATTTTCCAGGCGAGAGTACTGGAGTGGGGTGCCATTGCCATCTCCGTCAGTTCAGTTTACTCCCTCCTATTCTATGAAATTGTAAATCAGGCGTGAACTTGAATGGAGGTGGTGAAAGGTGGTCAAAGAGCCAGCTTAGGATTTAATAAGAGATGGAAGTTTTGATAGTAGATAGGACTAAACTTTTTAATGCCTAAGACTTTAGATATTCGAATACCAAAAGTGACTAGAAAAGTCACTTTCCCAAGAATATTACCAGGAATGGGGGAGGGGAGAACCAAAATAACATGGTGGCAAGCAAGGGCAGAGATAAATAAAGGAATATTCCAATTATACACCACTGAGTCCTGCTCATTCAATGAACAGGTTACACACAGATGAAGAAAAATGAGGAAGAGGGGCAAGAGGAGAAATAAACTGGCAACACAGATGAGTCTCTTCTGGAAAAGGAAGGGGCTGCTTCCAGGAGATGTTTTCAATTACTTCTCATTATTAACTAGTACAATAATAATAATAATAAAGATATATCCAGTTTTTGTCCAGGTTGCTGGGGCAGAGCTCCTAGAATTCTTGGAACTTCATGAGGTATAGGGAGGAGAGGAGCCTCTTTTGTTACTCCTAAAAAGTCCCTGTCGAGAATACTTGAGTTTATGCTAATGAGGTGACTCTGCATGAGCCTCCTAGACAGTTTCAGGATGGACTTTGCTTACCAAAGAAACCATGTGATTAGAGGGTTGGAACTTTCAGCTCCCAATCCCCTCACACCTTCAAGAGGGAAATAGGATGGAGACTGAGTTTATCTGGAGTTGCCAATGATGTAATCATCCTTATGTCATGGGACCTCCATAAAACCATAAAGGAAAGGGTTTGCAGAGCTTCTAGGGTGGTAAACACCCTCACATGCAGAAAGGTGGTGTACCCCAACCTTCACAGTCACAGAAGCCCTGTGTTCAGGACATTTCCACACCTCATATTATTTGCCTCTTCATCAGGTTCTTCATGTATATATTTTCTAACATCTTTTATAAGGATACATAACTATATATCCTATATATATTCAGCTGTAAATAAGAAAAGTTCTTGATTTCCATGTGCAGTCATAGCAAATTACCAAACTAGAAGAGACAGTCATGGGAATCCCAAATTTTAAGACAAGTCAGATAAATTGTTGGTAACCTCCGTACCTAATATTATTTGCTTCTTAATCAACTTCTTCATTTATATATTTTCTAACATCCCTTATAAGGATTCATAACTATATATCCTATACATCAGATCAGTTCAGTTCAGTCGCTCATTCACCTCCGACTCTTTGCAACCCCATGAATTGCAGCATGCCAGGCCTCCCTATCACCAACTCCCAGAGTTCACTCAGACTCACTTCCATCAAGTCGGTGATGCCATCCAGCCATCTCATCCTCTGTCGTCCCCTTCTCCTCCTGCCCCCAATTCCTCCCAGCATCAGAGTCTTCCAATGAGTTGACTCTTCACATGAGATGGCCAAAGTATTGGAGTTTCAGCTTTAGCATCAGTCCTTCCAAAGAGCACGCATGACTGATCTCCTTTAGAATGGACTGGTTGGATCTCCTTGCAGTCCAAGAGATTCTCAAGATCATATACTTAGCTGTAAATAAGAAAAGTCTCTGATTACCATGTGTTGTCATAGAAAATTATCAAACCAGGAGGGTCGCAGGAATCCCAAATTTTAAGACAAGTCAGATACATTGTGGGTAACTAGGGACCCAATATTTGCAATTGCTATCTGAAGTGGGAGGGCAGTCTTGTGGGGCTGAGCCCTTAACCAGTGAGGTCTGAACTAATTCCAGGTAGCTAGTGCCAGAACTGAATTAAATTGTAGGACACCTAGTTGGTAACTGCACCCAGGTAGAGAATTGTTTGGTAGAGAAAATCCACATTTTTAGTGTCAGAAGTGTTCTATGGATGGGAATATATCTTAGTAATGATAATTAGACTTACATTGAAGAAAGTAGGGAAAACCACTAAGCAATTCAGGTAAGACCTAAATCAAATCCCTTACAATTATACAGTGGAAGTGACAAATAGATTCATGGGATTAGATCTGATACAGTGCCTCAAGAACTATGGATGGAGGTTTGTGACATTGTACATGAAGCAGTGATCAAGACCAACCCCAAGAAAAAGAAATGCAAAAAAGCAAAACAGTTGTCTGAGGAGGACTTTCAAATAGCTGAGAAAAGAACAGCAGCTAAAGGCAAAGGAGAAAAGGAAAGATAACATCCTTCTGAAGGCTGAGTTCCAAAGAATAGCAGGGAGAGACAAGAAAGCCTTCCTAAGTGATCCGTGCAAAAAAATAGAGGAAAACAATAGAATGGGAAAGACTAGAGATCTCTTTAAGAAAATTAGAGACACCAAGGGAANGCTCTAAGAAGGCACAAATGTCCAAAACCGCTAATCGGTACCTACACATCAGGCTGAACTGATGCTTGAAATACTACCAATCTGACTTTCCTCCTTAGGTCTCTGCTGCTTGTTAACTGCAGGTCTCCATGGTACAGGCACCTTGGTGAATGTGATGCTGTAAAGACCATACTTTGTGGTCTGAGCTGAATAGCGGTGAAGGGGTGGCGCAATGGTACTTTTCAAGGAACCTCAAGCTCACAATCTGTGGTAGTGAGCACAGAGGGAAAGAAAGGTCATCAGAGGTAATAGCACCTACTTCTCAGTGTTCACTGCGCCGTGAATCACATCAAAGAGAGGTTCTTTTAAAAGTCCCAAGCACTGTAGAGGCAGCAGTGAAAAAGGCAGAACCCCCTTCACGATCATCTTGGCTGCACAAGAGATGAGACATCACCCACAGTCTCTAGGCTGATGATACATAAGACCAAGGCAAGATCCAAGTGAGTGCCTTTTCAGATGTCAAAAATCCAGATTTCAAGCACTCAGATTGTTGGTCAGTTGATCAGTTAATTCAGTCAAAAATATCCAAACCCTTTTTTGTCCAAGCAGGTACAATTTTTAGGGTGCATTTGCTGAAAGCACATGAATATGCTCAGTCTTGTCTGACTCTGTGACCTGAGGATTGTATCCCACCAGGCTCCTCTGTCCATGGAATTTTCCAGGCAAAAATACTGGAGTGGGTTGCCATTTCCTACTCCAAAAAGTATAAGAAAACTAGTAGGGAAAATTGCTTACAAGGCCCACACATGCCAGCGAAAACATCTCTTTCTGGCTGTTGATCAACTCGAAGAAAGTTTATCCTGACAGTATTCGAGGGAAATTATTATACCTGCTTCTATCAGAAAAGATCATTCAACCATAAATGTTACACTGCTATAAGATGCTATAACGTTCTGCACCCCGGTCTCCTGCATGGTCCTGTTTGGAAGGTAGCATGTGCTGCTGCTGCTGCTAAATCGCTTCAGTCGTGTCCGACTCTGTGCGACCCCACAGACGGCAGCCCACTGGGCTCCGTCATCCCTGGGATTCTCCAGGCAAGAACACTGGAGTGGGTTGCCATTTCCTTCTCCAATGCATGAAAGTGAAAAGTGAAAGTGAAGTCGCTCAGTCGTGTCTGACTCAGCGACCCCATGGACTGCAGCCCACCAGGCTCCTCCGTCCGTGGGAGTTTCCAGGAAGAGGACTGGAGTGGGGTGCCATCGCCTTCTCCGGGAAGGTAGCATATTTCACAATTATACACACCCATGACAGACATGAGTGTTTACATGCTAATCACTGCAATGTGGGCACCTGCAGGCTTTCAGTAAGAGCCCCGAACCTCCTAATCTGCAAAAGCCACTGGGGCACGATGTATCACCAGCAAACGTGTCTGGCTGGCTGAGGTCTTAGGGAAATACTCCTTTCTTGCCCGTGTTTTAAGTAGTAGCAGGAGCGCTCATTGTGCCTTTACATCAGAAAAACAACTGAGTGTTTGGGTGGTAAGAAAATGGAAATACAAACAAAGGAAGATTCTCAGGCTGCCCCCTTGCTCCCATCACCCTCACCAGGAGGCTCGGAGCCCCGTGTGAAGAGGGACAAACGTCACCGTGAACAGTAACGACAGAAAAAGGCTGAGGTGGTCATGAGGAAAACTACTATTATGGGATTGTTTGGGGTTTTTTTACAACAGAAATTTTTATTTATTAAAATGTGTCCTTCAGTAATATGTCAGCATACAAACAATATACACACATACATCCGTACACTCTTTGACACACCTCACGTATTGCCACCATATGTTTACAATAACTTAATTTTAAAGATTTAGTTACTTGGTTTGGTGGTTTAATCACTAAGTCATGTCCGACTCTTGTGACCCCATGGACTGTAGCCCACTATACTCCTCTGTCCATGGGATTTCCCAGGCAAGAATACTGGATCGGGTTGCCATTTCCTTCTCCAGGGGATCTTCCTGACCCAGGGATCAAACCCAGATCTCCTGCATTGAAGGCAGATTCTTTACCGACGGAGCTATGAGGGAAGCCCAAAGTGAAAGTGAAAGTTGTTCAATTGTGTCCCGCTCTTTTCAGCTCCATGGACTGTAGTTCATGGAATTCTCCAGGCCAGAATACTGGAGTGGGTAGCCTTTCCCTTCTCAGGGAATCTTGCCAATCCAGTGATAGAACCCAGGTCTCCTGCATTGCAGGTGGATTCTTTACCAGCTGAGCCACCAGGGAAGCCCTTTGCTTCCTTATATATTTCTTTATCTTTGACGTGCTGGGTCTTCAGCACTGCAGGCTTTCCTGGCTGCAGCAAGCAGGGGGCTGTTCTTTGCTGCAGTGTGCCATCTCTTTGCAGTGGCGTCTCTTGTTGCAGAGCACAGCCTCTAGGGCACACGGGCTTCAGAAGGTGCAGCTTGCAGGCTCTAGAGTGCAGGGTCAGTAGTGGTGGCATCTGGGCTTATTTGCTCCCGGGCAGGTAGGATCTTCCCAGACCAGGGATCAAACCCATATCCCATGCATTGCAAGGCAGGTTCTTAACCACCGGACCACCAGGGAAGCCCACACTTTTTTGTTCTTACCCTTCCATGAGATTCCAGTCTATAGAAATAGATAATATCTCATGATGTAAGATGATATATGCCTTGATGCAAGATTGATGATGGAACCTGACCACCGAGAGATAGCAATCATAAAATTTCCTCTGTGTCTTTAGAAATCCATTCTAGAGAAACCGGGAGTGTCACCGAAGATGAGGGTAACTCTGTACATCATTTTGGTATTTAGGAGGCAAGTGTTCAGTGCAAACAAGCTATTTCATTTTTACTTCTGTTTTGAGGCACTTAGACATGGGGTTTTCCTTTCATTTTCAACCAGTGTATGTTCTGCTTCCTGATCTTTAATGCTAGGCAGGTAGAGAGACTGGTTTCTGGTAGAAATGGCATAACCATTGTGGACCTGTATGCACGCTTGCGTGCTAAGTCACATGAGTCATGTCCGACTCTGTGTGACCCCATGGACTATAGTCCACTGGGTTCATCTGTCCATGGGATTCTCCAGGCAAGAACAGTGGAGCGGGTTGCCATTTCCTTCTCCAGGGGATCTTCTTGACCCAGAGGTGGAACCCACATTTCTAGCGCCTTGGGCATTGGCAGGCAGATTCTTTACCACTGAGTCACTTAGGAACATATCTTGCTAAACAAACCAACTGGACTGAATGTGTAAAAAGATGTCAGTTGACACACAAAAATATAGAAGAATGTCTTAAAGGAAAATTATTTCATTCAAACTAAGATTTTTGCATAATTTATGCTAGTGACACACTTCACCAGAAGGACAGCTCCAGGGCTCATAATCGTTCTTTAAAGATAAGCTGAGTTTGTGGAATTGTCAAAAATATTTGGGAGACATCGGCTTCGGGGACTCATGATCAGTAAAAGGGTCATGCGTCCCAGGTCCTCTGGTGATAACCCTGCTTTCTGCGTACCCAGAAGTGCAGGGCCCTCCACATGCTGAGCTTGGTTCAAGAATCAGAAGAGTTCATTGTCTTTTTCTTTTTTTTTATGCCTCAAGTCAGAAATACATAATATTTTAGTGTAAATTCTTCCAAAATGGGGATGTAAACCTAAAATATAAGGCTGTTGCTACTGCGAAGTCACTTGTCATATCCAACTCTGTGCGACCCTATGAACAGCAGCCCTCCAGGCTCCTCTGTCCACAGGATTCTCCAGGCAAGAATCCTGGAGTGGGTTGCCATTTCCTTCTCCCAAAATATAATGGGGACACTTTCAAAGGAAAAAGAGGTTTTGCAGGAGGAAGAGACCCGGCCTCACTTGCCAAGCGCTACAGCGAGCCTGGAGGTAAGTGAGGTCTCCTCTCGGCCCGCCCTCAGCTGGTCACCCGAAGCGCTCACTCTGGGCAGAGGGCGGTCTAGACTGGTGGGCTCGTCCTCTTTCTGAAACACTCCCCAGGTCCCTGTGATCATGTCTCTGTTCTCAGACAAGACTCTGAACGTTCCATGAGTGGTTTACGTCCCTTGTATCCCAAGCTAGTGATGAAGTCACTGCTCAGATCTCTGGTTCTGCGGGCGGAGAACCCTGCAAGGAACCACCATTTGGTGCCAGAAGGGCACACGGTGTCTTAGGGAACTGGGTGCTCAGAGGCTACTGTCTGGCAGGATAAAGCGTCGGGAGAGAGAGGCTGGTCACATCCCAGATTGCGTCCGAGTCCCTAGGACGACCGCCAAGAATGGGTTCTCGGCTTCATGCGGGAGAGAATTCAAGAGCAAGCCAGAGGAAAGTGAAAGCAGCTTTATTCAGGGAGATACACCGTCCACAGACAGGATGTGGGCCAGCTCCAAGGGCAAGAGGGGCCCCAGAGTGTGGGGCTGTTAGTTTTTATATGGGGGTGCAATTTCCCCTGGCATGCCGCAGTGCCAGGGGGTGCAGAGAGTCGGACGTGACTGGAGATGGAAGGACAGCAACCGCAACTTCATAGGTTACTAGTGGGAAGAGCATTTGGGGAAGGGGCAGGGGTTTCCAGGAACTGGGCACAGCCTACTTTCACGGCCCTCGTGAGTGTGTAATTTAGCTTGCTGACATACTATAATGAGCATATACTGAGGCTCAATGTCTAGCGGAAAATGGCCCACCTGCCACCTTGTCTCTAGCTGCTTCCGATTAGTTTATGTCGTGTCCTCGGGCTATGCCATTTTTTTTAAAGGCTGTGCCCTGCCCACTTCCCGTCTCAACCTGACCAATCTTCATATCTGAGCAGAGAGCCTTTTCAAGGACTGTGTTCATACTGTTATCTTCCAGTTACATCCACTGAGTCCTTTCCTAGTGATTTCAACATAAGAGGCTCTTCACAATGCAGGAGACCTTGGTTTGATTCCTGGGTGGGGAAGATCTCCTGGAGAAGGGAAAGGCTCCCCACTCCAGTATTCTGGCCTGGGAATTTCCATGGACTGGATAGTCCATTGGGTCACAAAAGGTTGGATACGACTGAGTGACTTTCACTCACTCTTTCATTTGGGCTATTCATTTCATTTCATTCATTTCATTTCATTTCATTTTTATTTGCATCCCCATATGCTGAGTATCAGAGGTTGCAAACTGGACACCAAGAGGTGAGATTTCCAGGATGCGTTATGTCTGGTTTGCCCAGTGTCCCCTTAAAAACATCACTCAGAGGTCACTGTTATCGAGTTGGGGAATCTGCATGAATAACCAATGTGTGAAATCACTGGTGCGTGGGCGACCCTGGGTTTGAACTCTCCCTGTCTCGCGTGGTTGAGCTTTGATCAGCCAGAATCTAAAAAACCTTGCTCTCTTCCACAAGTCAAGCACGTTTCAGTTTACCAGGACATACTTTCTGGGACTTCCCTGGTAGTCCAGAGGTTAAAATCCCCCTTCCAGTGTAGGTGATGCGGGTTCAACCTCTGGTCGGGGGACTAAGATGGCACGAGCTGTGGGCCAAAGAAGCCTGAGCCCCACAATCAGAGAGACGCCGCGTGCTGACAAAAGGTCCCACATGACGCAGCTGCGACCTGTCACAGACAAATAAGTAAATAAATAGTGGGGGGGGAGGGAGCTACCTTCTTCTGACCCAGGAGACTCAGTCAGTTATGATGGGCCCTACTGGGCCCTGCTGACACTTGAATTTGCAGACCCCAGCAATGACACAGGCAGAAATGTGGCCTCCAAATGTACGTAACACAGACTGGCATAACTCAGGGCATCCAGCCTGAGGGTCCAGCATTGGTTACACGTATCAGTGAGAGTTAAAGCCTGGGTAGGAGTGCAAGAAGGCAGGTGTTGGGCGAGAGCCACTGTAACAACAGAGAGGGAGGCCAGAGAGTGCACGCCTGGCTTAGTTCCACGAGGAAGCTGTCCTCTTGCCCAGGCAGCCTCTGGTGTGAGTCCCATGATACTGCGAATAAATTCCCCGATTACTCAGCTGTGCCAACCATCTGCTAATTGATATCTTGGTCTTGTACTGTTCGCTTTCCTATAGATAGATCTTCTTATCCCAGTGAGTTTATAAGCAGCGTTGTTTGTGTATGTGTGTGTGTGTGTGTGTGAGAAAGAGAAAGAGAATATGTTAAAAGATAACACGTACTGTTAAGAACATTTTCCTCCAAAAAAGTTGGGCAAGGTTAATAAAAAGTCAAGAGGCCAATGTCCAGGCCCACACAGTGACAAGATCTCAATCATCTGTCTCTCACACACACACACACACACACACACACACACCCCAAACTCCTCTTCCCCAGGATCATCTCATCGTTAGGAATTTTGAAAACAAATTTAACTCTGCATATAATACACAGATTTCTTAGCAAATAGAGAAAACACTGGTTTTCAACCGTGACAGGAAAAGCCCAGGTCACCACAACATACTCTGGGACTTTGCTGATGGCTCTGTGTTGGTCTGAGCCGTTTCCCAGTGTTTCTCCTGTAGGGGATTGCTGGAGCAGGAAGGATTCAGACTTCCTTCTCCAGTAAAGTATAAGGCCAGGGGAAAGTTCCACGAGGCCTGAAGTTACTTTTCTCCTAATCAAGTCCCGAGTCATAGAGAAAGACACATCAATTTGTTCTTCTACCAACTAGGAAAATGGCCAGTGAAACAAAGCGGCAAGGTCTTCTCCGTTCCTCCTTCAGGGTGAGGTTCCAAGCCACGCCTCGTCCCTGGAGCCACAGGGGGACCTCTGCCTGGCCAAGCCACGCTCCTGGGCAGGGGCTCCAGGGAAGGTGTCTCCTCCGCTGCCTCCAGCACCTCCCAGCCCACGTTCTCCAGGCAGGAAGGGCAGCCAGGAGTGGACATCAGGGAACTCTGTTCCCGGCCCAGCTGTCCCATCAGACCCAGAGAGCAAGCCAGGGGTAGTTGGCACGTAGAATAATGTTCATAATTAAGACTCGTACAATTCTCCGCACACAGTAACTAATGGTGTCTTACAAAGCCCCAGAGGCGACTAAAGCGGTTACAGCCTCCACTGGATTATTCATTCCCTTTGTCCAGAGATACTGACTAAGCACTTCTTGTGTAGCTGGTGCCGGAGGGGCAGGGGGACACAGAGACGGATGAGGCCTGTCAGCTTGGAGAGCTTTCCAGTCCAGCCGGGGAGATGGGGAGAAGGCTCATCTGGAAATACTGGTCCCGAGAGGCGCGGGGCACACTCAGCTTCATGCGTGCAACACATCCTTCCTCCACACCCACACACATCCACACAGGTCCTGAGCACCACTGAGAACCCGGCCATGTGTTAAGCTGGGAAGGAAGGGGGAACCGAGGGCACGCTTTCTGGTGTGGGGACACGGACTCTGTGTGTGAGTGTGAACGGTGCTCAGTCGTGTCCAACTCTTTGTGACCGCACGGACCACACAGTCCATGGAATTCTCCAGGCCAGAACACTGGAGTAGGCAGCATTCCCTTCTCCAGGGGACCTTCCCACCCAGGGATGGAACCCAGGCCTCCCGCACTGCAGGCGGGCTCTTCGCCAGCCGAGCCACGGATCCAGCTCTGTGTCCCGCTCTCCGGAGTCTCCTCCGCGTGGACCGTTCTCTCCTGCCCCTCCAGTCACCCCCACCTCCCCCGTTACCCTGCTGACTAACATCGCTCCCCTGAGCTCTGATCAGGCGGAGGGAGGGCCCGCCGGTGTGCTTCCCTTGCACTCCTGAGCATGTCTCTCTACAGCCAATCGTGCCAGACTGCACCCCAGTGACGCGCCCACATCACTCTCCCAGCAGACTCCCTGGAGTCTACACCTCACTCACAGCATAGCACTCGGCACGGGAGAAAGAGGAAGCAAGCCTGCCGAATGAACGAGCTCGCTCTGTCACACACCGTACCTGAAAGGTTGGCAGGACTCCTGGGTAAGAGGTGCAGCAGGCCCGCATGACTCAAGGTCAGCCCTGGAAATTGAACCCGGGAAAGATGCCAGGGCTGCGGTGATGGCTGCATCCTTGGAGGAGGGTGATATCCAGAAAGGAGATAGACAGGATCTGTGAGAGCAGACCCATCATGGGGCTGACCAACCAGTGGGGGGAGAACTAAGAGATTGCAATTGTTTGGGGAAGACCAAAAAGAAAAGGCTCCAAGATGGACTGTGTGACCCAGCCTGGTGACATTCGGCACAAAGATTGGATAAATGGAAACTTCCTTGCATAAACTAGGTTGGCACCCCACTCCAGTACTCTTGCCTGGAAAATCCCATGGATGGAGGATCCTCATAGGTTGCAGTCCATGGGGTCGTGAAGAGTCAGACACGACTGCGCATCTTCACTTTCACTTCTCACTTTCATGCATTGGTGAAGAAACTGGCAACCCACTCCAGTGTTCTTGCCTGGAGAATCCCAGGGATGGGGGAGCCTGGTGGGCTGCCGTCCATGGGGTCGCACGGAGTCGGACACGACTGAAGCGACTTAGCAGCAGCAACAGAGAACTAGGGAACCCAGTAAAGAAAGAGCGCTTATGGACTCTTCTTCCAAGGAATGTGGTGAAGTCAAAGACTGATATCCAGTGAAACACAGAAAAACCAGGGTGCTTTTGGAGGAGATATTCTTCAGATGAGCACATTTGTAAGCTGGAGAGGATGAGATAAAGGTGATAAGGAAATCAACAACAAGAATGAAAAATGATGCTGAGGGCCCCAGAGGAGGTGCAAAGAGATGAAATCCAGAGCTGAAGGTTAATGCTGAAGGGAGTTGGGGTATCTCTTACTCCAGGGCAGAGGCTACAGATGTTTTTGAGGTAGTGGAAGTAACTCAACTTGACAAAGAGGCCTTATCTTTGGCCGTTAAAACACAGACTCTTGGCTTCAAACCCCAACTCTATCACCAACAAGTTGTGAGATCCCAAGTATGTGTCTTTGTATATAACTTTCATCTGTGTAAAATGAGTACCTACCTCAGTGGGTTGTCATGACAACTGATATGACCACTACTCCTTCCTCTGCAAGATAAACTAGTCAAAGAAAACAAGCAGGCGGGGAGTTTTAAGTTGCAGAAAGATTAGAGTCTGCTGGACCAGTATTCCCGAACAAGAGTGGGGAGTGAGACACGAACGTGTCTTCTGAATGCAACCGCTGGCCCCGTACAGGAAGTATGGTAGGTAGAATAAGGCTCCTTCCCCCAAAACCGCTGCATTGTAATGCCTAGAACCTATTAATATGTTTCCCTCATGACAAAAGGGACTTTGAGGTTGTGATCAATAAAAATCCTTAGATGAGTAGATGATCCAGAATTATCTGGTAGGGCCTGAGAAATTGTTAGGGTCTTTGTAAAAGCAAAGCAGGAGGATAAGAGTGAGAAAAGGATGTGTGATGAAGGAAGCAGAGGCTGGAGTGACGCTCTTTTAAAAAAAATTATTTTTAACTTATTGATGATTGGTTCACAATCTTGGATTGATTCTCCTTATGCATTCACATGAATTAACATAGGGGCACATATGTCCTTCCCTGATGTTCCTTGAGGATGGAGAAAGGGGCCATGCATCAAGGAATGCAGCAGTTTCTAGAAGTTGAAAAATACCAGGAAGTAGATTCTTCCCTGAAGTTTCCAAAAAGAGTGGAGCCTCGTTGGCACCTCGATTTTAGCCTCATAGGACTCACGTTGGATTTCTAACACCGAAATGTGTCAAATAACACATTCGTGTTGTATTAAACCACTAAGTCTATAGTAATTCACTATGGCGGTCACAGGAAGCTCTCACATCTACGGAACCCAAGCGGCTGGCGATGCTGAAGTGCCAGAGGTGCAGAGTGAAGCCGAGGAAGCGCAAGGTCCAGACACAAGCCTTGCTGTACACGGAGACCCGCATGTTTGCCCCACTCTTGTTCTTCAAACAGTACAAACCCCAGCGGTGAGACTGAAGCTAAAGGGAACAACTCATAAGGAAATGAACTTTGAAATCCAAGGCAAAATGGGAACAGACATTTTTCCACTCGGTTTACTTGGGCAGCACCCAGCAACTTATCAGTCAGGCAGGATATTGTAATTAAACGCTAAATTAAACGGTGGCATTGCTTTATTCCTGAAAGCTTGATAAAGCCACACTTATCTCATTGCTAAATATACCAGGGAGCTACAGAGGATAAAAATTTGGCCCGATCTCCTAACCAGAAGAGAGGCATGCAGGCAGATGCTACAATGTGGATTTCATAGAGCTTATACATAAATATGAGCAGGTTCAGAGTCTGAAATGTCAAAAGCTCTGGAAAATCTGCCAAGCAACCTTATGTTTTCAGAAATAAAAGACCTCTTGCCTACAGGCTGGCCTAGCAGCAGAAACAGAACACAAAGTACGCAGGACATCCAAGGGCTGTTTCCAGAGCAGGGCGGTGCAGCAACAACTCCCACGCTCACGGCTTCCAAGGTTGTGCGTTTAGACTCTGGAACTTGGAGCTCACATGGGGTGGGACAGATGCTCAAACCTGGAGCCCTAAGGCCTGGAGCCTCAGGGAGATTGCCAGGTAGGAACCCATTTGGCAGATGAGTAAACTGAGGCTTCCAAGGTAGAGCAATGAACCCAAGACCACGAGGCTAATAAGAGTAGACTTTGGGCTTCTCTGGTGGTCCAGTGGTTAATGCAGGGGACGCCAGTTCGATCCCTGGTCCAGGAAGATCCCACATGCTGTGGGACAACCAAGCCCATGTGCCCAACTGCTGAGCCTGCATGCTGCAGCTACTGGAGTCCTAGCGCCCGAGAGCCTGCTGTCTGCAGCAGGAGAAGCCACCGCAACGGAGAGCCCGCAAACCGCAACAAACGGCAGTCCCTGCTCACCATGATTGGAGAAAGCCCCTGTAGCAGTGAAGACCCCGGGGAGCCGAAACGCAGAATAAATAAACAATTCTTTGAAAAACAGAGCAGACTTTGATTCCCTGACTCGCTCAGGTATGTTTCCTTTC
This sequence comes from Neotragus pygmaeus, assembly GCA_006410875.1. Taxonomy (NCBI): domain Eukaryota; kingdom Metazoa; phylum Chordata; class Mammalia; order Artiodactyla; family Bovidae; genus Neotragus; species Neotragus pygmaeus. Next base: position 41,318 of record SJYV01028892.1, on the reverse strand, counting down.
ACATGCTGTCTCCCTGGAGACGTTACTCCAGGGAGCATTACTTTGCCAACAAAGGTCCATCTCGTCAAGGCTATGGTGTTTCCAGTGGTCATGTATGGATGTAAGAGTTGGAATGAGAAGAAAGCTGAGCGCCGAAGAATTGATGCTTTTGAACTGTGGTGTTGGAGAGGACTCTTGAGTGTCCCTTGGACTGCAAGGAGATCCAACCAGTCCATTCTAAAGATCAGTCCCTGTCTCTTATACACATCTGTCAATGATGATAACAACTTTCCATGTGCAACATGGTCTTGCCTGAGACATGTCACATTTTACTAACATCTCATTATTTTTCTCTGACTTAGGAAAGTCAGCAACAATAAGCACTCAATAAATATTTGTTGAATTGAACTGAACTCTGAGAACTGAGAGGTGAGGTGGTACTGACCATCAGTGACACATCTGGGATCAGCATCTTGATTCTGTGCTGCCAAACAGTTAGTGATTCCAGCTAAAGCCAATGGAAATATTACATGAAGAAGTTTAAGAAAATGTTCACACAGCTACAAACGTTAATGTGAGTCATATAGCTATATGAGCCTAGGAAGTTCTCTCTTGCCATGTATTTTTCACTCTTAACACATTGACTACTTTCAGAGTTTTTCCTCTTCATAACCTCTAGCTATATAGCTCTCTTCCTAGGTCATTTTTTTTTTTTCCTAAGATATTTCCTTGAATAATTTCTCCTGGCATTTCCCCCCCTTTTCTTTGAACCAGAAAACATATCTACAAGGGGGAGGTTCCTTAGGGCTTTAAAAACATCAATCAGTTTCACAGCTGAGAATGGAGAGATCTAGATGAGAGAGAGCAATTCTTCCATTAAACCTCTGTTTATAAAATTTAGGCAAGAGTTTTGCATAAAATGAGACAAGCTTTGACCATGCTGAGGCAGTCAAAGAGTTAAATTAATGACACAAAAGCAAGGCCCAGCTGCACTTCTTTTTCTTTTCCCTTTCATGGAGTAGGGAGTATTTTTCCTGTAATGACCTCAGAATCTTCTGTCTTTTTCTTGGTCAGAGATCAAGGGGTACAACCAGGGTGAAACTTTCTTATCAAATTTTTCTATCAACTTTCTGAGTGTGTATTTTGAAGTTGCACTTACAAATTTTCCTTTTATTCTGTTATACATTTATATAAAATCTTACTGAAATAAATTTGCTGTATTTTCATATTAGGTAAGTTACAGTAAACGTCATCTATCCAACTAAACAGACTATTCTTTGAAGACAAAAGTCATGATTGCATTTATTCAAAACCTCCATGGCTAGCTAGCATGGCACACTGTAATATTATGAGCTCAGCATATATTCACTGAATTATTTGTGAGTAAAAAACTTGAAAAATATTATTGAATAAAACAATCTGCTGAACTTGAGAACTTCAATCTAGTTAATAAAATAATAAGGAAAAGAAACATCTAAAATTAGAGAAAAGTTGTGGTATGATGTACATTAAAAGAAGTTTGGAAATACTTTAGTATGGACACGTCTTTCCAAGACACACTTGGATTTTCTTTCAGAGAAATAGATAAAATGCTGTATTCCTATAAGTTTCTATCCATCCTTCAATGTCTGGCTCAAATGCCACTTCTTCTCCACAGCTTTCTATGACTATAGAGGTTGAATTAATTGCTTTGTTACATGTTTTTCAATGGCATTTTGCTTGCGCATCTTCTAAGCCATATTTTAATTATTTATTGTACTCTTTCATCTCCACAACAAGCAAGTAGTTTCTATAAGGTCTTGGCACAAAGGGAGTTCACAATAAATGATAAATTTAGCTTGAATAAAAGTGAATTTAAATATTAAAAATAAATTCAGAAAAAAATCAACATTGACAATAGGAGGAAACATTAGTCTGTGAAAAACCATATTTCAAAGACATATTTNGGCGCTCCAGTTAATCAACTTCTGGTTCTGTAAATAGCCCTAAGTGAAAGAATCAAACTATTACGCTTTGTGGATGAATGATCAGCAAATGCTCAAAACTCGTCTGCCATGGTCTGGTTTTGCCGCCTGACAAGAATAATGAAGCCAGCATATTCTGAATTCATAAAAAGCCTGGGTTGTGGTTTACATAAAGTCCACATTTAATTAGGGTGGAACCAGGAGAAATGTTGATTGCTTCCCTGGCTTGGCAGTGGGTGGAAGGCTTTATCAACTGTCCTTCTCAGACGCGAGAGGTGGAAACGGCATGATGAGGGGTTCCCAAGGGGAGCCTAATTCTGAAACTCCTGCTTGGAATGGAGACATTTTTTTCACCAGTAGACTGCATTTCAGAGGAGTCTGTTCTTGTTATTCAACATGCCCCTGATATTTCAAAAAACAGGAGTTTGGGGTTATTGGGGTTTCTTTTGTACTGGCAAATAAACAGAAGATCTAACTCTTAAATACTGCATATACTGGCATCGTATAAGACACGGGTGTGTGACATCTATTCCAGGTCTGTAAGGAGATTCTAAGGGAGCGAGATAGAATGTGCCTTTTTTGTAGTTGAGTTGGACATGATGCCAATGTGGTTTCCTATGGGCAGAAAGAGTTTCGTTTACTTAAATGTGAACTATCATGTACTACAGGCCAAGAGGATTTCTAATCCACCTTAAAATAAAAGGCATAAAGTCACATCGTGTGTCAGTGTTAGCCGCTCGGCTGTGTCCAACTCTTTGCAACCCCATGGACTGTAGCCCGCCAGGCTCCTCTGTCCACGGGATTTACCAAGAACTCTAGAGTGGATTGACATTTCCTTCTTCTATAAAGTCACATAGATAAAAAGAAACGGACTGGTATTTGTGAACAGCGATGTGAAGCAGGTCACAAAAACAATACACGTGTGAGTAAAGGGTCCCCCAGACTCTGTCATGTTTCTGGAAACACTAATGTCAGCCATGTCGCTCACTGAGAAACACAACTTGCAAAGCAGCCTACTCTATACAACAGGGTGAGCTAATTCTCTACAGTAAACACAAAGTAAACAGACCAGAAAAACTGGTGTACAGGAGATAGCAGAGCCCGGTGGTAGGGTGGCAATAGTAAATTTGAGTTAACACTTGAGCAGACACGGAAAAGACCCTGATGCTGGGAAGACTGAAGGCAGGAGGAGAAGGGGGCAGCAGAGGATGAGACGGCTGGATGGCCTCACCGACTCGATAGACGTGGGTTTGAGTGAACTCCGGGAGTTGGTGATGGACAGGGAGGCCTGGCGTGCTGCAGTCCATGGGGTCCCAAAGAGTCGGACACGTCTGAGCGACTGAGCTGAACTGAGAAAGAGCCTTTGGGAAAGGCCACTGATGCCTCTGACTTGCAGGGCGGCCACCCTCTGCAGCAGCAACACCGTCTTCCACTCTAGTAAACGCCACTTGTCAACTGAATCTCTATTAATATGCCTGTGTTTCTTTTATCTAAATTGACTTTTAAATTTTGATGATATTTGAATGTTTTAGAGAAACGCAAGTAATTAAATAGGGAATGAGAAATAAATCTTACATGAGTCCTGTTCCTGGAAATTCATGGGAAATGAAGTGAACTGAAGAAATATCCTGCTGCCTTTGGGTAAATTGTCACTTGTGCAATAATTACAGGGGTTCGAGTTTGGTGATAAGCTGGCTAAGGTGAGTTGAGAGGGTTTTTCTGGAACTGTTTCTCCTTAAGATTCTGCAGCAGCCTTGCCATCAGCAGAACATGAATCTATTAAAGAAGAAAAAAGAAGTGAAACATTTTCTATCGTATATTTTTTTGTTGCTCAGGCACAAACATGAACCGTGTGAAGTTTCACCTCCTATGCCCTGCAACGTAGGGATTAGAGTTGTGGGAAATGCACTTTGTCTCTGCCTTTCCCACCCTGCTCCCGACTTTTCCATGAAGGAGCCAAAGCGCTCACGTTAAGCTCTCTGATTCTGATTAACAGCAGCTGCCACGTAGCAAGACCCCCGGTGGCATCTCTGTGAATGGTGGTCACGTTGCCGGGCAGGGAGCTACTACTTGACATCGGACAGCTATAGGGAATCCGGAGGACACCCCAGCGGTGCTGGCCGGGTTTAATCTGTCTCTGATTTCTATGGGGATACATGGAAACCCTTTCTTTTTCCTTAAGCCATCTCTTGCCTTCAATTTAGCAGACTCTTCTTCCATAAATGAAACTGAACCATTTTCAACTGGTGTTTGATTATTGTTGGCCCCTCGAAATTCAGAGACCCAGATTTTACCATGACTTTCTACTTTTCATGGCGTTACAGTCATTTGAATACCTTCAATATGAATTCATCCTCTTTTTCCCAGTGTATAACTGGACAACCAGACTGTACAACCAGGCGTTACCTGAAGTGTCCAATTTGTGAATGATGCTTTTAAAACCAGGTACAGCAAGCCTATATTAGGGAATAAGGGCTGACTTCCTATGCAGAGCCCAGGGCTGCATAATGCTCCCAAGAGAGCGGTCCTGGAAGCTACACTGAGGACCCCAGCCCCGGATGCGTGAGGAAGGTCACTGCCAGGCCGGCCAGGGCTCTGGGAGCCTTGGGAGACATCAAGGAGAGGAGCCCGTCCCGATTCACGGTGGCTGTGGAGGGAATCTGATGAAGGGTCTTGGTTTTCTAGCCCCGGGACAGAAGGCTAAATGACATGGGCCTTTAATAGTCCAGTCTGAAATTCACTAGGGAGATTTCCAGTGAGAGTTAATTCTCAGGCATTAGTAGGTTTTCAATACTATATAGCTCTGGATTTGCAAAGTAAACTGGAACAGAGCTGTATGGCTAATTAACACGCTTGCTGTATCTTTGTAAATAACCAAGCCAAACATAAGAGATCAGCCTCTGTGTGATCAAGAGTACTCTTTGAAGATGGAAGAGAGATGCTCAGGAAAAAAAAAAAAAAAACTCACTTGGAAATAAGCAGAAGAGATTACTGGCCCTTGTTTCTGTGTAGTTCTGAGCTTAACTTTCTATTGGCTGGATTACTTCATAGCTCCATGGGGCCAAAGTTAGCCTGTAGATTTTTGCAGATATGCAAATAATTTTCGACCAGTGAAACAGAAAACCCCAACGGTCTTCTTAATTTCTCTGAGAGATTTTGACTCTAACTTAGCAATATGATCTTTTTGAGTGTGTATATATTTACATATTAATATAATAAGATATGTGGCTTCCCAGGTGGCCCTACTGGTAAAGAACCCACCTGCCAATGCAGGAGATGTAAGAGACAAGGGTTCAGTCCCTGGCTCGGGAAGATCCCCTGGAGGAGGGCGTGGCAACCCACTCCAGTATTCTCACCTGGAAAATTCCATGGACAGAGGAGCCTAGCGGACTACAGTCCACAGGGTCGCAAAGAGTAGGACATGACTGAAGTGACTTAGCAGCAGCAGCAGCAGCATAATAAAATATATCATATTATATATATTATATGCATAACAAGTATAAGAGTATATATGCATATATATGTGTAAAACATATAATGACTTCTCAAGTGCCTTTTGAATCACTCTATCTTATCAGTTCACTCATTCATGTAAATGAGTTAAAGAAAATTTTGACACATGTTTACTTTATATTTTCATGGGATTCATGCTTTTGTCCTTTCAAAATCATAATTTAATATCTGAATACATTTAAAATTGAATTTTAACAAATGGAATTCTATAAATTGCAGGAAGAATCTGAGCTCTCAATATGAAGACTTAGATATGAATCCTGGCACCAGCAATACGTCTTCTTTTTTTAATACCTTTTTATTTTAGATTTACAGGAAAGTTGCAAAGATAGCACACAGGATTGCCACATACAGCTCACACAACATTCCCTCTAGGTAAACCGTACATTGTCGTGGTGCATTTGCTACAGCTGAGGAAACAACAGTGGTGCATCACCACTAATTAAATGTCACACTATTCAAGTTTCACTGCTTTCATCCCAATATCCTTCTTCCGTTGCAAGATTCCACCCAAGACATCTCAATAGATTGAGTCCTCAATTCTTAGCCACCACTTGCTCTGTGACAGTTTCCTAAGCTTCCCTTGTTTTTGATGAGCGTGACGGCTTGGAGGAATCCTCGTCAGGTATTTTTCAGAATGCCTTTTAATCTGAGCATGGTTGATGCTCTTCTCAGGATTATACTAGAACGATGAGTGTTGAGGCCGATGACCAGGGAAGTATCACATCACATTGAGGTTGCTGCTTGCTTGCAGCATGACTTTATCAGTGATGATGCTGAAGCTCTTATCTCCTGATTGAAACAGGGTTTGTCTGGTTTCTCCACTCTCCCGCCACTTCCCCCCACGCTCCATACTCTGACTGTTTGGAAACCAGTCATCAGGAAAAGTCTACAGGCGGTGGGAGGATTTAGGTGCATCTCCTGTGTGGGAGAATAACCTACATAAATTCTTTGCATTCTTCTGTACAGATGTGTCTCTTCTCTCCCGTTTAAGCACTCATTCGTCATTTGTTTATAGCAGTATGGAATCATGGATATTTCATATGCACTTTGGGTTAAATCCAAAAATACATGACTTAATTCATTGCTGAAATTGTTCCACTTTGGCCCACCGGATTTCTTTACAGTTGGTGCCTGGGTTTCTTTGACAGGGCCCCATTTTTGTTTTCTGAGTACGGCAAGTTTTTAACCCTGAACTTCAGATTTCTTATCAGCAGAAGAGAGAACAGTAAAAGTGCTCTTTTAATATCATATTAAGAAATGATAGCAACTGAGGATAATAATAATAATAACTCCACTCCCAGATGGCTTGTTATGCATCAGGCCCTCTCCTAAGCACTTAGCAATATCAACTTATTTAAAATTATTAGTGTCTATCAAGTGCCTATTAAGTGCCTAACTCACTGTTTGGCACTTAACATATGCTCAGACACCGAGTTTTCTCACTGGGAGTGACCCAGATTCCAACTAGGCAGCTTCGGCTTCCCAGGTGGCTCAGTGTTAAAGAATCCACCTGTCAGTGCAGGAGGTGCAGGAGATGTGGGCCCGATCCTTGGGTCAGGAAGATCCCCTGGAGAGGGTAATGGCCACCCACTCCAGTATTCTTCCCTGAGAAATTCCACGGACAGGGGAGCCTGGCTGGCTACAGCCCATGGGGACGCAGAGAGTCAGACAGTGACGGAGCGCGCACACCCAGTGTTGGACACAGAGGCGCCTCCATCGTGGTTCGAGCCAGACAGCCAGCTGTGCATGGCAATAAGAACAGGGGCGCGGGCCCCACACTCCAGCTGATTATGCAGGCTCCACGCAAAGGTCTGCCTGCTCATCGACAGTTTCATTAGGCGAGATGTCATTGCTCGTGAGTCAGCATCCTCTGAGCACCAAGGCAACTAACCTTGGCCACCCTGAAGCTCTGGTCCTGATTAAAGATTTTATGTTTAACAGCAAGTTCAGCCTGGCACCCGCCAACCTTTAAAATGGAACTGAATCTCTGAGAAGTCAGCTACACTGAATCGGATGTCTTCTTCCTCCATTTTCTCAAAGAGTTTTATTTGTATAAGATGTTTTATATATTATTGATGTTTTATATGTTTATATGTATATGTTATATATTTTACATGTTTATATAAAACACATAAGATGTTTTATATATTATTTATATTTATATTATTTATATTTATAATATAATGTTTATTTTATAATTAATAATTTTAATAATTAATTTTTATTTTATAAATAGTCACAATATTTAAAATATAATATTTATATTATTTTATATATTTATTATTATTGAGGCTTTTTCTAAGATACTTTTTTTTTTTTACTTTATTTTACTTTACAATACACTATTGGCTTTGTGACTTTTTTTAAATATTAGATGCTTAACAGTCAGAGATAGTATAAAAAAGAAACCTTCCTCTCAACATGAAAATAATAGATGGTGAAGCCGTTTCTACGGATCCACAGTAAACACTCTCAGTAACATCATCCATCATCTTTACAAGGGATTAAAATTAGAAGCCTTGGCCCTAAGAGGTGCAGCCATAGCCTCATTACTCGAGCACCAAACGTTAACAAAGGTGTTTATACCACCTAGTGTCTGGGTTGAATAAAGCGAAAAATGAACAGGCTTGCTTAAGCCCTACAAGATTCACCCACAGCAACATGTGCCTTCAGCAGGAAACTTAAAAGCAACATACAGAAAGAGATAAAATGCAATTATCTGCTATATTCCAGCACAGAAGAAACAGCCAGGGGGCTGCTGAATAAAAACACCAGAGGCTCCTTCTGCTTGGGTGACGTCTGCGAAATTACACAGGGGATTTCAAAAGAAGACTCAAAGGTAACATGCAGACCAAAAATGACTTATCCTTTTCAACAAGTCCTTTGGAGGCGAGGAAATCGGATTCAGGCCTGGGTTGGTACAGGAGTCTAAGAAAACTCACACCCCAGGTCTGCAAAGCGAGGAAGGTAATTGTGTGAGATGAGAAACTGAGAAGGCATGGAAGACTTGGAGGGCCAGGAAGGTGCAGAAGGGGCCCCTAGGATAGACTTCCTTCCCCCCTGCTCCATCTGCACCTCTGCTGCTCCCTGCTCTGCCCAGGGTGACAGGGGCACCTGCATAAACAGGTGTGTTAAAGAGCAAAATGCTCACTGGGGTCAACATCTTTTCCTGCTGTCACATTCTGGAAAAAGAAAGCTCCGGTGAGGTTTCTGATATCCAGCAAAGGAGGAGTGTGCTGAGGTGTGTGCTGGCGCTGCTAGGAGGGGATGGAGAGAGGAAGCGCTTTCATGGGAGACCAGGGAGCTTTCAGAGCAGTGGCAGGGTTGGAACATCAAAGCAGGGCTGCAGATGAGGATATCCTAGGAACCGTGACACTGCAGCCCAGGGAATACTTGCAAGGGCAGGAATGGATGGATCAGAACAGCCATGCAAATCTACAGAGCAAAATGTCTGCCTGGGCCTCACTCTCAACCAGGAACCTGAAATATAAGGAGCAGTCACAAAGATGAAGCGCGATCTAGACACAGGATCTGATGCTTCCCGCTGCGGTTGACACCTTATAAATCCGGGATGGTTGTAGAGCCCACAGAGAAGGAAGAGAATCCCAACAATGATGGAGATTGAATTTTCCCCCAGCAGGTGATCAGGACTCAAGAACAGAATGAAACTGACCTAGAGAAATAAAGAATGTGACTTTTCTTGCATGCTAGAGTTATGAATGAAAATTCGTGATTTTTAATACAATGTACAATTTCTCATTAGCATTGTCCAGTACATGGCGCTCATTATTCTGGAACCAACATAACAGGGGAGGAGAAAAGGGCCTGCGACTCCTCCACGGCTCCACTCCTGCCCAGCCCTCTCGTGGTCCAGCTCTTACCTGGGATGTGCAGAGTCAGACTGCAGCAAGCCAGCTGCATCTCTGATGAAAATGTACTTCCAGCATCATGCTTTGACGGCCAACCCGAATGCACAAATACATACTAACGATGCTCACTCAGACAATCACTGGTTGTGCATCTCCTGGATGCCGGGTGCTACGCTAGACAGTGAAGTAACAGAAGCAGACACTCGCCCAAGTGTCCAGTCCAACAGAGGAGGCCAAGACTCACAGAGCCTTGCTCCAACCACAGTGTCCTGACTGTATAAAATCACTTCTATATGCTGGCGGGAGCTCGGGTTTCCCGCGTTTGACATAAATGGCTTCAAAGCGTGTTCCTACACGTACTAGTTCTGTACCTTTGATCAAGACCTTGGGCTTTCCTGGCCCTTAGTTTCTTCTCCTGTAAAATAATGAAATCAGCGCTTCCCTTATAGCATTGCTGTGATGATTAAGTAACACNAGCTCGGGTTTCCCGCGTTTGACATAAATAGCTTCAAAGCGTGTTCCTACACGTACTAGTTCTGTACCTTTGATCAAGACCTTGGGCTTTCCTGGCCCTTAGTTTCTTCTCCTGTAAAATAATGAAATCAGCACTTCCCTTATAGCATTGCTGTGATGATTAAGTAACACGAAGTGATAGACAATACGTACTCAGTGATCACCAGGCACTGTTCTAAGAACATCATACATTTCTGCAATACATGCAAGCTGCAAAATGTCCTGTGAGGTGATCGTTACTATCACCCTCATTATACAGAAGAAGCCAGGACACTGAGAGATTGAGTAATTTCTCCAGACAATGGGGTTAGAATAAAGCCACGCATACTAAAGACACTGTACTATGAAAATAGTCATTGAAATAAATAGTAAGTTTTTTCATAGACATTCAACAAAATTTTGGTCTATTAGCTGATTAGGTAAAGGATAACATTTGAGCTGGGTCTTAAAGGGTGAAGAGGAATTTGCCGAATGAAGATAAAGGGGACGACCATTTCAAATAGAGATAAGGGTATTTGCCAGTCAAGAGGTATGAAATAGCCTGAGATATTTATGGATGGGGGCAAGAAGCCCCATGGGGCTCCTGCAGAGGGTTTTGAGTATAACGAAACAGAACTGGAGATCCTGGCTTTTTTAAAGCTTCAGTCAGTCTTATCTTACATACATAGCCCAGGCTCTGCATGCACAGTAAGGGCTAAAATCTCTAGGCCATGGAGGTCCATTGGAATCTTTGAGCAAAGGAGGTACGTGAGGACATCATTTTTCAGGTGGGTAAGAAGAAGCTGGCGAGGCACGCAGAGGTAAGGAGACACAAGTAGTGACAGGAAGACCAGTTGTTGTGATCAGAGTGGGGTGTGATGATGTTAACCATGAGTACAGCAGTGGGAATGCAAAGACGTGATGGNTATATATGTGTCAGTATGCTGTATTGGTGTTTTTCTTTCTGGCTTACTTCACTCTGTATAATAGGCTCCAGTTTCATCCATCTCATTAGAACTGATTCAAATTTATTCTTTTTAATGGCAGAGTAATACTCCATTGTGTCTACAAGACCTTTTAGAACTAACATTCCAAAAAGATATCCTTTTCATTATAGGGGACTGGAATGCAAATATAGGAAGTCAAGTAACACCTGGAGTAACAGGCAAATTTGGTCTTGGAGTACAGAATGAAGCAGGGCAAAGGCTAATAGAGTTTTGCCAAGAGAATACAATGGTCATAGCGAACACCCTCTTCCAAGAACACAAGAGAAGACTCTACACATGGACATCACCAGATGGCCAACACTGAAATCATATTGATTATATTCTTTGCAACCAAAGATGGAGAAGCTCTATACAGTCAGCAAAAATAAGACTCAGAGCTGACTGTGACTCAGATCATGAACTTCTTATTGCCAAATTCAGACACAATTGAAGAAAGTGTGGAAAACCACTGAACCATTCAGGTATGACTTAAATCAAATCCGTTATGATTATACAGTGGAAGTGAGAAATAGATTTAAGGGACTAGATCTGATAGAGTGCCTGATGAACTATGGATGGAGGTTCGTGACAATGTACAGGAGACAGGGATCAAGACCGTCCTCAAGAAAAAGAAATGCAAAAAAGCAAAATGGCTGTCTGGGGAGGCATTACAAATAGCTATGAGAAGAAGAGAAGCAAAAAGCAAAGGAGAAAAGGAAAGATATACCCATCTGAATGCAGAGTTCCAAAGTTTTGCAAGGAGAGATAAGAAGGCCTTCCTCAGTGATCAATGCAAAGAAATAGAGGAAAACAACAGAATGGGANTGATGCTGGGAAAGATTGAAGGCAGGAGGAGAAGGGGACGATAGAGGATGAGATGGTTGGATGGCATCATCAACTCAATGGACACGAGTTTGAGCAAACTCAGGAGTTGGTGATGGACAGGGAAACCTGGCATGCTGCAGTCCATGGGGTCACAAAGAGTCAGACATGACTGAGGGACTGAACAAAACTGAATCGAACTCTACTGAAATGTACCACACCTCCTTGAAGAAACAACTGATTCTAGGTAAAATACAAGGTGAGCCTAAAAATTCAAAACACACCTGAAACATCTAGTTGTCCAGAAAGTAAGGAAGTACTCAAATACGGTGTCAAAGGAACAGAGAAATCAGCTTGAAAAGGCTTCCATAGTTAATGAGACATTTTGAGATTAAAGTAACTGTTGATATACATCATACATTAAATACAAGAGGATTCTATGAATCTCTACTGATATAATAAATGTGTAAATAATGCAGAAGTGAAATCTCTTCCTTACAGACAACTAATAACTATAAATAGCATTGGAGAAGGAAATGGCAATCCACTCCAGTATTCTTGCCTGGAGAATCCCAGGGATGGGGGAGCCTGGTGGGCTGCCGTCTGTGGGGTCGCACAGAGTCAGACACGAGTGAAGCGACCTAGCAGTAGCAGCAGCAGCAGCAGCAGCTTGGACAAAGCACATTTTGGCATCCATCGCAACAATAGTTGATTCAGTTAGAAATTATTCAGTGGGTGTTAAAATCAACAAATACAAGTTTTATGCCGAAAAGGATATCTACAAAGTCTTAAAGTATATTCCCAAATACTTGAGTGAGTGAGTGAAGTTGCTCAGTCATGTCCGACTCATCTACAAAGTCTTAAAGTATATTCCCAAATACTTGAGTGAGTGAGTGAAGTTGCTCAGTCATGTCCGACTCTTTGTGACCCCATGGACTGTAGCCCACCAGGCTCCTCCATCCATGTAATTCTCCAGGCAAGAACACTGGAGTGGGTGGCCATTCCCTTCTCCAGGGGATCTTCCCGACCCAGGGATTGAACCCAGGTCTCCTTCATTGCAAGCAGATGCTTTACCTTCTGAGTCACCAGGGAAGCCCCATTAAACACAAAAGGAAAAATAGTAACATACAGCATAAAGAGACCTAAGCAAAGCCATCTTCACCAAGTGACAGAACTTAACATCACCAGCAAAGAGACAAAAAAGTCTGAAGAGCCTGTAGATAAGATGGTCAAAAAGTATTAATATTAATTTTCAGAATTTGTTATATGTACTTCGGTTATGAAGTGAAAGTATACACAGGGAATTCCCTGGTGGTCCAGTGGTTAAGACTCCACGCTTTCACTGCCAAAGGGCCCGAGCTGAATCACTGGTCAGGGAACTAAGATCCCACAAGTCATGCGGCATGGCCAAAAAAAAGAACAGGAAATATATGCAAAAGTATCTAGGATTAATGAGGCACTACATCTGTAACTTACTCTTCAGTAACCCAGGAAAAAAACTGTGTGTGTGCGCGTGTGTGCACGCACGTGTGTGTGTGTGGAGACAGAATGAGAGAGAGAGAGAGACTGGCAAAGAAAATGTTATAAAATGTTATCAATAGCTGGAAAAATCTTAATATAGAATACGTGAGTTCATCTTACAAAAATTTTGTGAAGTTTCAATTATTTCAATTTTTTTTAATTGAAGTTACTGTTAGATCTAAACAGTGGCATATTTTCTGAAGTAAGATTACTCCATAAAGTATTTCATGATTCTTACTATAGGCNTAGAATACGTGAGTTCATCTTACAAAAATTTTGTGAAGTTTCAATTATTTCAATTTTTTTTAATTGAAGTTACTGTTAGATCTAAACAGTGGCATATTTTCTGAAGTAAGATTACTCCATAAAGTATTTCATGATTCTTACTATAGGCATCATGTTTCTATCTGAATTTTATAAAAGGTTTAGCGTAGCTCAAGCAAACGCATGGTCATAATGACAAAAAATAAAAAGAAAAACGAAGAGCATATTTACTTTCAAGGCTTCCTATTTAAAGACAAGTGAGTTACAAAGAAAAATTTCTAGAGACACTGCAAAAAACATAGGGATGGTAAAGTGGCCATTTCTTTATAACTAGCCATAACATTNTCATAATGACAAAAAATAAAAAGAAAAACGAAGAGCATATTTACTTTCAAGGCTTCCTATTTAAAGACAAGTGAGTTACAAAGAAAAATTTCTAGAGACACTGCAAAAAACATAGGGATGGTAAAGTGGCCATTTCTTTATAACTAGCCATAACATTTTAAAGTATGGAAGTTGAGAGAAAAGTCCATGTAAATTCTATCCCTTGATAAAAAATATAATTCAAAGCACTAAGTATTTTATAGCAGAGATGATGGGAAAATAGAAAATGCAGCAGAGACATGGTTCCCCTTTCCAGAAGCTTGCCAACTGAAAAACCCCATCTGGGAAAACTAGGAAGGAAGATATCCTCCAAATATAGCAGGGTTTCTCAGCCTTGGCAAGATGGATATTTTGGACCAGATAATTCTTTTTGAAGGGGCACTGTCCTGGGCATCCCTGTACCCCTGGCCTCTCTTACCCACTGCTGCTAGCACCTCTTAAACTGTAACAATCAAAAATGCCTTCAGATATTTCTAAAGGGTTCCTGGATTGGGGGCGGGATGGGATCAAATTCATCCCTGGTTCACACCACTGAAATAAACCCAGACATGCTTGTCCAATGTGCAACACTCTCCTCCCCCCAGGAAGTAGTCCGTTCTCATATCCTGGAATGCTCTCTCATGTGCTTCTAAAACATTTTAGGTGTAATAGAGAAAGAAAGAAAAAAGAGAGGGGGAGAGATTTAACCCAGAGAAAGAAAAGTAAGAGGTTTTGGCAAAGTTTCAGCTGAAGTTGCTGCTAATAGCATCTCTTTATCAGTGTTGAGACTGTAAGATAAGGAAAAGACTATAAATAATAATAATAATAACCACCTGCCTTTGTAAAGCATTAGACATCTTAAAAGTGGTTTCCTGCGCACTGCTGTCTCAAATTCTCTTGGTGATTTTATGAAAGAGGCTATTATTCCTCTATTTTACAGATGAGACAAATAAGGCTTCCAAACTTTTTTTTTCATGTGGCAAATAAGAAACAAAACCAGGACTTGGTCAAGATCTTTATAGTTGTTGTTGTTTTTATTTAATATTTTTTTCTGGCTTATGGGATCTTAGTTTCCCAACCAGGGATCAGCTCAAACCTGGGCCCTCAGCGGTGAGAACACGGAGTCTTAAGCACTGGATGATCAGGGAGTTCCCTGGGTTGAGATTTTTGACTCCAGGTTCAGCACCTTTCCCACAAGGCTGAGCTGTCATGGGAGGCCAAAGTGAGTTATTAAATTTTTTGCAGTTGACAAGGAAAATCCTAAACCAGTTCACTGACCGGGTCTTGACAGAGTTCCCGAAAGTTGGCACTCAGGGCATTCGCACTGCAGTCTGACTGCATCCCTCCTCAGAAACCACACTTCCACTGCAGGGCACACATTTCAGCCCCAGGTCCGAAGGAAGATCCCCCTAGGGGCTCAGCCGAGAAAAGACGCGGTGACCTCACAAAGATCCACAGCGCCAATTCCCAGCGCCCCGCGAGCCTCCAGAGGCGTCACCCAATCCTTCCCCACACCGGACACCCACCCACATACACACACACACACCCACCCACACACACACACACACACACACACACAATTGCACGCACCATCCCTTTCAGTCGTCATATCCAATATCCAATGTGGCTTTTACATCTCAATTTATCACAAAAGCTTGTAGCTGAAAATGGGAAGGTGAAGGGTGGAGGTGCAGGGACTGAGTTGGAAAGCTGGCGAGTGCCAATGGTAGGGATTAAATTATGTGCCCTCACCTCCTTTTTAATTTTTTTTTTCTTCGTCTCCTTTGGTTTACCTCTGTTGGGTTTCTCAAGGCTGCCCTGTAAAAATAAGTTGTCAGCACTTGAGTCTGTGTGATGCTAAACCTATACCCTTAGCTCTCTGGTTACTGGTAATAACGGGAAAGGATATATGCATTCACAGGCGTGTGTTTTGAGTTTGCACAAGTGTGACAGAGGTTCTGTAGTGCTTGGACAGGAGCCTTATTCCTGTCTGCATGGTTTAGTCCTGCCTCTCAGTGGTGTTTAGAAGGTCTGTTTGGCTAAGGGTTTTATCCTCATGCAGTGGTATTGAATTTTGACCAGCTGAGCTATCGCTGCCTGTCAAACCTTCCACCTCACTCCCTCCACCCTGAGATAAATCAAGTGATGCGATAAGCAAAGAGAGTGCTAACTGAGTCCCCCCGCCCACAGACGCCCTTGTGAAAAATGGCCGGCATGTTTCTCCAACTTCGACAATAGGGTGCCTGCCGTAAGGATGGATTTAGCGTGAACACAGAGAAAGTGGGAATGTTATATGACCAACTGGAAACAATTCTTTTTGTTCTTTTCAGTTTTTTGGAAGAGTATTTGATGACCAAAAAGAAACCCATTTAACAATACAAAATGTAATTCAATAGTGATTAAAAGCAAACTGGGCTGATATAACATACAAAATGACGGGTTAAGCCAAATTATAACTTCGAAAGGGATAATATTTATTGTGAAACATAGATCACTAAGTTAGCAGCATAGCACCATGAAGAAAAACATTGATTATGATCTTGTCCTAAATAAGTAGGAACATCACATCTACTGTGTGTCAAGTTATAACAACCAAATTCTCCTTACTACCCACCACATTCCCTTTCTCTGGAACCGAGCCCTGTCCAAACAGAGGAACATGTGATTTCATCCTGGCCAGTCATTGTTCCATATCTGTAGCTACAATGATTGCCTCAAGAGTGAGCACATGACTCAAGTTCAGCCAATCAGAGTTCCTCCTCCAAATTATATGAATCAAGTCTAATGGGAAAGAGGCCTCAACTCTTGACAGCTGGAAACAAAGGGATCAGGAACTACTAACACAAATATTTTTCATGTGGAAATATATAATCAGCATTTCTCCACAGCCTTCCTTTGAGTCTGTGAGCTTCTGTAATATCCCGCTGCTGCTGCTGCTAAGTCACTTCAGTCATCTCCGACTCTTGGCAACCCCATGGACTGCAGCCTATCAGGCTCCTCTGTCCATGGAGTTTTTCAGGCAAGAGTACTGGAGTGCGTTGCCATTGCCTTCTCTGAATATCCCTCTAATAAATTACATATTTCACTGGAATGCCAAAGTAGGAAGTCAAGAAACACCTGGAGTAACAGGCAAATTTGGCCTTGGAATGTGGAATGAAGCAGGGCAAAGATTAATAGAGTTTTGCCAAGAAACTGCACTGGTCATAGCAAACACCTTCTTCCAACAACACAAGGGAAGACTCTACACATGGACATCACCAGATGGTCAAAACTGAAATCAGATTGATTATATTCTCTGCAGCCAAAGATGCAGAAGCTCTATACTGTCAATAAGAACAAGATCAGGAGCTGACTGTGGCTCAGATCATGAACTCCTTATTACCAAATTCAGAATTAAATTGAAGAAAGCAGGGAAAACTGCTAAACCATTCAGGTATGACCTAAATCAAATCCATTATGGCTATACAGTGGAAGTGAGAAATAGATTTAAGGGCCTAGATCTGATAGATAGAGTGCCTGATGAACTATGGAATGAGGTTCATGACATTGTACAGGAGACAGGGATCAAGACCATCCCCATGGAAAAGAAATGCAAAAAAGCAAAATGGCTGTCTGGGGAGGCCTTACAAATAACTGTGAGAAGAAGAGAGGTGAAAAGCAAAAGAGAAAAGCAAAGATATAGGCATCTGAATGCAGAGTTCCAAAGAACAGCAAGAAGAGATAAGAAAGCCTTCCTCAGCAATCAATGCAAAGAAATAGAGGGAAAGAACAGAATGGGAAAGACTAGAGATCTTTTCAAGAAAATTAGAGATACCAAGGGAACATTTCATGCAAAGATGGGCTTGATAAAGGACAGAAACAGTCTGGACCTAACAGAAGCAGAAGATATTAAGAAGAGGTGGCAAGAATACANTTCTGGGCCAACCCCGAGAGCCGACTGTTTGAGGGGCGGGGCTACATCGGGTGATTGACGTTGAGGCCAAACCAGGGAGAGGCGGGGCCAAGGCCAGGGCCTGACTAAACCTGAAGACTCTTGGTGGCTAAGGGGCTTCATCCCAGCTGAGAAGCGAAGAGCCGCAGGCGGCCGCCGACTTCACAGCCGCTCGGGGTGAGTGCAGCGGGTGGGGAGTGGGTTCGGGGCCTGGTAGGGGCTGAGGCTCCCCTCTGGATCCGAGGCTTCGAAACACTCTGGGATCAGCCCAGGGCGGGGGGCCCAGGCAGGAAGTGCCTCTTCCTCGCCGCGCTCCCTCGGGGGTCCTAGCGCGACCGACCCTCGCCCCTCAGGGCGGGCCCTGGTGCCGGTGCTGCGGACTGACGAGCTGGCCTGTTTCCTCTTTGTGAGGCCCAGGCGCGGCGGCCGCCGTCGGCCCGCCCCCGCCGCGCAACCCGGGCGACTGGCGCGATCGCAACAGCCGCGACCCCCAGCTCGGCGCCCGCGCCCTCCAGCCCCGGCGCAGCCTCGGAGGCCCTGCACGTCGCGGCCGGGGCCACAGGCCCCCAGTCCGCGGGCAGTTTGGCCTGCGACCCCACAGCCTCGGCTGCCCCGCCCCCACGGTCCGCGTCCCCGCCGCAGCGTCGGGGGCGCGCCTTGGGCTCCGCGCCGCGAAGGTCGCCGCGGGGAACACGAAGTGAAGTCTAAACTCTGAAATATGCGGCCGTAATAACGCCACGGCGTGGGCCGTTCTTCAAAAGGGCCACATCCTCAGTCGGCTGGCGCTTGCCACCGGCGGTGTGGCTGTGGTGGCTTTTGTTTGCTGTCCCGCAAAGGCTGGATGCCCCCCACCCTGCCCTCCTGCGCCCCAGGAGACCCCAGGCCGAGGGAGGGGTCCCTGCCCGCTTGACTGGAGGGCGTGGCGCGACTGTTGGGCGACCCGGGCCGCGGGGCGGCCCGCTCAGCTGTTTCCGGCCCCTGTTTGTTGTGCGGGAGGAGGCCGGGCCGCGCCGCGCTCGGGCCCCGTCCCCTCCGGATTGGCCCGCGGCGTCACGTGCCGGCAATCAGCTGGGGCCAGCCGGGGCTTCGGGGCCTGGGCGTCTGCGGCTGTTCACACCCGGCGCGGGGATCGCCTGCGGTCCCCACGGCGAGCTGCATCCTTCCTCTCCTCGTTGGTAGGGCGGTAGGCACGCTCNACGTGCCGGCAATCAGCTGGGGCCAGCCGGGGCTTCGGGGCCTGGGCGTCTGCGGCTGTTCACACCCGGCGCGGGGATCGCCTGCGGTCCCCACGGCGAGCTGCATCCTTCCTCTCCTCGTTGGTAGGGCGGTAGGCACGCTCTGACTCGTTTATTTTGCACTTGTAGATAGGACAAATGAGTGTTGAGGACAGCGGAAGCTGGAAAGCTGAAATACTACAAAGATCTGTTTTATCCCGACATCTATTAGTCTTCTGTTTCAGGGAAGGTCTGGGAAGGCGAACAGCTCATTTATTTTTAAATTTTTTCTGTTTACAGAGCCCTGTTGGTAGTCTGAAGATTTTTATTGCAGATCTCCTTGACAGATGGAAAACAAAGTAATCTTAGGCTGACCTTGTATTTTCGGAAAGTTAGACTTGCTAGTATTAGCTAACTTTGCGCAGTCGCACATACAGTGTAGCTCCTGTGTTCCAACAAAGATGACCCAAAATGTATGCAGTGTATTTGTGCCAGATGTGAAGTGTCTTGGTGTAATCTTTTTCTAAAAGTTTATTGCATGTTTGTACTGTGTGTGAGATGAGAAGGAAGTTGAAAAGAAATTGCCAACTTTTCTCTAGAAACTAATGATTTTTAGTAAAAAGGCTTAGGGAAATGAAGGGTAACAGTTATATATTAGTAATTTATGAAATGAGTGTTATGAGAGTTTAAAAATGGGACAATGAGAAATGAAAATGAAATAGGAAGCGTTCTATATAAAGTGGATTGGTATTGATTAGACCTAGAAAACGAAGAGGCTTTGGATTGCTATTGGGCAAACAGAGGCTTAGGAGAGAAAAAAGGGCCTGGAGGCTTTACAAATAGTGAGAAGGTGGAGCTAAAGGAATTTGGTACTTTGTACTAGAAAGGGAAAGTCGCTCAGAAGTGTCTGGTTCTTTGCGACCCTATGGACTGTATTTGAAATTCTCCAGGCCGGAGTACTGGAGCGGGTAGCCTTTCCCTTCTCCAGGGGATCTTCCCAACTCAGAGATGTAGCCTTTCTCTTCTCCAGGGGATCTTCCCAACCCAGGAATCGAACTGGGGTTTCCTGCATTATAGGCAGATTCCTTATCAACTGAGCTATCAGGGAAGCCTTCTGGAGAAAGGAAAGGCTACCCACTCCAGTATTCTGGCCTGGAGAATTTCATGGACTGTATAGCCCATGGGGTTGTGAAGAGTGGGACACAACTAAGTGACTTTCACTTTTGTACTAGAATACTAAGCAAATGTCACGCCCTTTGGAAGTGACCAGTGTCTTCCTTTAGTACATTCTCACCCAGCTCAAGGCCCAATACANAACATTTTATCTGGCAGAGGGAGGGTGTGTGTGTGTGTGTGTGTGTGTGTGTGTGTGTGTGTGTGTGTGTGTTTCTTCCTGTTTACAGTGTTATCCATTTTCCTTTCCATTCCTCTCTGAAGGAGACCTGGCCCTTCTATACATATGGTGAGTAAGGCATCAAGGAATTCAAGTAGATGATAAAAATATGTCTGCAGGGAAATAAATTTCTTTTTCTGAAATCAATCATGTGCTACTCACACAAGCAAAAGAAACAGCCTGAAATACCCGCCTCCCTCCACTCCGGCACCCGTGCAGACACTCCAAGGCCAGAGGCTTTCTTGCCCAGTCTTCTTTGTCCTCCGGCGGAAGGGACAGGAGGCTGAGGTATGGGGACCGCGGGCGGGGGCGTGGTCCGCTCGGAGCGCGTGGCTGGCTGCCACAGCACAGATGGATGGGCCATCACCCTCTGCCGAGAGTGCTCTCAGCAATCAGCCACGTGGGAAGAAGAGGCATCCTCTCTGCCACGGTTCGGAGCAGAAACGGGACCTCGTACCTCTCCCACCTCCCCTGCGGCCTCGTTTAGCTTTGGGGCCCGCAGCGTCTCGCTCTGTGGGGAGCAGGGCTACCGCTGTGACTGGCACTTTCGAAACCTCTTTTCCAGTGGAGAGCAGTGATGCGGCCAAGCCGCGGCTCCGACCCACCCCCCAGGAAGGGGAGCCTTGGCCCGGATTCTCCCGATGCCATGCTGAAGCCGGCCGTGGCCGGTCTGCCTGGGGTCAATCCTGCTCGGCTGTTTGCCAGCTGAGTGGCCACGGGGACACGTCCAAGCTCCTCCCGCCTCAGGTGTCAATCCAGGTAGTTGTTTGAACGAAAGGAATGGTGTGTGCAAGCCCTTAACCAGCATGTAGCCCCTGCTAGTAAGTGCTTTTGAAAATTTCTTGCGCAGTGTCTGGGTGACGGTGGATGAGACAAATGAGGAGGCCACCGGAGAAAAAATCATGGCAGACTTCTGCAGTCACACTATGGAAGACCAAAGCCGCAGCGCGGCCAGCATCTGAGATAGCTTTCGCCTTGAGCTTACTTGGAAACAATATTTTTGAGACTAATTCTACCTTTTGTTTTATACTTATGATTCCTACAGATTTCTAAGAAAAAAAATATTTACTTAAAATGAAAGTGTAGTAGGAATTCCTTGGCAGTCCAGGGGTTAGCACTTGGCTTTTTCACTGCTGGGGCCTGGGTTCAATCCTTGGCTGGGGAAGCAAAATCCTGCAAGCTGCCCAGGGTGGCCAATAAACCAAACACACACACACACACACACACACACACACACACACACACACACACACACAGTAATTAGCCTCCAATTAAAATAAATAAATTTATATATTTTTTAAATTTTTTAAATAAAATTTCAAACAACAAAAAAAAGTGTGGTAAGAAAAACAACAGCAATAAATTCTTCACTTAACTGGACTCACAGTGACTGATAGTCTTGTGTTTTCTGTATTAAATGAGAGGCATTTAAAATTGAAATAGTTCTTAAAAAGAGCACTACTCATTCTGCTTTGTACTATGTAATCATTTAAAATTAAGATTCTTTGCTGGATGGGGAATTGCTTGTCTAGTATCAGTCTGGGACTATGCTAGGCTCGGATCTATTTTCCATCATCTGAAATTCTCATATAACCCCAGAAAGCAGGTATTACATCACCCATGTTTGAGACAGAGAAACTCAGAGAGGTTGCGTGACTCTCCTGAAGTCACACAATTGGTCTGTGACAAGATCAAGCCTTGAATCCAGATCTATCAGACTCTGAGTTCATTATCTGTCTACATGTAGTCTATCTTTCCCTCCCCTAAGGAACAATCCTTTAAGACATCTTAGGTAACTGAAGAAGGCTTTTAATAGCCTGAAGGCTTGTGTGTGTGCACGCGTGCTAAGTCACTTCAGTCCTGTCCGACTCTTTGCGACCCCATGGACTGTAGCCCACCAGGCTCCTCTGTCCATGGGATTCTCCAGGCCAGAATACTGGAGTGGGTTGCCATGCCCTTCTCCNGCTTGTGTGTGTGCACGCGTGCTAAGTCACTTCAGTCCTGTCCGACTCTTTGCGACCCCATGGACTGTAGCCCACCAGGCTCCTCTGTCCATGGGATTCTCCAGGCCAGAATACTGGAGTGGGTTGCCATGCCCTTCTCCAGGGGATCTTCCAGACCCAGTTTCCTAACCCAGGTCTCCCGCGTTGCAGGCAGAATCTTTACTGTCCGAGCCACAAGGGAAGACCACCAGCTTGTACTAATGCAAAACAAACACCACTGCGTCAGATGAAGGGGCCCATTCATTCCATCACGAAGTCAGCATGTGTGGAGTCGGGTGTGCCCATCTGAACCCAGAATGAAGCTCTGGGCCCAGACTTCCCACTTGCCGGTCTGGGGAAGAACCTGCAGGCCCGACCTGAAGGCACGGGTGGGCATCACTCGTGTGTCGCCCAGCCCTGCTCCGCCAGGGGTGGCACTGAGTTGAGGTGGCGGCTGAGAATTTGCCGGCCTCTCTGTTGGCGAGCTCTTCCCAAGCTCTGCCCTCTCTCACCCCACGTCGTATTCTAATTATCTCCTTCCCTGTCTGAATGATCTTCCATTTATTTCAAAAGAATATTTCTTATTAACCCTCCATCCATGTAATAGCTTTTTAATCCCCAGCACCTTTCGTAGTCTCTTTACTTGAACGCTCCCCTGCCGCCCTCTGCCTTCAGCTCCAACCAGCCCGAGAGGCACTTCATGAGCAGGACTTCACTAGCCAAGCACCTCTGTTTGGAAACACATCCTCCCCCACTTTTGAGGGTGCACTCAGGCTGACGTTGACGGGGCGGACTTAGGGAGCCGGCAGTACAACGACCTCGACACCATCCAAAGCTGGGACCGCATGCCCACTGTGTACCAGTGGGGGACCTGACCCTTGAGGGGGGTGCAGTTCATCCGAGGTCACACAGCTCACAGAAGGCTGGGGACTAAACTGCAATCTAAACATGTGATCTAAAATCTTCAGTGTTCGGGCATCTGGAAGAAAAAAAAAAGAATCTTGGCTCTTTATCACTGACCTGTGAGCTGGATGAGTTTGGGAAAGTTGGTTGCCAAAAAATCACTGTTCACTTCTGTATTGACTGGCTCTGTCCACCAGAATGGAAACCCCCATCAACCAGACANAATCTTGGCTCTTTATCACTGACCTGTGAGCTGGATGAGTTTGGGAAAGTTGGTTGCCAAAAAATCACTGTTCACTTCTGTATTGACTGGCTCTGTCCACCAGAACGGAAACCCCCATCAACCAGACACACTGTCTCTTCTTTTCTTTCCAGCCAGAATAAAGCCCAGCTGAGACTTGGTGTTTAATAAATATTCACTGCCTGAAATCAAACTTCTTTTCTCCCAAAGTAATTATGTCGGGCTTATTTGGCTTACTGTCCCTCTCCTCCAAGGCACCCCACTCCAGCACCCATCCATCCATCTATCAATCATCATTCCCACCAGAGTTTCTGGTCTCTCAGGATTTCAGCTACAGAAGGATTTTGGTGATAAGCTAAGCCATATATCTGGAGAGGTGCACAGTTATAATAATAAAAANCACCCCACTCCAGCACCCATCCATCCATCTATCAATCATCATTCCCACCAGAGTTTCTGGTCTCTCAGGATTTCAGCTACAGAAGGATTTTGGTGATAAGCTAAGCCATATATCTGGAGAGGTGCACAGTTATAATAATAAAAAATAACAATAATATCCAACACTTATAGGCACTGTGTAAGAGTTAAGCAGGTAACTGGCATCACAAAAACATCCATTTTAAAGGTGATAGAGTTCAGGCTTAGAAAGCATTTAAGAACAAGCCTAGTGTTGCACAGTGCAGGACCAGGATTTGTACCTGAAACTGAGGTTTCCGGAGCCCTGTCTCAACCATTAGACTAAGGGCTTGACAGACTTAGAGTGAAAATGTAAATCTTTTATACAAAATACAATGCTCTTTCCATGGCTTTGCCTGGAATCCTGTGCCATGCTCTAATCCACAGGATAAGATTGAAGGATCTAATACAGTTCCTCTGGACCAAAAGCATTTTGCCTCTTCTTGAAGTGCAGAGAAAGTGCCTCTAAAGTCGCTGACCGCTTGTGTTCAAGCCCAGCTGAAAACCTGGGGCGGTTGACAGGCAGAGCACATGGGCAGCGGGCAGTCCTCCGCGGCTGGCGTGCGCCTCACAGCAGCTGCAGTGATTTCTCCTCTCAAGGAGGAGTGGGGGGCCACAGCCCTCTTTTCAATTAGATCGTTCCAGGCCTGGCAGCTCTTGGTACCACTGCAGTCCAGACAGATGGTGCCTGTCTGTGGGCAGGTTGCTACAGCATTTGCACCAGGCAGTCCTATCAGCTGCTCCCTGCAAGGCCAGAGAATGACAATGCCCAGGCCTCCTGGAGCTTCAGCAGGGCCTCTGGGTGGGCTGTTGAACAGCTCGTGCAGGCCTTGCTGTTTAGAATTCATGGGCAGGCAGGAGAGTCTCTGAACTCACTGTTAATGTCCCCAACATTTCTTCCAAGAGAATCTCCATTTCAGCTTCTCAGATGTCCATTTGAAAAGAAATAGTATTGTAACGTACTGCTTAGGATACCATTTCAGCTGCTGGAACAGAGGCCAAGGTAAAGTGATTTTAACAGGGTAGCCTATTCTTCTCTCATGAGTCAATGCAAAGCAGTCCAGGGCTGTGTAGGGCTCCACAGGATCAGAGAACAAGATGACTTACAATTCGGTAATTTGGCATCTTCAACATGCAGATTCTTTTTACTCATGGTCCAATATGGCTGCTCCAGCTCCTTCCATCATGTTCATATTCCAGTCAACAGAAATGGGGGGGGGGAGTTGAAGGGGAGAACATGTCTGTTTCTTTTAAAGCCGCAACGAAGCAGCAGCACCCAGACCTCCTGCTCCTGTGCTGTCAAGCAGCCAAACCAGCCGTGGGAGTCTAGA
Source organism: Neotragus pygmaeus (assembly GCA_006410875.1). Classification (NCBI taxonomy): domain Eukaryota; kingdom Metazoa; phylum Chordata; class Mammalia; order Artiodactyla; family Bovidae; genus Neotragus; species Neotragus pygmaeus. Next base: position 16,091 of record SJYV01028892.1, on the reverse strand, counting down.
AAGGGAAACTTTTAACCGGGAATCCGTGAAGTGGGGGTAAATCTTAGGAATTCTATTATCAAAGAAGGAAGAAATAGGAGGAAACCGGCATCCTCTGATATGAACTTTCCTTTTTCCCAATCAAATATTTTTGCATACTCTTCTTCCCAGACGTGGAACACGCTCCCATCTTTCCCAAAAAGGCAACCTGAAGCTGTCATCAGTTCCTGTGCACAGTTCAAATCTAGTAACCCTGGGTTTTGTGCAGCTCTCTCCATTAGATCTGTTATGGAGACTCATCACTTGAGCTATTGGAAAGTCATCATCGCCACAGCAACGTGGTCGAGTGGGATCCAGACCACAGCAGTGAAGACTCCCATTTAGGAGAGGAGTGAATGAAACCATAGCAGCTCCTTGTCTATAGCAATTTTCATGTCCCGCTGAGCAGTGAGACCATTTCCTTGGATAGGCCATCTGGAAGTTCCTACTTTTCTTGGAGAGGCATCCTTGCCCATTATCCTCCATGCTTCATGTGAAATGGTTACTGTAGGGCGTGCCTCTCTTGAAAGTGAAAGAGAAAGTGAAGTCGTTCAGTTGTGTCTGACTCTTTGCAATCCCATGGACTATAGCCTACCGGGTTCCTCCATCCACGGAATTTTCCAGGCAAGAGTAGTGAAATGGGTTCCCATTACCTTCTCCAGGGTATCTTCCCAACCTAGGGATTGAACTCAGGTCTCCTTCACTGCAGGCAGACCCTTCACCATCTGAGCCACCAGAGGCCTGCGCACATTTGCTCTCTACTTCCTGGTAGTAGATAAAGAAATAGGGGCTACTTTGGGGGCTGAGTCATCACACACTTTTGTAAACCAGGCTTGCAATTTCTTTGGAAATACTATTTCTGCAAAAACCTACATTTGCTTCTGGACACATTGTAAGTGATTACAACCAAAAGTCTCATCTAGACCTACTTTTTGTCTATAAACTCACACGGGGATGATCCAGAGAGATGGTATGGGGTAGGAGGTGGGAGGAGGGTTCAGGATTGGGAACTCATGTACACCCGTGGCTGATTCATGTCAATGTATGGCAAAACCAATACAGTATTGTAAAGCAAAACAAAGTAAAAATAAAATATTTTTTAATTAAAAAAAATTTTTTTAAGATAATAAAAAATAAACTCTGGTGTTTATTGGCCTCCATGCCCCGGCCAATTCCTTCCTCCTTCTTCTTTATGGTGACCTCTTCAAGGACATGAGAGACAAAAGCCTCGGATGGGAAGACAGTGCCTGTGATACGGTGTTGCAGCAGGGATATCTCCCACTGTCGGGCCAAGAGCACTTACAGGGACCCCTGAGGAAGGCTGTGGACCACTGTGTTATCTCCTGATTTTGCTATTTCTTTATCCATTTGAGTTCACCTTTTTGGTGGCCCTTCAAATAGCAGAGGAAGCATTCAACACAGTCTAACATCCTGAGTTTTTCCAGTTGGTTTCACTGGAGCCATGAGCTCTGTTGGCATGACGCCTGTCTCCCGAGATACAGGAGGTTTTAACGAGCGCTTTCCCAGGCCACCTTCTGAACAGCGTCTATGACTCAGCCACCCCGGCTAACTACAAAACAAAGGCCTCGTATCTCACGCCCTACTAGGGTAGCACCCCGATGTCCAGTCCCCAAACTCCAGATTAGTGAGGGCACCAGTCCAGCTGTTCAAGCAGGAGCTAAGGTAAGAGAGACTAGAGCAAGTGGGCATCCCTAGTGGCTCAGAGGATAAAGAATTCTCCTGCAATGAGGGAGGCCTGGGCTTGATCTCTGGGTCAGGCAGATCCCCTGGAGAAGGGAAAGGCTACCCACTGCAGTATTCTTGCCTGGAGAGTTCCATGGCAGAGAAGCCCCGGCTACAGTCCAGGAGATCACAAAGAGTCAGGCACGACTGAGTGACTAACACGTCACTCTTCAGAGCAAGTAGCGTGTGTCTCTTTCCGGGACAGTCTGAGCTCACACAGCCCATGGCTGCTGCAGCTGGTCCATTTTGTCAAGAGCTCAGGCTCCGTCTGTCTAGTTGCTTCCCATCCTCAATGGGTTGTTCCCACCTGGTGGTCTCCCTGACTGTTCCAGTCCTGCAGGATTCCAATCACCAGGAAGCACAAAGGCCACGGACAGAGCATGACATTTATTTAGGGACTGACGATGAAATTCACATGGCTCCCTTTGGCTGACACCCCAACAAGCCAGAAATCAGCTACACATCCCTGCTAGCTTATGAGGCTAGAAATGAGTCTTGAGTTGGATAAGCACATTTCTAGGGGTCTATAACTAGGTGAGTAGAAGAAAGTTGCCTGCAGCCTGGAAAGGCTCTATTCAGGACTGAAAAACTGGATCAAGCTTAAGACAACTTTTGATTCAACTATGCATCTGCGTGCCTAGAAGCTGAGAAAGGTGGACAGAGCAGGATAGAGCTGATGAAGTCGGTATTTGCAATTCACAGTCTTTCTCCCTTCATGAAAGCAGTTTGGAAAGGAGTCAAACACCACACAGAGAAATCTCAACATCCCGGCCAAACGAAGACAAACTTTCTGGGAAACACATTGATTCTCCAACTCTCACAAATCTGGAAGGTAGAGACGTCAATTCTGAGATGGTGACAGGCTGAAGGTAGACTCAGTGTGTTTAAAAAAATAATAGGGAACACGGTAAATTCTGCTTCAATAAAAGCGAGCTTATCTTTATCAGAGTTGACAGAGATCATTAAAAAGTGAAAGCAGGAACCGATATATTGATGATGCCTCTAGAACTTGGCCTTACATCCACAGGCTATATTCAGTGGAGGATGTTTTTTCCTGTCTCACACAGTGAAATCCAATTTCATATAGGTTTTTATTTGTTCAAGGTGATAGATAAGCCTCCTAAAGTATGGTTTAAATCAATATTCTATTCCTTAAGCTAACTGAAGCTGTGGGTTCATTTAATGAATAGGTGTACATGCAACTTTATAAACACACAACTATAACAACAACAAAAAAAAAAAAGGGAAGAAGGTACCAGAACAAGACTTTATTTGACAGGAAGTACTTTATTGGGTTTCTAATACTGAGATAAATAGTATATGAACACAACCCACATTGTCGATTATCTTATACAGTCTTTTGGCAGGCTGGCTTTATCGGCTAGCACAGAAACAGGAGACCTGAGATTAAAAAGAAAATGATTCAAACAATAAAAAATAATAGTTCATATATACATATATACACATGCTTAGTAAACTCAGTTGATTCTTTCGGTAATCCTCACGGTACCATTGTTTTTCCCATTTACCAATTTTTAAGAAGAAAAAGGCTCAGAGATGGTAAGTAACTTGCCCAAAGTCACACAGCTATTAAGTGGTTGAACCAGCCTTCAGATACGTTAATCAGGAGATCTTGAATACTCTTTTGTTAAGGGAATCGGGCCCTAAGAGAGGTCAGTTATTTGGACAGGTGACAAATTAGAACAAATCAGGGTACTGAAGTATTTAGGGCGTCCATGTGAAAGATACTGCAAAGAATGTTTGACCCTTGGCGAGTACTCTGTGTCCATCTTCCCTCTCTTTTCCAAGTTCCTGTCCTAAAACTATACCCTGTTAGAAACCAGTAACCTTCAAGGAAATTGCCACAAGGCAATGCCAAACCCTAACATTGTTCAAATGTTCTTTTCTGAAAACCCCTCAAATACAGTTATGAGTACTGTCAATTATAGCTACAGTAATTCCCTAAGACACCCCTGACATGGTAGGTGGTTGACTTAAAGTGTTCGGATACACCCTTGAGGGTGGGGATGAGAGAAAAGCAGGTTCTAAATAACTTCCAGCAACAGGCATACTGTTGTTTTCCGTAATTTAAACTATGGAGTCATGTCCAAACCTCAGGGTCCCAGGCCCAAAATGTAGTCATAATAGACAAGATCAGGGGTCAGCAAGCTGTTTCAGTAAAGGACCAGAAAGCAGCTCTGCCATTCCAGCGCAAAAGTTGCCACAGAGAAACACAAAATGATTGATCACAGCTGTGTTCTAATAAAACTTTATTTATTAAAAAAAAAAAGGCAGTCATCAGATGATGTTTGCCCCACAGACCAAGCATTATGGACACATCTTGTAACTGACTTGTGAACTCATCCTCCCAAAGATGGAGGAAACTTGACTTGAAGATGGGAAAACTTGGCACTTGCTTTGTCCAAAATGGGGAATAGTTGTGAGAGGGCAACTATTCCCCATTTGGGAATATTCACGATGCAAAAGCTGTAAGGTCAATCATGAGGATAATTAGTAATTTCACTGGCTCCATCCTGCCATCTCCAACACTAGCACTTGGCACACTTTAACTGTCTTTCAAGCCAAGTTCAAGGTCATCTCATTGTCGAAGCTTTTGCTCACCACCCACTCCCACCTTTTTCAGATGGCCTTTTCAGTGCCACATAACCACTTACGCATAAGAGACTCTAGTTACCCATTGACACATTTAGCCCCTGCCTGGTTAACCTTGTGTTCACTCACGTAATCCAGAGTCTGACACCCTGCTCTCTGAGACCATGCAGAAGCCCCGCACGTGAGTCAAGAGAGCAAGCTCAAAGGGAAGCAGCGCCAGGAGCCGTTTCAGCAAGCGTGCGCTGAATGGAGAGCCGTGAGATTCTGAATCTGAGTCATGAAGAGGGTGGTGAGTTGAGTGACAGATGGGGAGCCTGGAAGGGAACGGGTCCTGGGGGAGGAAATCTGACTTGTTGGCTGCATACCCCCAATGGGACAGTCAGGTCCAGTCGTGCAGGAGGCAGTTGGACCCCAAAGACCAATTGGCAATGAGAGTGGAGGCTTAGCCTACAGGGAGGCAGTTACAGGAATCGTGAACAAGCAACTCGTTTCCAAGGACAAGAACGAAAACATGCCTGGAGTGTTCCATCTCCTATGGTGTTCCCCAGGTCAGCGGTGTTCTATTGAACACACAGGGTTAAATCTCTAGTCTTCATCAACATCAAGCTCCATTAGATCAAACACCGAGCTAATTTGCTAACACTATTAAATACATAAAGCCATCAGAAGCAATTTAATGCCTATCAGATACGCTTACTCCCTAATAAGCCCTCACCTACCCCTTATTTCAGCCTAATGATCAAAATGGATTCAGAAAATGAATATGTAATGAAGATCCCTTCCATTTATATCCATGAAAGAATGAGAAGAGGGTTTAGATGAAAAAGGGGATTGGCATTTAAGGGGGCATTTAGCTGCTTCATTGATTTCTATTTCATTTTGGAGCGTGTGACGCATAGCTGAGGTTTGTCAACCTTTCATTAGCCTGGGTAATTCATCATGGTTAAATATCAGATATTTAGGCTACAGATGCATTCTCACCATTTAGCATGCATAGAATATCCTTTAATTTACAAAGGGAATCGCAGCCAAATAAAGGAGCAGGTTTATTCATCAGAGGGAGCCCTGCAGAGGAGAGATTAGCCGCGGAGCTGAGCATCTTCCCAAAGGGCACTCACTGTCCTGTGCACTCACCAGTCATCACCCTGACCTTCTTTCTGCAAATCTGTAGACGTCTGCCTCCCATCTATAATTATCTGTCTTCCCCCACTCTGTTGAGAATCCTGTAGCGGGAAAGGATGCTGGCAACCACCTTGATCAAGGCCCCAGTCTGCCACTTTTTTCAAATGGAAGCCTTGCTGTGGTTGGGTTACTAGGACTCTCTGTGACCCCAGGGCCAGCAGCATGCCAGGCTTGCCTGTCCTTCTCCCATGGCTTGCTCAGACTCATGTCCCCTGAGGTGGTGATGCCATCCAACCATCTCATCCTCTGTCGCCTCCTTCTCCTTGATGAAACCACAGTGGCTGCCGCTGAGACACCCCCAGTCCTTCCCAGGATGGTGGTCATCCCAGGAACCAGTGTGAGGGTCATCCCATCACCCTGGGATGACCCTTTCACTGAGGCTTGGATAAAAATAATACGGTCCTGNTGTGACCCCAGGGCCAGCAGCATGCCAGGCTTGCCTGTCCTTCTCCCATGGCTTGCTCAGACTCATGTCCCCTGAGGTGGTGATGCCATCCAACCATCTCATCCTCTGTCGCCTCCTTCTCCTTGATGAAACCACAGTGGCTGCCGCTGAGACACCCCCAGTCCTTCCCAGGATGGTGGTCATCCCAGGAACCAGTGTGAGGGTCATCCCATCACCCTGGGATGACCCTTTCACTGAGGCTTGGATAAAAATAATACGGTCCTGTGTCGGTGGACACTCTGTCCAGTGCCCTCCCACGGATTCTGCTGGCTGCCTAGAAATGCTCACTCTGGGTTTCTGTCCTCCAGAAGTGGGTTTCATTTTGGCTTCTCCACCTATAGATGTCTTGTGTCTTCTCTACATCAAGCCCACCGTGGACCATGTCCTCTTTCTCATGATCGCCATAAAGCTGCTCATGCATTCCTTCACTCTCGGCAGGGCAGGTCACCTGTGGGTGCCAGACACTGTGCTGAGCACCAACTGCACAGCTGAATGGCAGCCACAACCGAGAAGCAAGGATACACAAACGAGGATCACAAATCACGAACAATGGGGAAAGCAAGGGAGAGACAAAAGGGAAGCATCAGACCAGGAGCCTCGCGCAGGCTGCGGATCTGAACCCTCGCGGAGGATCAGACAATTAGGCTGAGATCTGGGCGCTAAGAAGGACCCCCCCACCCCGACTCTGACTCTGCCGAGGCAAAGCGGCCAAGCAAAGTGTGTGTGAATGTGAAGGGAGAGGGGGTTGGGGGCTTGCGGGAGGCAGACGCTTGGAAGGAAAGAACCTGAGAACTGAAAAGTGACGCTAATGGAGGGCACAGTGAGAAAGGAAGTGCGTGATGCAAGCTGCAGCCAGGAAGGACTGCAAGCAGGGTGGGGCCTGAAATCATTTTATTTTTTTTAATTTCATTATTTGTTTTCATTTTAGCAATTCTCATGGGAAGTTGTTTTCCATTGCTGATTTTTTTAATTGAAATATTGTTGATTTATAATGCTATATTAGTTTCTAGTATACAACAAAGTGATTCATATTCTTATGAATCATATATATATATATATATATNGCTCCCTGGAAAGGAGCCCGTAGCCTGCCACCTTGCATTTGGAAGGACGAGCGTCGAGAGTCACAGATGCAGCAGACGTGAACGCGTTGGGGGAGGCTGGGTTTTCACCATGTGCTGCCAGTTTCCCGAACCGCGCTCTAAAGAAGGCATTCGCAACCCCTTGCGAGCGACCACTCACAGACTGCCTTCCAGCCCTGTCCATTCCCCTTGGATGTGAGTTCTGCCAACAAGCATATGTTGTACATTAGCACACGTGATGCTTAGGGCTCAAGCTACCAGCGTTTGGTTCTCTTTGATCCTGGAATTCCAATCTGTTGCACATTTTTTTTCCCCTTTTTTCTGCTGTTTTCTCCTTTGCTTTTAAGCACATAGTAGGCACCCAGATTTACTACTGATGCCAAAAATCTCTGCGTAGAGATGCCTGATTGAATGTCAAACATGGAGCTTGGGGTGAAATAGAAAAGAATAACTTTACTGATTTGCCAAGCAAGGGAGGACACAGTGGGTTCATGTCCCTCAAAACTACGTGTCCTAACCCAGGGGGACTTGGAGAGGAGTTTTATAGCAGTGGTTCAAGGGAGGATTGGGGTGTGTGGGGGGCCACCTGGCCTCGAGTGGTCTCCTGACGGGCTTCTGTGGGTCTCAAGCTTACCTTCTCTCTGGGATGGAGAACGCTTCATCAAGTAGTTAACGTCTTCCATTCACTGGGGTTTATTTGTGCAAAAGTGCCCAAAGATGTTATTATGTATGTCTCTGGAAGGACTGATGCTGAAGTCGAAACTCCAAACCTTGCAAAGAGCTGACTCATTGGAAAAGACCCTGATGCTAGGAAAGATTGAGGGCAGGAGGACAGGGGGAGGACAGAGGATGAGATGGCTGGATGGCGTCACCGACTCCATGAGCTTGGGTGAGCTCCGGGAGTTGGTGATGGACAGGAGGCCTGGCGTGCTGCAGTCCATGGGGTCGCAGAGTCGGGCCCGGCTGAGCGACTGAACTGAGCTGCCTGCGGAGCCAGGACCTGCCCAAGGCCGCGCTGTGGCTGCTCCTCTGCTCCTGCCTTATCTCTGCATCCCCTCCTTTTCCCGATGAGCAACTGTTCGAANGATCTAGTTCCCTGACCAGGGATAGTACCTGTGTGTCCCTGTCTCTTATACACATCTAGATGTGTATAAGAGACAGAGGCCGCGCTGTGGCTGCTCAGCTGCTCCTGCCTTATCTCTGCATCCCCTCCTTTTCCCGATGAGCAACTGTTCGAATTTGCCCTGGGGAACTCAGGGAAGGTCATGGAAGCTGCCGTCTGTTCCCTACAAACCTTAAATGATAGACACAAAAATGTTTTCCGTGCCCATGATGCCCACAGCATCCTGCTTTTGGTTTCAAGAGGGTGCTGAGGCGGTGGCGTGTTTGAGAAGAGGCTGGAAGGTGGGTGTGAGAGCTGGGGATGAGGAAGCCAGTGCCAGAGTGGCGGAGCAGTAAAGCTACATGGGGGTCCTGGGGGCAGGTGGTTCGGGAAGGGAGCACAGGCTGAAATTGTCCGTCCGTGCTGAGGATGATGTGCGTTTTCTGGGATGAGATGGCATGAGAGGGGACAAATCCACTCTGCTTTACTGAGAACAGACTTGAGGGAAAGACAACAAGGCAGAAAATGGAGAAGAGTCCAGAAGTCATTCCGCCAGCCCAGGACCTGGGGACCGGGCGGGGGAGGTGATGAGAGGTGGCTGGACTCGGGATGTGTTCTGTAAGTAAAGCCACTGGGGCTGGATGTAGGGGCAGGAAAGGAGGAGGAGAAAACAGGACACAAGAAAAACTCAGAGAGAAGTGAGAAAACCTGAAGTCATTTTCCGAGGTGAGGGATCATAGCAGCAGGATCTGGGGTTAACGTTTCGGACAGCTTAGGTACCCTTTAAACACTTGGGTAGGAAAAAGGGGGAAAGGCATCCATGAAGTTGCTCTGAGAGTTAGCTGAAGACAGCAGCTGACAGACAGAAATCCAAAGGAAGACTAATGACAGCTAACACTGAATGAGGACCTTTGTGTCAAGAACTGTTCACTTGCTGTCTCATTTAATCCTCGCAACAATCCAACCAGGGTTATTATTGATGTTATTGATAAGGAAACAGGTGAAATGCCCAGAGCTGGGAGGGTCCATGCCCTTGACCCCAGACTCTCCTGCACCATCCCCCCTCCCCACTTTAAGGGGAGCTATGCCAAGATATTTGCAGTAAGAGGTCAAACAATAACCCATGCTCTCTGTTGACTGATTCTCCACAGGCGGCCCTTTGACTTGGGTTCCTTTTGCCCCCTGGGGGCATCCGTGTTTTCAAGGACCAGGAAGTCCTGTGCGTGTCTACCCCCTGCAGTCACCAAGCTGGAACTCACCCACTTTCCTCTAGTCTGTTGTTGCCGCAAAACTGGCATGTTAAAGAAGCGGAGGAGGAAGGAATCGAGCACTGCAGGGAGCAAAAAGAACCTAAGAGGATGACGATGCAGGCCCGGGTGGAGGCTCAGAGCCTCAGGTCCCCGGAGCCAGGCAGGGGTCCCCCGTGGGAGCGTGTTTTCAAGCTCCTGCTTGTGCTCAGTGGCTAAGTCGTGCCCGAATCTATGTGACCCCGTGGACGGCAGCCCACCAGGCTCCTCTGTCCATGGGATTCTCCAGGCAAGAACACTGGAGTGGGTGGTCATTTCCTCCTCCAGGGGATCTTCCCGACCCAGGGATAGAACCTGCATCTCCTGCATCTTCTGCCTTGGCAGGCAGATTCTATACCACTGAGCCACCTGGCTTCATCTGGATTGAAATTAACAGATAAGCCCAGGACTCCACAAAGAGAGCTGCTCCCCAGCCCCAGTCCCTACCTGCTTGTCAACGGCGGGAGAGGGCCCAGTAGAGGCAATTATCCTTTTCAGGTAAGAGTTCCTGCCCCTCTTTCGCTGTTTTGCACACATGCATTCATCCTCACACACATCACACACGCAGGCATCAGGGTGGAAGATGGAGTGAGGTATCCGGGGCTGAGATGCCCCTTTGGTAACCCATTGCTGATTCTAAGAGGCCGCCACGGAACACCCCCTCGCCGAGGCAGTGTGCTGTTCACGGGCACTTGCCCCTCGCCGTGCAGCAGGACCTCCTGGGCCTGGTCATTTTCAGCTGGAAGGGTCCTTACTGCAAAGACTGTAAAACCTGAAGACAGAGATGTGTCGTGGGCTGTGCGTGGTTGGAAAAGAATTTCCAGACATGAGGCAGAAATGAGAGGAGAAAAGTTTATTCGAGTGGGAGACACTGTTAGACTAGGTCTCCCTAGTCAGAACCCTTTCAGGGACTAGCAGCCAAATTTTATAGCCTCAAGACAGAGACAACACCTGCTGGAACGGTGGCAGTAGGTGGTTGGTTAGGATGCTAAAGAGTGGGTAATAGGGTGGCTATTTTACCTAATATGGGGTCAGGGACCTGGCCAGTTTAGACCCGGAGGCTCACGGCAACCACTGCTGGGGGGCTTGATCAGTTCCAGAGATCTTGTCCTGTGACCTTGGTACAGAGTCCCCGAGATGGAGAGGAATGAGTGGTCTCTTCCCCACAGGCAGCAAGCTTCTGAGCCTCGCTGGTCAGCTTCCCGCAGGATCTTGTCTAACAGGCCACCCTGGCCCCGGGTACTTCATTTTCCCACCTCCTCCATCCAAGGGTCTGCACCGGGCAGAGCTCTCAGGAGAAAGGTGCCGCCGCTCACTGACAGAGGGCAGCCACCAAGGCCGGGCGCTCTCGGAAGGGCCTGAGGAGAGGCTCGAACACCGGGCAGGAGCCCTGAGCTGCTTCCCCGGGGCATCCCCGGGGGCTCAGACGGCAAAGAACCTGCCTGCCGAGCAGGAGACCGGGTTCAGTCCCCGGGTCAGGATATCCCCCAGAGAAGGAAACAGCAGCCCACTCCGGTATTCTTGCCTGGAGAGTCCCATGGACAGAGGAGCCTGGTGGGCTATAGTCCACGGGCTGCAAAGAGTCAGACACGACTGAGTGGCCCACACTTTCACTTTCAGAGCTAGTACTGGGGCAGCTGAGGCTTCTCAAGCTCACCTGGGCAACACCCTGTGAGACCCCAGGTACCATGCCCTGCACCCCTTGGAATGTCTCTGTAAGCTTGCCCCCAGATGGCTTATGCTCTGCACCAAGCCCCAGTCTCTAACCTTCGCAGAGCGCAGCCTGCCTACATGGTTGAATCTGGCATCAGACTCAGCCCCACGGGGTAACCCTGGGCCCGAGTTCTTTGCCCTCAGCCCTTCAGCTCAAAGACAGCTCACAATGAGAGCCAGAAATGACATTTGAGCTTAAGCCTTTCCCAGGGAAATAAATCACTGTGGAAAGATTTACTTGGAAAACCGATTTGGCTTTTTTTTTTTTTTTTTTTTTTTCCACCTGAATATCCCTTCAGAGGAAGAGAAGTTCACACCACAAAAGCTTGCATTTAGAGAGCTTTACGCTGGAGGCCAGATCGAAAGAGCAGAACTTTACAGCTAAGGATTAAGCCAGCAGGAGCTGAAATAAGAACCTAGCCCTGGGGAGGGTCTTCCCTGCGAAGGTCCTTAACATAACAGGCTCTGACATGGCTCAAGCTGGGACTTCTAGGAGGTGGCTCCAGGTCAGGGGCAGGGGATGGGGGTATGAGCTTCTCACAGTATTAATGTTTTTTAACGTGAGAAACACCTCTGCTGTGTTTTTAAGCATGAAATGCTTGAGAACACTTCCTTAAGGGTATTCTTCCTGGATATGACACTTCTTTCTAGTTTATTTGGAAGGTGATTCCAGGAAACGAATTAGGGAGAGAGTGAGGAGGCGAGCTGGAGGGAGGAAGGAAGGAGGTGGGAAGGAAGGTTGGAAAGAAGGGAGGTGATGAAAGGGCGCCGGCAAGCTGGGTCCCCGCCGGGGGCAGTGGGAGCGCCGGGGCAGGCACGGAGCCTGTGCCCCGGAGTCACCCCCTTCAAGAGCTGCGAGCGGAGCACGCAGACTCGCTGCCCGTCATCGGTCCAGAGCTGATTCTGAGGCAGTGAAGCACCACCCTTGCAGCTTGACCTGCTCAGCAGCACCAGGGGTCAGAGGACAGGTGGATCCGCCTGCCTTCCACACCTTCAGCCCAAGGCAAGGAGCTGTAAAGGAATCAGCGGGGCCCCAGGAGGGATGAATAAGCAGAGACGTGCGTGTTTGTCTGTTTCTTTCCTTCTTTCTGCTACGTCTGTTCTGCAACTTGGAAATCGTTTCAGACTCGGCATATACAGACTTTCTTTCTTTTCAACCGCTGTATAGTAGTCCACGGGATGGTTAAACCATGATTTCCTTAGCAGTTACATATGACTGGCCATTCCATTTCATGTTAGTCTTTATAACAAACAGCATGACATACCTCATTCTTTGCCTATGTGCATGCATGCGTGCANTTCTCACAGTATTAATGTTTTTTAACGTGAGAAACACCTCTGCTGTGTTTTTAAGCATGAAATGCTTGAGAACACTTCCTTAAGGGTATTCTTCCTGGATATGACACTTCTTTCTAGTTTATTTGGAAGGTGATTCCAGGAAACGAATTAGGGAGAGAGTGAGGAGGCGAGCTGGAGGGAGGAAGGAAGGAGGTGGGAAGGAAGGTTGGAAAGAAGGGAGGTGATGAAAGGGCGCCGGCAAGCTGGGTCCCCGCCGGGGGCAGTGGGAGCGCCGGGGCAGGCACGGAGCCTGTGCCCCGGAGTCACCCCCTTCAAGAGCTGCGAGCGGAGCACGCAGACTCGCTGCCCGTCATCGGTCCAGAGCTGATTCTGAGGCAGTGAAGCACCACCCTTGCAGCTTGACCTGCTCAGCAGCACCAGGGGTCAGAGGACAGGTGGATCCGCCTGCCTTCCACACCTTCAGCCCAAGGCAAGGAGCTGTAAAGGAATCAGCGGGGCCCCAGGAGGGATGAATAAGCAGAGACGTGCGTGTTTGTCTGTTTCTTTCCTTCTTTCTGCTACGTCTGTTCTGCAACTTGGAAATCGTTTCAGACTCGGCATATACAGACTTTCTTTCTTTTCAACCGCTGTATAGTAGTCCACGGGATGGTTAAACCATGATTTCCTTAGCAGTTACATATGACTGGCCATTCCATTTCATGTTAGTCTTTATAACAAACAGCATGACATACCTCATTCTTTGCCTATGTGCATGCATGCGTGCATGCTAAGTTGCTCAGTCGAGTCTGATTCATTGCGACCCTATGGGCTGTAGCCTGCAAGGCTCTTCTGTCCATGGAATTCTCCAGGCAAGAATACTGGAGAGGGTTGCCATGCCCTCCTCCAGGAGATCTTCCCGACCCAGGGACAGAACCCAAGTCTCCTCAGCTCCTGTAGAGTAAACCTGGAGACAAATTGCTACATACACAGCTACTTCTATGGATAGAAAGAGGACAGAGGTCCCAGGATTGCAAGGGCACCCCACTTCATGCTTCTCTATCACCCCTGTGCACTGTAAACTTGGAGTTCCTGCCTTCTGTTCCTCTGACTTCCTACAAGCGCCCAGAATGGTGTACAATAGGCAGGTGATTCCGAGCCAGCTGTCAAAAGCCAGGTTAAAGAAGAAACCAGACACAGCAGTGCGTGAAGGGTGGTCAAGATAAAGGAAGGACACACACACATTCACACACATACACTTACACACACACACAGACAGCATAGCCTTTCCTGGACATTAGGTGGCTGCCTGAGCAAAAGCCTCCTTTCAGATGTTTTAAAAACCATGATCTGCTTGGCCCTGCATTGATAGCTGCAAGCGGAGTGATCCTTCTTCCCTCCTTGGAGACTAGCTCCAAGCAGCCTCATAGTAAAAGGCCTCCTAGCCGTGGCCTCCTCTCAACTCATGTTGATTCCCCAAGGCAAGCTGTATCTTGGGCTTTTTTATAGAACGCCTCCTTTCCCGAGGGGCTTATCTATTATAAACCCAGAAAAAAGGACATGCTTTTTGGAAAAATAAAGAGTATTTTTTCTGTCTTCTGGCACAGGTAAACTACCTCATCTATTCCCCGTGACTTATTAGAAATAAATGTCAGCTCTGATCTTGGAAGTCCTAGGAACAGGTGTGAGAATGTGCCCACTGGTGATCCATCCTGCCCAACCCTGGCTGACAAGGATGAATCTTCTGTTTCTGTGAATCACCTTAATGAACTCATCGAGGAGATTTGCAGCAGCGCTGGTCCATTTGTAAGGCTGTAGTGCTATAAAAGTTGCATTCTGACTTTGACGTATTTATCATCTCTCTTCCTGTTTGTTCTGAAAATGTTAGACGCAGACTTGGATGTGAGATTGGTGTCCTCTCCCCTCCAGGGCAGAAAACTGTCCAAACACCACCGAGAATACAACGGATATGTAACAACGTGAAGACGCGCGCTTCCTCTCTGAAGCTGCTACAGAATTCCCCTAAAGATGGGGAAATACACTGCGTGTATTTTCTGTGTGTGAAAGCGCACTGCACTTGCTGAGGCTGCCAAGTATGTGAAGAGGTCGCCAGGGACCTGGGGAAGAGGCCAGGAACCACCTCCCCTGCCCACTCCCTCAAAACCTTCAGGAGAGGTCTGAAATCACAGGGGGCCTTGTTTCATGCATTCCTGTCATAGCTCTCTTTTGAGTGCCTACTATGTGTTTCAGGCATGGACATAATGGTGGGAGATGGGGCCCCACTCAAGTCTGAGACCCTCGTTGAGGACTGGGATGGCAGAGATGCTCAGATCTTGGACCCAACAGTCACTGGCTTCGTGGCTGTGGCAGCTGACATGGCACCTTTAGGCTTCCATTTCTTGACTGCTACAATGATATTAATAAAATCTCCCTCCCCTGGGCTGCTAAGAGGTTAGTTGTGCTGATGTAGGCCAAGCATCTGACACCCAATGAGCCAAATCCCTCTCCAGGCCTCATTGCATGAGCCGAGAGGAGCTGTTCGAGGGTTCTGACCAGGGAGGCACTCCTGCTAGCCAGATAACCAGGTAGCATTGTCAAGAAGGGACCAGCCCCCGAAAGCTATCCATGTCTACCACGGGATGAACTCCTCTCAACCTGAAAATGCCTTGCCTGTTGATAAATAAAAGACAGAGCAGGCAATGACGGTGCTGCTCACTCAGTCCTGTCTGACTTTTAGCAGCCCCATGGACTGTAGCCCGCCAGGCTCCTCTATCTGATTCTTCCTGCAAGAATACAGGAGGGAGGAGCCATTTCCTTCTCCAGGAGATCTTCCCAGGGATCAAATCTGAGTCTCTTGCGTCTTTACCACTAGTGCCATTTGAGAAGCCCCAAAGCAGGCGAGACCAGGGACGGGGAGCCTGGCGGGCTGCCGTCTATGGGGTCACACAGGGTCGGACACGACTGAAGCGACTCAGCAGCAGAGCAGGCGAACCTGCAGTCGAATATTGTCTCTATGCTGTGTGTCCCTGGGCAGTTATGTATCCTCTCTGAGCCTCAGTGTCTTCAGATTCTCACTGTTAATGGCTATAAATACAGAACACAAATGCCAGGCTGGAAGAACCACAAGCTGGAATCAAGATTGCCAAAAAAAAAATCAACAACCTCAAATATGCAGATGATACCATTCTAATGGCAGAAAGCAAAGAGGAACTAAAGAGCCTCTTGATGAAAATGAAAGAGGAGAGTGAATATGTTGGCTTAAAGCTCTACATTCAGAAAACGAATATCATGACATCCACTCCCACCACTCCAATTTTCTTGGTCTCCAAAATCACTGTGGATGGTGAATGCAGCCATGAAATTTAAAAACACTTGCTCCTTGGAAGAAAAGCGATGACAAATCTAGATAGCATCTTAGAAAACAGAGACATCACTTTGTCAACAAAGGTCTGTTTAGTCAAAGCTATGGTTTTTCTAGTAGTCACGTATGGATGTGAGAGTTGAACCATAAAGAAGGCTGAGTGCTGAAGAATTGATGCTTTTAAACTGTAGTGTTGGAGTAAACTCTTGAGAGTCCCTTGGACTGCAAGGAGATCCAACCCGTCCATCCTAAAGGAAATCAGTCCTGAATA
>SJYV01028891.1:0-11086 GCA_006410875.1 Neotragus pygmaeus | reverse complement strand
ATGAGATGGCTGGATGGCATCACTGACTTGATGGATGTGAGTCTGAGTGAACTCCGGGAGATGGTAATGAACAGGGAGGCCCAGTGTGCTGCAATTCATGGGGTTGCAAAAAGTCGGACACGACTGAGCAACTGAACTGAGCTGAACTGATCTGATGACATTCTTATTACTAACATGGTAGGAAATACTCCATTTCTTATAGACAATTAGTATATCTCATCTGAACCTGCCACCTCCAGCTGTACCCCAGTGTTCTCATCAGTGAAGGTCCCTGAGCATCCTTCTTGGAGGATTCAGAGAGATGAACAACACTTGCCCTGAACTGCCTGTGAAACTCCACTGACATCCTCTGTGAGCCAATTACAAGTTTCATTAGCAAATAAGCCAAGGGATATTCTGTGATACCTGAGGACTCATTAAAAGTTGACACATAATTCCCATCCCCACTTCATTTCTGAATTTTTTAAAAAGTCCATAGTGTCAGGCACAAAGCTAAGGCAGATGAAATTAGATGCATAGCTCAAGGATAAGGTACAGACAAAGCCACAGGTCCACCCTACTCTGGAGGGATGGTCCCAAGCCTACTTTTTCCCACTTACTTTCAAGTCCCAAATTTAATTGGCAGCAAGAGATATAAGTGGGGATTGGAGGTGGCCTTCTTTTTCCCCAAGGCACAGGATTGCCAGACCTCCAAGCAGCCAAATGCTACATCATGCACCGTGGTGCCCCAGGCTGCCAAACCCAAGGCACACAAAGCAGCTAAGTGTTGCATACTCCTGGGAGCTGCAGCTTCTACTTCCTCAATCATAATGCTCACATTCCTATGTGATATAAATTACATGTTCAATACCTCCCCTCTTTCCTTGTTCTGTTGGCAATGCCAAAGGGGTAGGACCACTCTGGACTTGCTTACCATTGTGTTTCTAAAACCTGGCAAATAGTAGGTGCTTGTTTCTAAACAAGCAAACAGCTCTCTTATTACAACTCTATGGAGTTTGTGAGCTACAAAATCCTTCTGAAGTGTAAATGGCTATCCTCTAGCTTCTCTGAAACTCATTTTCAGGCGTGGCTGGCATCACAGAAACCTGCCTCCTCTTGTGCATGTGTCATAGCTAGTGCCCCCTGTGCCAGTGAGTGTCGTCTTGTGGCTGCGGGGCTCTGGAGTAAGGTCCTATTGTTACCAAATCCAAGCTCACCCTGCTTGTCGCACGACAGGCCAGTGAATCAGAGCCAAGTTGTTGAGACAAGGAATACGGCTTTGTTTGGAAAATAACAGACCCAGAAGGTGGCAGACCAATGTCTCAAAATAACCATCTTATGGAGTCTGGATGTCAGGTTGTTTTATGGATCAGAGATGTGGGGAGGTGAGGAAACAAAGGAAAAAGACCATTAATCTTGCAAATATCTCCTAGAACGGCAAGTTTCAGGCAAGGGGATGTGTTCCATCCATAGGTGGCCTGGGCTCTGAACAAAAAGAACTTCTAGTTTAAGGCACAGGGAGAGGGCTCCTTGAGGCAGGCCATTGTGTGTAATTATAATAACAAAAGCAACAAAAATCAAATCAAAGAAACATTTCCAACATGGAGTCAGAACTGGCTTTTCCCGGCAACACTATTATTCAGACCCTTGCCAGTAGCCACCATGAGCCGCAGCCTCTCCTTGCTGCCCAAGCACCCTGTCCTGTTGGCCTTCCTCTGTTCCTCAAATAGGCAATTGTCTTCCCACCTTGGGTCCTTTGCACATGCTGTTCCTTTTGTCTAGTGCCCCCTTTCCTCTCCCTTTTGACCAGAACATCTTATTGAAATGCTACCTTCTCCATGAGGTCTCCCCCTAGTCTGCAACATTCTCTATGAATTCAGTTATTGAGCTTTCATGGCACTCTGCTTTCTCTTCCTCCCACTTGTAACTTCTTTTGTCAGTTACTCACCATCTACTTCTTCTCTCCCCTGTAAGGTCCATGAGGGCAGGTATCCCTGTCCTGGTCACTGTGGTCTCCCCAGAGATGGGCTCAGATGCTCCATACACATCGGTTGAATCCATGAGTGCTGGAGTTGGGCTTCCTCTGAGCTGGAGATAAGAGTTATCTCATGCACAGTCGTTAGGTACTGAGGCTGGTCATGCTTATCAAACTATCCTGCAAGGGCAGCTGGCTCTGACTTCTCCTAGTTGTTAAAGAGCAGATCAAGTATTTGATTCAGGTATTCAAGAAGAAGAATCAAGTATTCTTCTTTTGTTTACCACTGCGCAGCCTCAGAAAAGAGGACACCTCCTGAGCAAGCCAATCACCTAGAAATTGAAGAAGAGTTCAACTCCATTTAATGGATCACTCTTTCGTGGGAATTTTATCCTGTAAATATTTATGGTATACCTAGCATGTGCTAGATATAAAAACTCAGTGGGACTCAGACTCCATTTCTAAGAGACTCTGGATGAGGGATCCGTTCAGTTCAGTTCAGTTCAGTTGCTCAGTCATGTCCGACTCTCTGCGACCCCATGAATTGCAGCACGCCAGGCCTCCCTGTCCATCACCAACTCCTGGAGTTCACTCAGACTCGCATCCATCGAGTCCGTGATGCCATCCAGCCATCTCATCCTCTGTCGTCCCCTTCTCCTCCTGCCCCCAATCCCTCCCAGCATCAAAGTCTTTTCCAATGAGTCAACTCTTCGTATGAGGTGGCCAAAGTACTAGAGTTTCAGCTTTAGCATCATTCCTTCCAAAGAAATCCCAGGGTTGATCTCCTTCAGAATGGACTGGTTGGATCTCCTTGCAGCCCAAGGGACTTTCAAGAGTCTTCTCCAACACCACAGTTCAAAAGCATCGATTCTTTGGTGCTCAGACTTCTTCACAGTCCAACTCTCACATCCATACATGACTACTGGAAAAACCATAGCCTTGACTAGACGGACCTTTGTTGGCAAAGTAATGTCTCTGCTTTTGAATATGCTATCTAGGTTGCTCATGGCTTTTCTTCCAAGGAGTAAGCATCTTTTAATTTCATGGCTGCAGTCACCATCTGCAGTGATTTTGGATGAGGGAATGGAGACAGGCAAGTGTCTAAGTCATATAGATACTGCAACATGAATACAACACAGATGTGAATCTCAAGATAGAAGGATCCCCGCAAAACAAATCCACTGATAACCAAGTTGTTATAAATGTTGCAGGGAAGGGCCAATACTGACTCCCGTTTGGAAATGTTTCTTTGACTTGCTTTTGGTTGCTTTTGTTATTATAATCACACAAAATGACCTGCTTCAGAGAATCCTGCCTCTCTGCCTGACAGTTAAGTTACAGTGCTTTTCAGAACCCTGTCCTCTGGTGGATGGCAGGAAGAAATAAATTAACAAATTCCCTCCCTAAAGCTTGCCATTCTAGGAGATATTTACAAGACTAATGACATTTTTACTTAATTTCCTCACTTTCCCCCATCTATTTTTCTGTAAAAGAATTTGACATCCAGACCCCATAAGATGGTTATTTTGACACATTGGTTTGCTATGTTATTGCTCTGCTGGGTTTCTGAATACAGTCATATTCCTTGCCTCGACCCCTTGTCACTCAGATTCATTGAGTCATGGGCAAACAGAACTTGGACTCGGTAGCATAAACATGAAAGGGTATCTGTCAGATTTATATATTAAGGATCAGGTTGAATACACGTGGGAAACTACCAGCACACCCATTAACTCAAGAGCTTGGTACAGTGGAGGAAAGTGGATGAAGAACATTCTTCTTGAGGGTGATGAATCTGACCCATGGGTTGCCCTGAGCATAGGACTAGCACAGAGCAGGGGATGAGAAATGTTTGGGGAATGAAACAACTTGGGTCACTATCAATATTTACTGGTCATACCCTGGGACAAATCCAGTGGAGAGATCAAGAGATGCATGGGTCCTGCCTGGGAGAAAATCTGAGCAAAGCTACAAGGCCATGGTTCAAAGGGAATTTGGCTTCTTGTCACTGTTTCTGTAGTGGCCACACACTGTTAAGGAACATCGTCATTACTCAATAGATATTTGTGACGCAAATGAAAGAACAGCATCCACAGTTCACACACACACACACAAAAACTTGAAATGGAGGTAGATGGAAGGGATTTTGCCCCCAGCACTCACCTACCCTGTGGCAGCCTCCTTACATGCATTGTATAATTCGGCCCCATTTTACAAAAGAGAAGATGAGACCCAGAGAGTCTAAGACATGTGTCCTGGTCACAGCACTGCCCCCAGTGAAGACACTAAGATACAGCTTAATTGTGACCTTGGTTTCCTGTATTCTGTTTCTAGGCTTAGTACTGACTGCATTCTGTGACTCCAGTCACATTTTCTGGCCTCTGGCCATGCGGAAGCAGCCATCTAGATCTTTTGCCTATGTCTTGACTCCATTTCTTGGCTGAACACTTGTTCCTCTGATGTTCTTTTGAAATTGATTGGTATCATTTCAGGGGGTGCTCCGAAGAACTCTGGTACCACAGTTCTTTATGTCTCAGTGCAGAGAAGAATTCAGCAAGAGCAAAGTGATATAAGACATGATATATTAGAATAGGATGCTTATGAGACTTACAAGCAGGCAGGCAAGAAATGCTGTGTGCCCTGAGAACTTAGTGGGCTACAGCTTTATAATCAAAGGGAAAGTGGAGAGGAGAAGAAGACTTTCTTTGTCTTTATTGAGTAGATGTCATGTTTTCATCATCAGTTCCCACCCTACATAGGGCAGGGAAGTTTACTTGTCCCTCCCTACATGGTCAGGCCAGGAATGTCATTGCACTTTGGAAAGTTATTTTCTGGTCTCAGTACAATGAGGGATTTTCATTTTGAAAAGGTCATTTTCCCATAAATGATGTTTTTTGAGTGCACAGAGCCTGTCTGGGGGGTCATTAACTTACTGAGCTCACTGTGGGTTTCATACCACCATTGTTTTATTGTTTGGGAGCATGTACCATGCTTCTGTTGCTGAACAAGCCTGCTTTCTTGAATAATCACTAACTTACAGAAGTTTCCCATATTTTTCTACTTATAATCCCCTTTGTTGTGTTAGTCACTCAGCTGTGTCCTATTCTTTATGACTCCGTGGACGGTAGCCCTCAAGGCACCTCTATCCATGGGGTTTTCCAGGCAAGAATACTGGAGTGGGTTGCCATTTCCTTCTCCAGGGGACCTTCCCAACCCACAGATTGAACCCAGGTCTCCCACATTGCAGGCAGATGCTTTACCATCTGAGCTACCAGGGAAGTCCTTAATTTCCTAGTGGGGTTAACTATTTAATCACCTCTATTGTCCCTTCATTCTGTCCCTCTCACTTTCTAGAAGTGGACTGTGCCAAGAAATTCCGTAAATTCTGGGTCTTCTGCTGTCCCAAGAGGATGGAACTCAGTAGACAGTCTTGGCTAGACCCTCAAGCCAGGCTGGCATCTGCCTGTGCCATCTGGCTGCCCCAGGCCCTCTTCCTGTCCTCTTCTTGCAGCCCACTCACACTCTGAGGGATATAGGGGTGGTTCTCAGGTGCTATCCAGACCCTTCATAATTCAACCCCAACTTGAATTCCCAACCTATCCTAACCCTACTCTGGACTCTTCTCTATGCCTTTGCTCAAGCTGGTTCCTCTGCCTGGGATTCCCTCTCTGACACCATGTACCCAAGGACCCTTGTTCATCCTTCAAAGTTCAGTTCAGATGCCACCTCCTCACTCCCCTGCCTGCATGACAAAGTCTCAAGGGCACCATGCAAGCTCCTCCATTCACTCTTTTATTCAATATTTATTGACTGTTCACTATGTGCTGGGAACACAACATGGATATCAGTAAGACACTACTCTTGCCCTTGGGAATTCAGTCTAGTGGGAGACCCTGATTCATAACCAGGCAATGGTGACAGCTTTGATACAGTACTCCAGGGGAAGATGGGAGTCAGAAAATGCTCTTGTCTTATTTTAGGCTGGAGATATAAAATGGGAGTGGTGGACTTAATAATCAGTCACAACCTGAAAATAGAGAGTGTTTTATTCAGTGACAATAGTTAGGACTCTGAGCCCAGAGGACAGCGTCTCAGTAGCCCTGAGAACCTGCTCTGAAGAGCCAAGAGAGGGAGTTAGGCTACATGCAAGTTTGCAACAAAGCAGGCAGGCAGTCTGAACATCAAAGATTATTGTTAAATAAGGAAAACCAGATATCAAGTTAAAGAATTTAGCGCTCTTCTACGCATGTGAAGATGCAAGAGTCTGGGATTATTGAAGTCTTTCTTACATGTGCATCTCAGCTATCTGGGGCCAGCATCCTGTCTTTTTGATTTCTCAAATCCCCCCACCCCACCCGCCAGCATCTGCTGGATAACACGTGTTGTGTTCCCTTTTGGGAGCCCTCATTCACATTTGGAAGCCCCAAATTGCTGATGGCTGTTATATCCTCGTTTATTGATATGACAGGAGACATTGCATTTCTCAGAGTGTTGCATTGGAGGAGGGGATGGGAGCCGAGATTGGAAATTGGAGATGCTAACAAGAACCGTATTGCACAGGACCCCATAGGACACAATGAAGCACTGGGGCACTAGGGAGTCACGGTTGGCTTTAAGCAGGAGAAGGAAGTAATCAGCTTGTTTAGCAGGATCCCCCTGCTGTTGTGTAGGAAGTGGACGTAGAGGTGAGAGCTGAAGCAGAAAACTATAACAAGAAGGATGCTATAGTGAGTTAAAATAGTGTCCTTCAGAAGTCCATGTCCACTAGGAGCCTCAAAATTAGACTTCTTTTGAAAATAGGGTCTTTTAGCAGCAGCAGCAGTTGTAATTAGTTAAGGATCTCAAAATGAAATCATCCTTGGTTTAGGGTGGACCCTAATGACTTCTCCCCTTAAAATATGAGAAGATATACACACATACAAGGAGAAATCCATCTGAAGAAGTATCCAGAGATTGCAGTGATGCAGTCAAGGGTTATCAGCAGCCCACCAGGAGCAAGGCATGGAACAGATTCTCCTTCAGAGCTTCCGGAAGAACCAATTCTTCTTTTTTTCATTCTTTATGCTTTCTCCCCATCAAAAGTTATTTATCTTTAATTGAAGGAAAATTGCTTCACAATATTGTGTTGGCCTCTGCCATACATCAACATGAGTCAGCCTCCCTCTTTTACCTCCCTCCCACCTTCCATCCCTCTGTTTGATTATATATAAAACAGATAATCAATGGGAATTTGCTGTATGACTTAGGGAGATCAAATATGGGCTCTGTACCAAATCTTGATTTTGACTTTGGCCTTTCAGTACCATGAGAGAATAAATTTCTGTTGCTTTAAGTCTACTCATTGTGTGGTAAATTGCTTTATCAGCTCTAGGACACTAATACAGGGTTATTAGTTACAGGGTTACACCAATACCTGTCCTCCAGGTTCTATGTGCTTGCACCAACCAGGCTTGGGTTTTGGAGACAAAAGTGTGGAAAATGGGAAGAGAGCAGACACTGAGCTGCATTTTAGCCCAACAACCTGGAAGCCCAGTTGTTCGTGGCTGTCAGAGCCTGACACTGTCTGCTCCTTCCCTCTCCAGTCCTTCAGTTTCAAGGGCCTGGGTCCAGAGCATGTTCATGCTTTAGAGATTCCATTCCTGACTTGGTCCCTCTCCTTCCCACAGAGCTCAGAGCATCAGCCTCTCTGCTAGGACACTTCCTGTAGCTGGGAGTCAGGGTTTCCTGACCAAAGTGGGGACAGGTTTGGTCTGGGAACCTTGTGATGTCTTCTGGGATGGCCCAGGGGTACCTTTTATGGGGTGTGGATGGTCTCAGCCTTTTGAGCTGCAAGGCCCACAGTGGACCCTCTCAAGAAGGGAAGGAGCCCCTGAGGTTGAACGATTAGGGGAGGGGTACCTACTTCTCTATTCCTTCCATGATCTAGTTAGGGGCTGTCTTGTCACCTCTCCCTCCCAACCTAATATTCATTTTGGTGCTACAAAATAGCCCAGCTCCCAGCAGAGCACAGAGGGCTGTCAGGGAAGGTTTGCAGGCTGCATATACCTCTGTGGGTTTATCCCAGGGGGGCCTGTTGTGCCCAGAAGTTCCCCCAAGGCTCCCTCCCACCTGACTCTGGGCCCTGAGGGAGCCCCTTCAGCCTCCTGCACCAGGCTCCCCTGGGATGCTTTTGGAATTCGCCTCTGGAGAAGAAAGTGATAAAGTGAGGGAGCAGCCTCCCACTTCACCCACTCCCTTCTGAGCTCCCTGTGTGAGTGAGGGGGCCAGGGTCTTCTCTGCTACCTTTTTAGAGTGGTGGCTGCCAAGAGCAGGGAGTTTGAGTCCTGGATGTTTTCCTGGAGAAGGTGATCCAACCGTGAGATAGGGGGACTGGCCATGGATAATAGGAGTGTTGAGTGGGGAATGCAGATCAGGAACCCAATGGAACAAAGTTCAGGGCAAGCAGTGCCTGAGCAAAAGCTCCTGAATCCTGAATCCTGCACCCAGGCTCCAGTGGGCACACACACTCATGCACATTTGTGTGCACAATGTAGTTGTCAGGCAGACCACAGAGTGAAAGTTGTCAGACAGCATCACAGGCATCGTTCATCTTCCTCGAGTTTCTGCAGTATCGTGCTGTGACAGTATATATGTCTGGGTGCACTTCCAGGTGTGCTGGAGGCCAGGACTTGGCAGGTGTGCGTCCAGCCTCGAGGGTGGGGTCTCTGCATCTGTGTGAATGCACAGGTCTGAGTGCAGTGGACTGCCACGTGTGTATCTGGTGGAAGTAAGAACATAAAATACTGTATGTGGTGGGGGAGATGGTGGTGAGATGCAGGGGTGCGGAGATGTGGGGATATCCCTGTGTAGGTGAGTGTGAGAGACACAAGGGTTACCTGGGTCCCAGTCTGTAGGAACAGGAAGGTGCCCACCCCTCAGAAGAGCTGTCCTGAAGTGCCTCCCCTTCTGCTTGGGTCAAGTCAGAGGCTGCGCACAGCAGGAGCAGGGAGGCTGAGCCACAGAAGGTGGGTTCTTCCTCCCTTGGCTCGGGGTGGGCCCTGGACACTCTGAGAGCCTCCCTTTCCATTTCTGGGGACCAGTTGGGCTGTGAACCAGGGAAAAGACAGTGCAGAGGTTTAAGAGGGCTGAATGAGGGGATCATTTGCTTTTTTAAAAATTGAAGTAAATTTCACATATTATAGAATTAATCATCTTAAAGTGTACATTTCAGTGGCATTTAGTACATTCACAATGTGCAGCTATTACATATATCTAGTTGCAAAATATTTTCTTCATCCCAAAAGGAAATCTTGCTCTCATTAGCAGCCAGACTCCACGTCTTCACTGCTCTTAGCCCCTGGCAAACATTAATCTGCTCTTTGTCTCTATAGATTTGCTTATTTTAGGCATTTCATGTTAATAGAATCAGGCATTCTTTTGTATCTTCCTTTTTTCATATAGCATACCATTTTCAAGTTTCATCCATGTTGTAGCATGGGTCAGCACTACCTTTGTGTGTGTGTAAAACATATAACATAAAATTTATTATCTGAACCATTTTTAGATAAGCAGTTTGGTAGTGTTGGACTTCCCTCGTGGTTCAGATGGCAAAGAACCTGCCTGCAATGCAAGAGACCAAGGCTCAGTCCTAAGAGGATCCCCTGGAGGAGAGCATGGCAACCCACTCCAGTATTCTTGCCTGGAGAATTCTATGGATAGAGGAGCCTGGAGGGCTACAGTCTATGGGTCACAAAGAGTCAAACACGACTTTTTTGGGTAGTGTTAAGCCTATTTATAATGCTGTATATAGATCTCCAAAACTCTATTCAAATTTTGCAAAAGGGAAACTCTATACCCATTAATCAATAACTCTCCATCTGCCCTTCCTCTGAGCCCTTGGCCAAAGTCATTGTACTTTCCATTTCTGTGAATTCGACTATTTTAGATACTTCAAAACCTGGAATCATGAAAGATCTCTCCTTTGGGGAGGACTGACTGATCCCACTTAGCATAATGTTCCTGAGGTTCATTTATGTTGCAGCATGACACAGGATTAACTTCCTTTTAAAGGTGAATGACATGATGTTGTATGGGTAGACTACACTTTGTTTACTATTCTTCCAGTGATGGGCACTTGGGTTGCTTCCAGCTCATGGCTATTTTGACGTGCTGCTATGAATCGGGATGTGCAAATATCTTCCTGAGATCCTACTCTCAATGCTTTTGCAGACATATCCAGAAGTAGGATTACTAGATGATATGGTACTTCTATTTTTAATATTTTGAGGAATATCCAGATGGTTTTCCAGAGCTGTTTACAATCCCACCAATAGTTCACAAGTATTCCAACTTATTCACAGCCTTGCCATTTTAAACAGCACAGTTCAGTGGCATTTAAGACATTCACAATATTGTGGAACTATCACTTCCATTTAGGTCCAAGACATTTCACCATCCTTAAAGGAAATCTTGAACCCATTAACAGTAATTCCCCATTCCAGCCTGTTCCCATTCCCTGGCAATCACTAATCTGCTTCCTATTTTGATAGGTTTACCTATCCAAGATATTGCAAATAAATGGAGTCATACAATAGATGGTCCTTTGTGGCAGGCTCCCTCCACTTAATATAATGTCTTTGAGGTTCATCCATGTTGTAACATGCATCAGTAGTTTGTTTTTCTTGTATGTCAAATGGTATACTGTATTTTCATTACTCATTCTGAATCTTTATTTTAATTTTTTTTTTTTACTTTACAATATTGTGTTGGTTTTGCCATACAGTGACATGAATTCGCCATGGGTGTACATGTGTTCACCATCCTGAACCCCCCTCCCACCTCCCTCCCCATTCCATCCCTCTGGGTCATCCCAGTGCACCAGCCCCGAGCACCCTGTATCATGCATCGAACCTGGACAGGCGATTCGTTTCACATGTGATAATTCACGTTTCAATGCCATTCTCCCATATCATCCTGCCCTCGCCCTCTCCCACAGAGTCCAAAAGACTGTTTTATACTGTGTCTCTTTTGCTGTCTTGCATACAGGGTTATCATTACCATATTTCTAAATTCCATATATATGTTTTAGTATACTGTATTAGTATTTTTCTTTCTGGCTTACTTCACTCTGTATAATAGGCTCCAGTTTCATCC
>SJYV01028888.1:0-15516 GCA_006410875.1 Neotragus pygmaeus | reverse complement strand
CTGGAGGAGGACATGGCAACCCACTCTAGTATTCTTGCCTGGAGAATCCCCATGGACAGAGGAGCCTGGCGGGCTGCAGTCCACGGGGTTGCAAAGAGTCAGACACAACTGAGTGACTAGGCACACACATTATAATGATACTGGTAACAGAGTTCCCAAAGCAGAGGTTCTAAGCAATGACTCATGCTGCAACAAAGCTGTGCACATTCTCTTCCCTCTTCTATGCTCATCATCGTCCTCACATGCTATCTTTAGAACTGACTGGTTCAGTAAAAAGGCATGCATGATTTTACCTTACTTTCATTGCCCAACTCTACTACTCCTCACTGCTAGTTGAGATTAGTAAAGGCAGATGAGTAGAATGGCCTCTCCAGAATACTAAATATCTGGAAGCAACAATTTGGGAATAGGACGCTGCTTTGGAGCCATTTTACACTGATAATTTAACAAATAAGAGCTTAAAGAAAGATAAAATTAGGTTTTCCGACTTTGACAGCATAGCATCTTAAAACTTCATTTGAAAGAAGGACTTTAAAAAATACTTACATAATTAAAAATAACCCAATAAGTAGTTCATTAGCAATGGA
Source organism: Neotragus pygmaeus (assembly GCA_006410875.1). NCBI lineage: Eukaryota > Metazoa > Chordata > Mammalia > Artiodactyla > Bovidae > Neotragus > Neotragus pygmaeus. The sequence goes on along the minus strand of SJYV01028888.1, from coordinate 14,929 downwards.
TAAATTTGAGAATTTCAGGTTTATAGACTAAATATCAGAAAGTGAAAGTGTCATTCATTCAGTTGTGTCCGACTCTTTGAGGACCCCATGGACTATAGCCCACCAGGCTCCTCTGTCCGTGGGGTTTTCCAGGCAAGAGTACTGGAGTCGGCTGCTATTGCCTTCTCCAGGGGATCTTCCTGACCCAGGGATTGAACCCGGGTCTTCCGCATTGCAGGCAGATTCTTTACCGTTTCAGTCACAGAAGGAAGCCACAATACATCAAAAGAATAATATAAACCAAGTGGGAAATTTGGACCAGTAGCTTTTTAGTACCCTAAGTTAGTATTTCACACAAATTATACACATTTTCTTCCTACCACTTAGAGGAACACACTATTTATAGAATAAATGGTAAGGGGATATAGGTGGTGGTATGCTAATAAAGTTTAACAACTGGCTCCCTTCAGGGTGAGGGGAGATCCTGATTTACACTATTTGCTGGTCTTTGTGGTATAAATATTCCCAAAATAACCAGTTCCAAAGCACAAATACAACATCACTGAACCAGCAACAAGAAAGAGATGAGAAAACTGGCCCTCCAAGAGAAAGCTCCAGTGTACACCACAGAGTGTAAAAGATGAAAAAATATTTTCAGTCTCAGAAAGTCTATCCAACAAGTTATTTCTGAAACTTCTGTTTACTTTAAAAGATGATCTTTGCGTCAACTCGCAAACAAGAACAAACCTGAATGCCTGAAACACTGTTAGAGCCTAAAATGATTATTTCTGGTTAACAGGGCTGTCCATAAAAGAGTTCGCAGAGCAGGCATGCTAGCCATTGAAAGGCCTGCTTGGATTAAAGAGCCAATAGTGGTAGCAGAGTTCCGAGAGGCAGAGGTTCTAAGCAATGACTCACGCTCCAACACTACGGGAATGTGGATTTTAGGAGGGTTCCCACCTGAAAGAAGGAGTGAATGAGTAAGAGGACATGGTCAGCTCTCCCCGCCACGTCCTCTAGCTCTCACCCTACGTTTTGTAAATCACCACTGTGTAACAGCTGAGAGCTCTTACAGCGCAGGCGCGTTGCCCGGGGCAGAGAACTCGCTTGGCCACGGGCTACTTGTGTTCTGGAAGCATCCGTAAGCTGCAACTGAAAAAGCCCCTGGGGCCACCTTATGGTGGAGAGGCTGAGTCTCGGCTGCCGCCTGGGTCAACAGCAAAGAGAGAAGATGGCGTGTCTGCTTCTCTGGCTGCTGCGCCAGTCGGGGGAGGAGATGTGTTCGCGGCTCCGGCAGCTCCTTGAGTCTTCTTCCCAGTTCCCTGCTTGCGCCTTGCCTACCACGGGTTCCAGGAACACTGCAACAGTGTGAACAGCGAGACGCCACCCACCTAACAGATGAAAGTAGTTCACTAACGCTAAAACCGTGCAAGCGATATGGGTTGTTTTGAACTGCTGCTTTGTATCTGGGAGTCTGGAATTTGAGTACATGACAAGCAGAAGGGGTCTACATGACCAGCCTCCAGTAAAAACCACCGGCTCTCAGTCCAGGAGATTCTAGTTGAAACCATTTCACATGTGTTGTCCTGACTTGTTGCTGAGGGAATTAAGTCCTGTGTGTCTCCTCTGGGATACAATTCTTAGATGCTTGTGCCTGGTTTCCCTTAGACATCCATAACTAAATTTAATATACAAATCTCTTTGAAAGGTCATCTAGAATACACAGTTCTAACAGAATACAATAGCTTAATTCTGTTTTTTTTTTTTTNTGTCTCCTCTGGGATACAATTCTTAGATGCTTGTGCCTGGTTTCCCTTAGACATCCATAACTAAATTTAATATACAAATCTCTTTGAAAGGTCATCTAGAATACACAGTTCTAACAGAATACAATAGCTTAATTCTGTTTTTTTTTTTTTTCAGTACCAGAATTAGAAAGACATTCTTTTACCTCAGATGAATTCCTTTAGTCCTTGAGCTCATAGCCTATCAGCTGCTATATATTCATTAACAACTGTCGTCAAGTATTTTGTACTGGAGAAATAAGATGACTATGTAATACATAGTCCAAACTTTTAAAAATGAAAGGGAATAGTAGTTACTCCAGAACAACAGATTGCTTAAGTAGCTGTTGTTTTATGTAGCAAAGTCATCCCAGTAAGAAACCAAATTAGGTACATAAGAAAACCACACAGTTCAGCAGACAGCAGACACCTAAATTCTTCCTCACACACCCTAAGCTGTCTCAATTCAAAAGAGAGGAAAAAGGGATAGTGAAAACAACTATCACTCAGGTGACAGCTGATGATTTATTCCCAGAGGGAAAAGGATTTAAGCTGGATGCTGAAGAATGGAGAGGTTCCAAGAAGGTGGAGATAAAACAGGAGTTTTAGTGAGGGACTAAAGTCAGGTGAGGTTATGTTCTCGTAGATGGAGCAAAGGGGTTTGTCTGAAACTGTCAGAAGTGAGAGCTGAGGCAGCACAGAGAGAATGAGTACACACTCATTACACACTTATAAACCAGGCAAGAACTGGAGGAAGGTGTGGTCAGGATCAGAGCCGGACTTCAAGAAGCTTAGATTTGCGTGAGCGTGGTGTAGAATGCATCGATTCAATGGGGAAGCTGGGTGCACCTGAATATAAGGAGACCTCATACTTGATACAGGTGAAGGTGTTTGGTATATCCTAGTAAGACAAGCCGGAGAAGGCAATGGCACCCTATTCCAGTACTCTTGCCTGGAAAACCCCATGGACGGAGGAANGGAAGCTGGGTGCACCTGAATATAAGGAGACCTCATACTTGATACAGGTGAAGGTGTTTGGTATATCCTAGTAAGACAAGCCGGAGAAGGCAATGGCACCCTATTCCAGTACTCTTGCCTGGAAAACCCCATGGACGGAGGAACCTGGTGGGCTGCAGTCCATGGGGTCGCTAAGAGTCGGACACGGCTGAGCGACTTCACTTTCACTTCTCACTTTCATGCACTGGAGAAGGAAATGGCAACCCACTCCAGTGTTCTTGACTGGAGAATCTCAGAGACGGGGGAGCCTGGTGGGCTACCGTCTATGGGGTCGCACAGAGTCGGACATGACTGAAGCGACTTAGCAGCAGCAGCAGCAGTAAGACAAGCTTGAGGATGCAGGTGTGAGAAGCAAAGGAGGGAAAAGTCGAAGATAATTTTGACACAAGAAATAACACCGAGCATTAACAGAATTAAAGAAGTGAGAAGCAGGGTCAACTTGGAGGAAATGGGTGAGATTTCACATGTGTCACCATGGTGTCGTATTGACTCACCAGCGGATAGTGCAACGGTGGTCAGGATGGGAAATACGGTGGGAAACACTCGCATGGTGGGAAACACTCACTGAGATGTTACAGACAATATGAAAGGTGTAGGGCCACTGGGGACAGAGAGGACAAGAATAGTGGTAGGTAGAACCTGAGCGACTCCCTTCACTCAGGAGGTGGGAGGGGAGACCCTGCTGAAAGCAACTTTACTTATAGATATTAATAGAAGCCCAAACTCTTGGCTCCTAAAAGGAACCCCTATACTATTCTCCTAACTATAAAATTAATACATACTCATTACTATATGTTTATTCATTGTTCATTATTAAGCAGGGAAGTGTAAAGATAATAAATTAACTGCAGCTTCACTGTAAATATTTACAATATGCACACAAAAAATAACTTTAAAAGACATGAATAATAGTATATATTCTGGTTTAAATCCTGTTTTTCCACACTTAGGCTAACAAATATTTCCAAATGTCTTTAAATGCTTTTCCAAATAAAACTTTCACAGTCATATCAATTCTGGTTTTGGCCAAGCTCTATTTGTGTATTTATTCCAATCGTTCTTTTGTGCTATTTTGGATGTTTCTAAAATTTTTATTTTGAGTAACTCTTGGATCAACATATTTACACAATTTATCTTTATACTCATTTCTGATCATTTCTTCTGGTCAAATTCCTATCAACAGAAATCATTTCAGCTCTCTTGACATATAAGGTTGACTGAAATATGGTCAAATGTACCTCAAAAGTTTTTGAATGATTTCATATTCCCACCAGAAAAACCAAGGTCTGCTTAGTTTCCCATACCTTCACTAACAATAGATACTATCTTTTAATAAATTAATGTGCTGCTACTATTATTAAAAATTCTAATTATGCCCTTTCATATTGTTACTCCATTTTTTCCAATAAAACCTTTATCTTTTCCACACTGATTTCAAAAGCATCTTATTTATAGGAGATGGTTATCCTGTGTCATGTTATATAAGTCCCCTAATACTTCACCTCACCTTTGCACCTCAACAAGTATTATATATTGAGCTACACTGTCAGGGAAAATTAAAGCATAACCTCTAGAGGACTTTACAATTATGATAGAGTTACGAAGTCAAACCAAGCAATCCCTAAGGGAAATCAGTCCTGAATATTCACTGGAAGGACTGATGCTGAGGCTGAAGCTCCAATACTTTGAGCTAATGAGAAGATCCATCTAATGAGAAGAGCCGACTCACTAGAAAAGTTTCTGATGCTGGGGAAGATTGAGAAGAAAAGGAGAAGCGAGTGGCAGAGGATGAGATGGTGAGACGGCACCACTGACTTCACGGACCTGAGTGTGAGGGAACTCTGGGAGATGGTGAAGGACAGGGGAGCCTGGCGTGCTGCAGTCCACAGGGCTGCAAAGAAGTCAGCCAGCTAAGGGCAGCCTCTTATGTTCACCAAGAATCTGATAACTCTTCAGAGACTCTATGCATAGCCCTTGATTTTGAGGCAGTCGATTTTTAGAATGTGCCTTGGCCTTGGTCTTTGGTACATGATGGTGACAACTGGGTGAGCTTAGATGACTTCATCTACATATTGCATTCTCTCTCAGGTTTATTCTAAGGCAATGTTTAAAAGTTTAAATAGACACGCATTTAAGAAGTTTAGAATATGTGAACACAATATCAAAGAACATAGTACACTATAAGATTAAAAATGTCCATGAAAATTAAAAATATAATTTCTCTTAATAACGGATTTTCTCCACTTCACATTAACCCCAAAATCTTTCCATAGGCACCCAATGGTCTGTTAAATTATCCTATTTTAATAGCAGGTATTAATAACAAGTTATTTATTATAGTGAAATACAAATCTTTCCAATGTTCAACATTTTAAGTGAGGAAATTCAATTCCCTCTAGGGGAACATAAAAATACAGTAAAAAGGAATCAGAAGTAACTCTTCCATGACTTTTTGACTACAGTTCCACTGCACTTGAACTCATCAAGCATGCCTCGTGGCTGAACAAGAAGGTCAGAGAAATAAGAATACGAATAAGTAGGGTGGAGGACCAAGCTGAACCTGAACAACAGTTCAGGAAGGAAGGGGACTTGGCGAGAGGATCAGAATGAGACATTTAAAAGATCCATGAAGCAATCCCTAGAAATACAGAGAAGAGATGAAGAAGAGACTGCAAGAGGCTCAGCGCCCTGTACGATTTCCTGAGGTGGGCTGGGGGCAGTGATAGCCACCGGTGCTCAGCAAGTCCCAGTTCAGCTCTGAGACACAATGCTGTACGCTGGGGAAAGTGTGCATGGTGAGAGGCAACAGAGCCATCTAGAAAAACAAACAAAACATATGCTATCACTGGAGCTGAAACTGCGTCACTCCTCAGTGAAAGAGTTTTCTATCTGGCTAACTAAGTTAAAACACTACCAATGAGAGGAGCAAACTTTCAGGAAAAAAGGAAGAAATGCATTCCTTGTATGAGAACACAGTCCACATCAGTGAAATATTTCTGTTGACTTGTTTAAATTGACAAAAAATAATAAAGATTTCAAAACATGTAACTGTATATCTTCTCTCCCTTAATGCTGATGTAACAATTGAAGAACAGATATTTTTAGCTCAATACAAATGTTACACCATGAATTTGGTAGGTCTTGCTATTTAGAATGGCTTTCTAGGTGGTTCAGTGATAAAGGATCACCCTGCCAAACAGGAGATGCAGGTTCAATCCCTGGGTTGGGAAGATCCCCCAGAGAAGGAAATGACACCCACAGCAAGATTCTTGCCTGGGAGATCCCGTGGACAGAGGAGCCTGGTGCGCTTCAGTCCATAGGGTCAGACAGGAGTAGGGCATGACTTAGTGACTAAACAGCAGCAGCAGTTATTTAAAATATGCCCACTAGGAAGAAAAAAATAACCTTGTTTCACTCTTTTTCATTATTGAAGGAAATATTAATCTTTCTCTTGGAACTGTTAATTTTAAATGTCACAAAGCACATAAAATGCTCAGCACCATGCCTGTATATCTATAGCAAATGCTCAATTAGCTTAAATATTCTTATTATCATTATTTTAATAAACAGGAGCAGATTCTGAGATAATGTCTACTTTTGGAAATCTGGGCTTCACATGACAATGCTAATGGTCTTTTCACAGTTCAACTGGAAAAACTTACCTCTTGCAAATGAGATTCCTTTTTCTTTGCAGACAAATTTAAATGTTTGTCAAGAATGGAATAGTATTTTTCACTCTCTTTGTCAAATTTCTTCTTTCCATCCTAGGAGATCACAAAAACAACAAAACATTCAAATCAGAGAAGCAAGATAACTTTGATTTCCATCATTCTCATCAAGCATCCAACAAAATTATTTAATAAAGATTCAGTGTGCTTCAACTATGTGGAAAACTTGATGAAGTAGGAAGAAGGATATGAAGCAAAATCATCTGAGTATGTATTCTGCTCTCAAAGAAGTTCATAGAACTACAGTATGGAGGGGGCAGGCTGCCTATAGTAGAATCCCTTTGAGCACTCTATAACTAATTCTCAAGAAATTTTGACTTAGAAGTCTGGGACATAGCCAACAGAAAAATGTCTCTTTCAGGCTTTTTTGGTGATTCAGATGAGTTAACATACAAACAGTTTAGAAGCCACTCACAAACTCTTGGCAAGGAATCATAATATTTCTCAAGTCACAAAAAAAGATGCTTGATATTTCAAACAAGTCATGCTCATTTTTTTAAGTAGAAGAAATTTTTATGGGCTTTCCACATGGCTCAGTGGTGAAGAATCCACTTGCCAATACAGAAGACACAGGTTCGATAATTCCTGAGTTGGGAAGATTCCCTGGAGAAGGAAATGGCAGCCCACTCTAGTATTCTTGCCTGGGGAATCCCATGGACAGAGGAGCCTGGTGGGCTATAGTCCATGCGGTAGCAAAAGAGGCAGACATGACTTAGTGACTAAACAACAATTATTTATAGAGAAGGGGAGATAGGGAGGGGCTATTATAAACAAAAAGTCTACTGGAGGAAATTGAGAGTTGAAGTAATAGTGGCTTTTCAAGGGTTTAATTTGACAGTTTCACATTGGCTGAGCTGTTCAAACAGCACATTCTTGATAAAAAGGAAAATAAATCTTCACAAACTGGTGGTGTGAAATAATTAGACCAGTTCAAAGTCAAATCAAAAGGATTAGAATCATCTGTATCATACACTCAACATAACTTAATAGCTGACCTTTGAAATGAAATGAAATGAAATGAAATTATTTTCTCAGTTGTGTCAGACACTTTGCGACCCCATGGACTGTAGCCTACCAGGCACCTCTGTCCATGGGATTTTCCAGGCAATAGTCCTGGAGTGGATTGCCATTTCCTTCTCGAGGGGATCTTCCCAACCCAGGGATTGAAACCAGGTCTCCCTCATTGTAGACAGACGCTTTACCTTTGCAATGACTAAAATGACATTGTTTTATGGGTTCAGTTGTAACCAGGATAGCCCTTTGTTGGAAGGGAATACCGTTCCCCTAAGGCATGAAAGTGAAAGAAAGCGAAGTCGCTCAGTCATGTCCGACTCTTCGCAACCCCATGAACTGCAGCCTACCAGGGTCCTCTGTCCATGGGATTTTCCAGGCAAGAATACTGGAGTNCCCTAAGGCATGAAAGTGAAAGAAAGCGAAGTCGCTCAGTCATGTCCGACTCTTCGCAACCCCATGAACTGCAGCCTACCAGGGTCCTCTGTCCATGGGATTTTCCAGGCAAGAATACTGGAGTGGGGTGCCATTGCCTTCTCCAGGGTATCTTCCCAACCCAGGGATTGAACTCCGGGTCTCCCGCATTGCGGTCAGACACTTTACCATCTGAGCCAAGGCATACTTCTATAGAAATGCAAACAGAATACAGTTCTAAAGAGAACAAGGCATGCCTAGACATACGTTCTTCTCCAACTATAAATATGTTATCCACCAGGTATGTTTTTTCCATTTATGAGTCATATGAAATAAATACTACATGACCACAGTCATAAATTTCACTGACCAAAGCAGTACTACTCCTTCCTTTTATCTCAGTGTTTCTTGATGTGCAATGTCTGGACCACATTAATCAAAGTTAAGTATTTTAAAGGCTACTCAAAATGTAGATTCCTATTTCCCTCATATAGAGATTCAGACAGGTCTTTTTAACAAGCTCTGTGATTATTATGGATAATGGTTTTCATTTATTCGAATCAGTAAATATTTGGAGGAGATTAATTAAAAATAGCGGGTGAATGGATGGGTGAGGAGAGGAGGAGAGACTCTGGGAGGAAGCGGGGAAGAGACGAGAAGACAAGGAGGCCTCCAGTTTGTCTGTCTCACAATTCAGGTTGTCAGATCCAGACTAACAGATGAAGGTATTCTATTCTGAGCCAGCAGCACTCTAAACTTTTATCCACTCAATTATATTTCCAGGAACCCATCATAATCTAGTTGCACGGATGGAACTTTAGAAACTTAACTGGTAAAGCTGCATTGAATGAAAAGAACAAGAAGGGTTCTGCTGTAAATGTTCTAGACCTTTGAAGAAGTGCAGGAATGTTTGTGCATTGTTGTATTACACCTGTAAATAAGGCAGGGGAATCACATCTTCAAAGGATTTTTATCATTTAAGGAGAAAATGTGGCTCTACTAGGCGAAACACAATTGGAAAATACCAAGTGGCATTCCCATTCAAAAAAGGGGTTGGTGGAGGAATTCGCACAACAAAATGTGGCGGAGAGGAGCCAAAAGGAAGCCAAGAAGTCCAAGGTTCAGGACTCAGGATGGGAGGCGCTAGTCCCTCCACTGTTGAAACAGATAACTGAGTGAACGTTCCATTGTCTGCTCCTTAATCTGGCATTTTATGCCCACAGCTGACCTGCTCAAGCAATCTTTCCAAAAGCCTCTCTCATTAGCCTTTCTGACCACCTGTTCTTTTTTCTCTACAGACTATAAATATAAATGCCTATTTCTTCTAAGAGCCACAGCTTCAAGTTAGAGCTAATCTTAGCATCCAGCTTAAATAGACTTCAATCACAAGTCTGCTTCACCAGTTTCCTCTGCTTTGTAACTGTTCATCTACTTTTATAAATGGGTCTCTTATGGTGTTCAAGCCCTACATTGTAGCAGGGAAATGCATATCCTAAATTTACACAGATATATAAATTATATATATATATATATCTCCTATGCTTCTTAAAATTTTGAGAGAGTGCTCAATAAGTATTTAATGAACATGCAAAATTATTCCTCTTGTAACAGTAGGCATTACAGTCCCTCACAAACATTCCATTTGATAAAAAAACCGATATCCATGATACAGGGGGCGATTCTGCACAAATGGCTTCAATTCAATCCCTGTGATACAAGAGCACTGTAGGGGGTGGGGGGCCACCAGCTGCCTTAGAGACTAGTACGGGAAACTGACTCACTTTCATCTTACAATAGGGGGCTTAAAATTTCTCACTGTGTGCAGAAGAAATGAGGTGGGGGAGAAGGGAGCACAGCTGTGGTAACTACACTTGCATCTTTGTTTTTCAGCGTTTGCTGGCATTTTTGGAAATGTTAACTCAGTGCCAACATACCAGCATTCCTGGCAATACAAAAATCATTCCCAGAAGAACTTCCTGGCCTCCTAATCAAACCCTGGCCCTTCACACCACCAGGCCAACAAAAGAGATCTACTCAAAGGTTCCAATGATGCAGATAACACAAACACATTCAGTTCTAGTATAAAATTAAAGAGCTGAACTGAAAGAGGAGGGCACATGAAGGACAGCAATAATCTAGGGAACCATATTCTTGAAAACAAAGAACACTTTTAGTGACTCACATCTCCCCCCAAAAGTCATGATTTACTCTCATGTAAGTTAGGTCCTGTTTGGTTTTAGTAACTTAATACCACACAGTTATCGATTGTCTATTATGTATTTGTGGATATCAAGCTAAGAATTTTCTCCAAAACCAGTGCTGCAGAAGGAAGGGAAAATAATGCATGAATCTTTACTCTGAACACTGTATGTGATTACTGACTTCTCACTGTCATAACATGACTCAAATAAATGGAGACTATGTTATAATGGTATGGTATAATGGTTTTCTACAGATCCACAGTAAGTGCATCTGAACCAGGCAGTCATGTAAAATGAAGTCATATATATGTGTGATATGTTTATATGTGTATATTTTTAAATCTTTAAAAAATGCCATCAAAAATGGCAACTTAATCCCCAAACCCAATTATAGTGGCAAATGTGTAAGATAAGTTCAAGGTCTGTAATCAATTTGTGTTCCAAGCTACACTGTATTTACACTGATCACATGATCACATTATTATTTAGCATCTAAGATTAGCAACTGGGGTTATGTTGCACTTTCATCATATCCCCTGAACTAAGGAATGGGAAGAAAATGCCAAGTGTCAGTCTTAAAGTTGTCATATATAACAAACAAATAGGCAAAAAATAAGTCAAAAAACTCATATAAACTATAGGTCTATCACAAATTATACACAAATGTTAAACACAAGGCCAAATCAACACCTTCTATTGACAACAGAGGGTACCAAAGAGAATAGACTCTACCACAGTACCTAAAAAGTCACAAACAGATATATTTCAAGCTTTATCCAACTGTTTTTTCTCTATAATATAAAGACAACTGCAAAGCTTTATTTAAACAACTGTTTTAGCAACCTTTATCTTAACATTATCATGATCAATTTTTTTAAGTAGAGGCAATGAAAAAATATTTTCTATATTTCTTTTAATGAAGCATACATTTAGAATTCATGGATCCAATTTTTAAGATGATTTCAAGGTTATGATTGCCACACAGGATACTGCAAAATTTCCCATGCAACTATTTATGTTACCATGTTAGTATAACCATTAGCTAAATAAGCACTAAGCATACATTTTAAAAATCCTTTTGAGTGAGTGCACAGTAGCAGAAATAGTCATGTAAAGAATAATAATAAATACCAATGGATAAATTTCTATTTCACAAATGTTTAATTCTTATAAACTGGCACTGTGCTAGGCATTGAGAGGACAAGATACAGCCCTAACTACCAGACTTGGCTAGACTTGACCTCCTTTTCTGATAGAGGGATTTCCTCACTGCTCGGAAGAGTGACCTAGGGTGACATCATCATTTTTAAGTCTCAGAAAGAAGAGCTGCTTGCATATTCCTTAGACCCAAGAGATTCCTGGTGTCCAGAAACTCAGGTTGTTGAGACCCTTAATACAGCTTTCATAGCAACATCCCAACTGCAGGTGACTGCACCAAACCATTCCCCACCATGTCCCTCCTCCCCAGTCTGCTGAAATACAGACATTTCAAAAGGGTTTCCTTCTGCAGAGTTAGGCCAATATAATTCACCACATCTTCCCCATTCCAATTATCTTGCACTACCAGCACCAGGTGATCAGATTCCTAAGAGCCAAAGGTTTCATATTTGCCTGTATGAGGAACTCCTACAAAATGGGTCTTCCCTGGTGGCTCAGCTGGTAAAGAATCCACCCGCAATGTGGGAGACCTGGATTCCATCTCTGGGTTGGGAAGATCCCCTGGAGAAGGGAAAGGCTACCCACTCCAGTATTCTGGCCTGGAGAATNTCCTACAAAATGGGTCTTCCCTGGTGGCTCAGCTGGTAAAGAATCCACCCGCAATGTGGGAGACCTGGATTCCATCTCTGGGTTGGGAAGATCCCCTGGAGAAGGGAAAGGCTACCCACTCCAGTATTCTGGCCTGGAGAATTCCATGGACTCTATAGTCCATGGGATCGCAAAGAGTCAGACATGACTGAGCGTCTTTTACTTTCACTTAAAAAAAATGGAAAGATAGGAAAACAAACAGATAAAAATATTGATGAAGGATATGAAGCGATAACCGACAAAAGAGGGAAGTCAAAAGGGTAACAAGCATATAAGACATTTTTCAAACACATTAATAATTAAGAGGAAAGCAAATTAAAATATTGAGATATCACATTATATGTATCAGATATTGGTTGGCAAGAGTTATAAAGGTGAATAACAGGTTGAATGCACGTGGAAACACAGGAACTCACATATGGTGGAAACAAAGGAACTCATAAAGGGGTACAGGTACAGCCTTTCTAAAGAGAAATGTTGCATTCAACATTTCCAAGTGGTATATATGTGTGACTTAAAAACAAGCTTATGGGTGCATATCCCAAAAATATCCTCAAAGAAAAGTCCATAAGGAAACCTGAAAGAGAATCTTTCTGGAACAGGAAGATAGCCAGGGCATTTACTGGTGAATTTAAATGCATTAGAAGCAAACCACAAAGTGGCAGGCATAAAGTAAGTACTACAGGTAGATGGATCTTAAAACATAATTCTGAGTGAAAACCACAAAACACAAAATAGGTAAGTAACACAAAATCATTTATGTAAATTGAAATCATGAATAGAAAAATAATGTCAATTTTGTAAGACAAATATATACACATTAAACTTGTGAGAATGGTTGCTGTATAAGAAAGAAAATGTGAATGAGGTATGAGTGAAAGAATAAAACAAAAGAGCTGTGAACTAAAAAAGAGAAGAGATGAGAAAAGATAAGAGAATTAGGAGATTAATCAGGAAACCCAACTTCTGACTAACAGAAGTACTGAAAGAAAAATGAAGGGAGGAATTACCAAAAAAGAAAAAAAAAACATGAAAATTTCCAGAACTAGTAAAAAAAAAAGTATCCATATTAAAATGATACAATATATACAAAGCACAACAAATGATAAAATATCTGCAAGATATATCATACACTATTAAAAAACCATGATTAAAAACAAAAATCTAAAAACAGAGGTCGAATAAATATCATCAGAAACCAATGAGTTCACAAAAACATCACAGGAAGTTATAAAACAAAGGTGCAGTGCCTTTAAAACTCTGAGAAATAACGAATTCCAACTCTGATTTTTATATCCAAATTGTCAATCTACATTCATGGTAGTATAAAAATATTTACAAACATACAGGGTCTCAAAATTATTACTATCTAAAAATTTATACCATTTTTCAGGAAGATACTAAAGGTCAACTAAAATGATGGAATAAACCAAAAAAATCAAGACATGAGATCTAGGAAAACAACAGCTCAGAGAGGCAAAGAAAATTCCCAAGAAAATGGTAATATGAGCTTCCATGAAAACAGACAGACAAATAAGCCTATGAACTTTAAAGCAGCAGTTAAGATTAGAGTCCCAGGAGGGATGTGTCTTTAAAAAATCTGGAGAAAATATTCAATGTATACAAATGTATCAAGATGCCTTTTGTAATTGCACTAATGCAATTGGGAACAGAGACTTTTATGCAAAATTTAAAGGTAACTATTCACTCTAAAAAAAAGTCTCCCCTCCTTTATATATATATGTGTGTTTATGTATAAGTGAAATAAATGACAGCAGTGGTACAGGACAGGAGGAATTTTGTTAAAGTATTTACACTACCTGTGAAACAGTGCAACATTATATCTAAAGTGGATTTGGATTAGCTGTAAATGTACATTTCAAATGTACAAATTTGAATAAGGAAATAGGGAAAAAGAAAAAAAGATGAGAAATGGAAAAGAGTGGGAAGCAGAGGAGGAATTTATAATGCCACTTTAGGGCAATCATTAAAAAATGTTTTTTTTTAAAGTATAATTGATACAGTAAGAAAGCAGAGAATATGAAATCATATAAAGTACCCAATTAAAATCACAAAAGGCAGAAAATAGTGGAAGAAAAAAATAGGAAAAAAGAACAAGGGCAATTATGCTAGATTTTAGTCCAACTATATCAGTCATCACTTTGAGAGTGAATGGTCAAAATCCACTGATAAAAACACAGACATGGTCATAGTGAATCCAAAACACAAGCCTCAACTACATGTTTTCTATAAGAAACCAACTTGAAATGTAAAGACATTTATTCATTTAGCACAAAGAGAGAAAGATAAACTATGCTATTACTAAAAAAGAGATAACAGGAGTAGATATATTAATGTCAGATAGATCAGATTTCAAAACAAAGAAAGCTATTGGGGATAAAGAAAGGAGATTACCTAATGCTTAAAAGGTCAGTTCTTCAAAGACAACAATAATTCTTAATATGCATACATCAATGTGTATGCAGAACATAAGAGCAGGGCTTCAAATATGTGAGGGAAATACTGACAGAACTTCAAGGAGAAATAAGTAAATCCACTGTCATAGATGAAGACTGTAACACCCATCTATTAGAAATGAACAGATCCAACAGGTAGAAAATCAGTGAGACCACAGCTGAACTCAACAGCACCATCAACCAACTGGACCTAATGCTGTTCATTCAAGAACAGCAGATTATACATCCTTCTCAAGCGCACATGGAACATTTACCAACACAAACTACACTGTGGGCCATATCTTAGCAAATTTAAAATAATAAAAATCATTCTCAGAGCACCATGAAATAAGCTGGAAATCAATGACAGAAAGATAGCTGGAAAATCACAGAATACTTAGAGATTAAACAAGCTTCTAAATGACACGTGGGTTAAAGAAATATGAAAAGAGATTTCATTTTATTTTACTTATTTTTTTTTTAATTTTTACTTTATTCTACTTTACAATACTGTATTGGTTTTGCCATACACT
>SJYV01028878.1:0-13617 GCA_006410875.1 Neotragus pygmaeus | reverse complement strand
ATCCCAGCTTCCTGCCTGGATCTGCCCCCTCACCGCCCCCCCCCACCCCTCCCCCGCAGGCCCTCTAGAGCTCTTCCCAGGGTGCCAGCTGGCTTCACAACGTGGGCTAGAAGGTGACACAGACTTCCAGGGCTTCCCACCTCTCTCCTGCCTGTCCCCTCCCTGGCTGCCCCACACCCCCGCCGCCCCGTCCACTCTCAGGCCCAGGGGACTCTGGAGGTCTAGACCAAGGCCTGTGCACCTGCTATTCCGCTTCCCCCAAGGGCCTGCATCTCCTGCTGGTTCTGCCCCTGGGGGCCTCCCCTCCAAGGACCTTCTGGTTGTCCTACCCTCCATGTGCTCAGCGCCTGCTGACTGTCTACCTGACTTAATTGCTTTTGCAGGAACAGGCACCACTCACACCTGCCTATCCAGGGTCTTTGTGGGATTTCGCAAGGAGGGGGACCAACAGCTTGTCCAGAAAAATGAAACTTAGGAGAGGATTAGCATTTATTCGGGTGTCTGATAGCTGGGTTAAACCAGGGGGTCTGAGGTGTCCAGGCTTAGGGTGTGAGAGCTGACCTCCTCAGGACAGATCTCAGTCCCCTCCATGAGGGGATGACCTCCTTCTGCCTCAGTATCCCATCTTTTTAAAGGTTGTTGCTTGTGTCCATGTGTGAAGTCGCTTCAGTTGCATCCAACTGTTTCAGTACTGTGGGCTGGAGCCCACCAGGCTCCTCTGTCCATGGGATTCTCCAGGCAAGAAGCCTGCAGTGACTTGCCATTACTTTCTCCAGGGGATCTTTCCAACCTAGGGATCGAACCCGTGTCTCTTATGTTTCTTGCATTGGCAGATGGGTTTCTTTGCCACTAGGGCCATCTGGGAAGCCTCTAAAGGTTGTTACTATGGGCTGAATTGTGCCCCCGCATTCACAAGTTGCTTCTAACTCCCAGTATCCTGGAATGTGGCTGTATTTGGAGAGACACTCTTTAAAGAGGTGATTAAGGTCAAGTGAGGTCACTAGGGTGGGCCGTAACCCCCCAGGACTGGGGTCCTTGTAAGAAGAGGAGGGCAGGACACAGACATACTCAGAGGGACGACCCTGTGAGGACGCGGGGAGGAGACGCCGTCTACACACCCAGGACGGGTCCTTAGGAGGGCCAGCCCCGCCCACACTCAGATCTCAGATTCCAGCCTCCAGGCCTGGAGACGGTGAAAGTCTGATGTCTAAGCCTCTGGGCCGCGGTGTTTGCCACTGTCCTGACTGTCCTGCTGACCGATACAGCTGCGATAAGAACGTGAGGGAACAACAGCGCCACCCGCCTGGTCCTGAGCTGCAGGACATACTTGGGTTAAGATGATTTCAAAACGAAAGCAGGTAGATAGATCTTTTCTCATACCTGGAAGGACTTTGCTTTGCTCCTGAATCACAGAATGCTCTGGAACAACACTCTTTCTGTGAACTGACAAATGCCCACCAAGTACCCGGGGATTTCCCTGGTCCTGGGGTTTGCAGTCTCATTTTGGGGCACCACTGGGGTTCAGGAAAACGTCAGGGCCTGGCTCCAGGTTGGTCCAGAGTTAGAAACCGCCCCTGCCCCATTTCCAGGATAACAGAATCTCCCCTGGTCAGCCTCTCTGCTTGAGACAGCACAGCCCGACCCCAGGCCCCCGGCCCCCCTGCCCAGGCTGCCAGGGGTCTCGTGTCTGAGGTCAGCGGGGGCCACAGGTCAGAATCAGACCTACTGTGGTCACATGAGGAGGCCCAGGGCCTGGGGACAGCTGGCGCCCATGGCAACACCAGGGTCAGATTCGGCCATGGCCCCGGGTCAGGGTCACGGCCCCGGGTCAGGGTGCTCCAGCCCGGGACCACGCTATGGACAGGAAACTGGCCAGCAGGGCCCTGTGGCCATGCCCAGGCCGACAGAATTTTGGTTCCAGCCAGGAGGCTGGCATTTGATGATGAGACCTTTCTGGGGCAAGGTGGGCCTCTCTCTGAGTGAGAAGAGACCCGAGGCGGCCTCTAGCAAGGCCCTCCATCACTTGGTTGACTGAGACCCAGGCTCGAGCCTGGAGACCTCCCCGCACCCCGATGACACGTAACCCGTTTTTTTTTTTTTTTTGGTCAAAGCAGCAGGAGGAGACGTCTGTGCTCAAGGGGGGCCCTCAGTGCCTGGCGTGGTCCCTGCACCTCGGCCATGAGCCAGGCCCCCTAAGGACACCTGCCTGACCGACAGAGAAACAGATACAGCAGAGGAGCTGGGATTCTGAGAGTCGGCTCTGATGGAGCGGTCCAGCCTGTACAGCCCACACCCCGAGGGCACCTTTGCTTTTGGGCTGAGGAGCTTCCTCTGGTTCTAAGATGTGAGTGCTTCCTCACCCCCATCGTCACCCTCCTTGACTTTTTATTTCGGTGAAATTCATATAACACGGAGTGAACCACGTCGGTGCCATTCAGCACATTCATGATGGGCACCCCTCCACCCTGTCCAAGTCCAGAGCATCCTCATCACCCGAAGGATGCTGGCACCCACGGGCTGTCACCCCCCAGTCTGCCCTCGGCAACCACCCAGATGCTTTCAGACTCCACAGACCTGCCTGTTCTGAACGTTCAATGTGAACGGGATCCTATGATGCATGGCCCTGTGTGGCTGCCTTCCTCCACGCGGTGCAGTGTTTTCAGGGATCAATTGTATCTTAGCATGTGTGGGCACCTCAGTCCTTTTTGGGGTGAGCCTCTCAGAGGGCCAGGATGCTGGCCCCTCCTTCCTTCACATTCATCTAGCCGCCCCACCTCTCACCAAAGTAACTTAGACTGAACAGAGAGAATCTTGGAAAAGAAATAAACATCAGTTTAGCAGCTAAGCTGTTGAATCAGAAGGACCAGGAGGCTGTCCCAAAAGGTCAAAGATCAAACCTTGGTGACAGCAGCTGGAACCCTACTTTACACCATGGTGTCCTGAGGTTTTAAATTCCAGGCAAACACAAATCTGGGTTAAGATTGTGGAAAATGAAAGCAGATAGATAAGTCTTTTGTCATACCTGGGAGGTCTTCTTGGACAGAACTGGTACCCAGGGGCCAGTATCCTGAGAGATCCAAGTTTGCCCAGGAGTCAGGAAGCTCTCTAAGGATTTCTGCCTTGAACAGGGTCCTGACGAGGGGTAATCAAGTGTCTTTTGTCCCTCGGGCATTCCTGTGTGAAGGCCACTTGCAAACCGGGACTCAGGTCTTTATCAGAAATCTCGCATCTCGGCATCTCGTGATATCCCGCAGCTTGTCTGACTGTTAATTACTCTGTTCTTAGCGACAATCTCCCAAGCGAAGATGATCTCCAGGAAAGTCACAGCCTCTCCTGTGTCCATCTCCCAGGCTGATGTCCGGTCCAGCCCAGCTCAGCCCAGTCGGGGAGAGGGAACCAGGGCAGCATGACATCCAGGAGCTCAAACAAGCCCC
The DNA here is from genome assembly GCA_006410875.1 of Neotragus pygmaeus. Taxonomy (NCBI): domain Eukaryota; kingdom Metazoa; phylum Chordata; class Mammalia; order Artiodactyla; family Bovidae; genus Neotragus; species Neotragus pygmaeus. The sequence continues at coordinate 10,183 of SJYV01028878.1, read as the reverse complement.
TTTCCTTTATCCACGAATGGAGCTGGATTTCGGGGTTATTCTTATTAAAGATGTGGAATCCTTGCAGATCTGAGACCCTCACATCAGATTCACCAAGCCTGTGGTGATCATGTTGCTGTTCTCCGTCAGGCAGACATTCTGAGATCTGGGAAGCCCAGCACTGACTGGGTTGTAAGAGGCAAATCAGACATCTCTCTCTTTTCCATTAATTGCAGTTGATCAAACAATTAATTTCAAGTGTCTAAGTCAACTGAGAGACCAGTTGAGGAATGAAACTAATGGCCATCCCACTTCAGAGGTTGAGATGGTAATACTTCTCAAGTAGAAATTCTTCATCGGTTTTTGAAAAAAAATGGAGAGAAATTATGCGTGTTGTTAAAAAGTCTTGCGTGAACAAATTTATTAAATAAATTCACGATTCCCTGGGGGACAAAAATAAAACCATGTCTACCAAACCAGCACCTTTATTATTCACTCAACTAAAGGCCTGTTGGTGTCTCTGAAGTTCTTACGCTCGCCTCTCTCCCAGGAGCTGAATTTCCTCCTCTAAACAGCAGGTGGGGGGACCCACGGGCAAGATTCATCTGCTGTGGTTCGTGACTTCCTGGATTGTTTATGCCGTCACATTGATCTATGCATCTGTCCTTCCAGCAAGAAGACGCGGTCCTGACTGCTGCAGTTGTGTGGCAGGGTTTATAATTCAGATGGGTGGTGTCTCCCACTCTGAGTTTCCTTTTCAAAACGTTTTCTAGAAATGCTAGTTCTATTGCCTTTCCATCTATATNTTTTTTTTTTTTTTTGGTCAAAGCAGCAGGAGGAGACGTCTGTGCTCAAGGGGGGCCCTCAGTGCCTGGCGTGGTCCCTGCACCTCGGCCATGAGCCAGGCCCGCTAAGGACACCTGCCTGACCGACAGAGAAACAGATACAGCAGAGGAGCTGGGATTCTGAGAGTCGGCTCTGATGGAGCGGTCCAGCCTGTACAGCCCACACCCCGAGGGCACCTTTGCTTTTGGGCTGAGGAGCTTCCTCTGGTTCTAAGATGTGAGTGCTTCCTCACCCCCATCGTCACCCTCCTTGACTTTTTATTTCGGTGAAATTCATATAACACGGAGTGAACCACGTCGGTGCCATTCAGCACATTCATGATGGGCACCCCTCCACCCTGTCCAAGTCCAGAGCATCCTCATCACCCGAAGGATGCTGGCACCCACGGGCTGTCACCCCCCAGTCTGCCCTCGGCAACCACCCAGATGCTTTCAGACTCCACAGACCTGCCTGTTCTGAACGTTCAATGTGAACGGGATCCTATGATGCATGGCCCTGTGTGGCTGCCTTCCTCCACGCGGTGCAGTGTTTTCAGGGATCAATTGTATCTTAGCATGTGTGGGCACCTCAGTCCTTTTTGGGGTGAGCCTCTCAGAGGGCCAGGATGCTGGCCCCTCCTTCCTTCACATTCATCTAGCCGCCCCACCTCTCACCAAAGTAACTTAGACTGAACAGAGAGAATCTTGGAAAAGAAATAAACATCAGTTTAGCAGCTAAGCTGTTGAATCAGAAGGACCAGGAGGCTGTCCCAAAAGGTCAAAGATCAAACCTTGGTGACAGCAGCTGGAACCCTACTTTACACCATGGTGTCCTGAGGTTTTAAATTCCAGGCAAACACAAATCTGGGTTAAGATTGTGGAAAATGAAAGCAGATAGATAAGTCTTTTGTCATACCTGGGAGGTCTTCTTGGACAGAACTGGTACCCAGGGGCCAGTATCCTGAGAGATCCAAGTTTGCCCAGGAGTCAGGAAGCTCTCTAAGGATTTCTGCCTTGAACAGGGTCCTGACGAGGGGTAATCAAGTGTCTTTTGTCCCTCGGGCATTCCTGTGTGAAGGCCACTTGCAAACCGGGACTCAGGTCTTTATCAGAAATCTCGCATCTCGGCATCTCGTGATATCCCGCAGCTTGTCTGACTGTTAATTACTCTGTTCTTAGCGACAATCTCCCAAGCGAAGATGATCTCCAGGAAAGTCACAGCCTCTCCTGTGTCCATCTCCCAGGCTGATGTCCGGTCCAGCCCAGCTCAGCCCAGTCGGGGAGAGGGAACCAGGGCAGCATGACATCCAGGAGCTCAAACAAGCCCCTTTCCTTTATCCACGAATGGAGCTGGATTTCGGGGTTATTCTTATTAAAGATGTGGAATCCTTGCAGATCTGAGACCCTCACATCAGATTCACCAAGCCTGTGGTGATCATGTTGCTGTTCTCCGTCAGGCAGACATTCTGAGATCTGGGAAGCCCAGCACTGACTGGGTTGTAAGAGGCAAATCAGACATCTCTCTCTTTTCCATTAATTGCAGTTGATCAAACAATTAATTTCAAGTGTCTAAGTCAACTGAGAGACCAGTTGAGGAATGAAACTAATGGCCATCCCACTTCAGAGGTTGAGATGGTAATACTTCTCAAGTAGAAATTCTTCATCGGTTTTTGAAAAAAAATGGAGAGAAATTATGCGTGTTGTTAAAAAGTCTTGCGTGAACAAATTTATTAAATAAATTCACGATTCCCTGGGGGACAAAAATAAAACCATGTCTACCAAACCAGCACCTTTATTATTCACTCAACTAAAGGCCTGTTGGTGTCTCTGAAGTTCTTACGCTCGCCTCTCTCCCAGGAGCTGAATTTCCTCCTCTAAACAGCAGGCGGGGGGACCCACGGGCAAGATTCATCTGCTGTGGTTCGTGACTTCCTGGATTGTTTATGCCGTCACATTGATCTATGCATCTGTCCTTCCAGCAAGAAGACGCGGTCCTGACTGCTGCAGTTGTGTGGCAGGGTTTATAATTCAGATGGGTGGTGTCTCCCACTCTGAGTTTCCTTTTCAAAACGTTTTCTAGAAATGCTAGTTCTATTGCCTTTCCATCTATATTTTAGAATAATCTTATCTATATCTACCAAAAAAATCTTTCTGGAACTGTAATAGGAATTACGCTAAATCTGTATATCAATTGGGGAAAAACTGTAGTTCAAGCAGTAAAGAATCTGCCTGCAATGCAGGAGACCCGGGTTCAGTCCCTGGGTAGAGAAGATCCTCTGTGGAAGGGAACGGCAACCCACTCCAGTATTCTTGCCTGGAGAATGGTAAATGGAAATTTTGAGCATTGGACACCGTGATTCCTATTTCAACATTCTGTTTTAGCATCAAAATGCCTATCCTGACCCAGTAATGTAGCACAAATGTCAGTTTAGCTCATAAAGCTTCTGGAAGTCTTGTCTGCATGTTACTCAGAGGACAGGAATCTGCCCATATAGCCCCACAGCTGTCCAGGGAGGGGAGGATGGATTCCAGAAGGACCCAAGAGAACCTCCTCCTGTGAAGGAGATATTCTGCCTCTTGCGTGCACTGGAGGTTGCACGGGCATCTACGTCTGTCGAAAGTTATCCAGGTATACGCACACATACCTTGGAGGCATTGTGGGCTCAGTTCCAAACGACAGCAGTAAAGTGACTGTTGCGATAAAGTGATCACATGGATTTCCTGGTTTCCCAGTGTCTGAGTCATGTTCACATCATACTGCAGTCTGTTCATTGTGCAACAGCATTGTGTTTCAGAAAGCAATGTACAGGACGTCCCTAGGAGCTCAGTGGTAGAGACTCCGCCTGCCAATGTAGGAGTCGTGGGTTCGGTCCCCGGTCTGGGAAGATTCCCCATGTCCTGGAGCAGCTAAACCCTTGTGCCTCAACTACTGAGGCTGTGCTCTAGAGCCCGGAAGTCACAGCTACTGAGCCCACGTGGGACAACTACTGAAGCCCGCGCTCCCTAGAGCCTGTACTCTGCAACAGGAGAGCTCGCTGCAGCGAGAAGCCTGGGTGCTGCACCTGCAGAGTGACCCCGGCTCGCTGCAACTGGAGAAAAGCCCGCAGCGACGAAGACCCAGCACAGCCAAAAAGAAACCAAAAAACTATTTAAAAAGCAATATACATACCTTAATTTAAAAGTATTTCATTGCTAAAGAAATGTTAACCATCATCTGAGCCTTCGGGGGGGCATAATCTTTTTGCAATAATAACTTCACAGACCACTGTAGCAAATAAAATAGTAATGAAAAAGTTTGGAAAATTGTGAGAATTCCCAGCATGTGACACAGAGACACAAAGTGTTGCCAAAAACCTTCAATTTATTTTTTTTAAAATGCAATATTTGCAAAGTATGATCAAACAAAGTGCAGTTAAATAAGGTGTGCCTGTACTTAGGATATGGGCATTCTCCTGTGTGTGAATCACACCTCAGTCAACTTGATAACAGGAAGCTGTGGAAGAGACCTTGCTGTGTGATGCCTTCTATTCACTAACACAGATGGGTATTGATAGTAATACTGATGTCAGTATGTAGGCCCATGGGCATATTGTAGGGCTTTCCTGCTGGCTCAGACAGTAAAGAATCTGCTTGCAGTCAAGAGATACAGGTTTGATCCCTGGGTCAGGAAGATCCCCTGGAGAAGGGAATGGCAACCCACTCCAGTATTCTTACCAGCAGAATCCCATGGACAGAGGAGCCTGGTGGGCTACAGTCCATGGGGTGGCAAAGAGTCAGACGCGAGTGCCTAACACACGTACATACACGTATTGTATTGGGTTGGCCAAAAAGTTCATTTGGGTTTTTCCACACGATTGCGCAGAAAAATGAACCCAAATGAGCTTTCTGGCCAACCCAACATGTGTTATAATTTTGGAGAAATTTGGGGGAAGAAATAGTAAAATATTTGGAGAAGTGGAGGGGGGCTCTCAAGTTTCATATTTTCCTCCTTGCATTTTCTAAATATGTATCCAGAAGTCCTCTTATGAAAGCAAAACCAAGAAAGAGTAAGGCAGATGGACAACAAAGTAGCTTTATTTCCATAAAGCAGGTGAAGAATGCCTCACAGCGTGAGGTCCCGATGGCAGCAGGGAGCCCGCACTGGGCCGGGCCAGCCTCACTCCGGCCCGGGGCAGAGACGGGGAAGGCCACAAGCCTCCGATCTGTGAGCACCTGCTGGCTCCGTTCTTCTGGAGGCACGTGGTTCCCTGCCTCCACACAGTGATGTAAGGCGTTCCTCCAACCCGAGAGGCACGCAAAGTGGGACAAAGCGTCCCTCAGTGCCACGTTAGTGGACGCTCTTCCACAAGGGAATAAGAAAAAGAGAAAATCAGGGTTTGCCCCAACATTCCCAAAGAGATTTCTCTTCCAACCAGTTGGTTTGAGTACGAAACCTGGTATAAAAATGGGCATAGCTTTTCCTCATTGAATGACGCAGCGGGAAATGGAGTTTCTCTGCTTCCAAACTCTTGAGTCCACTCATCCAACACCAACCAAGAGCCCATCCAACACTATGGCTCAGGCTGACCGGGACTGTTATGTCCGCAAACTGGGTGAAATATGTCTGAACAATAAATTATTTAAATGCAACTTTACTACAAGTTTAAAAGTTAGCTCTATGGAAGCTTCAGAGTTCCTTATTCTAGACTTTTTAAAACATGTTTTTAGATTTTCTTTGATGTGGACCATTTCTGAAGTCTTTTGTTGCATTTGTTACAACATTGCTTCTATTTTATGTTTTGTTTTCTTGGCTGCAAAGCATGTGGGATCTTAGTTCCAGGGACTGAATGAGCAGCCTCTGCATCAGAGGTAAAGTGTTAGCCACCGGGCCTCCAAGGAAGCCCCTGGACTCATTTAAGTTGTTGTTTTTCGGTCGCTAAGTCATGTTCAACTCTTTGCAACCCCGTGGACTGCAGCATGCCAGACCTCCTTGTCCGTCACTATCTCCTGGAGTTTGCCCGAGCTCATGTCCATTGAACCAGTGATGCTATCCAACCATCTCACCCTCTGCTGCCCTCTTCTTTTGCCTTCAAATCTTTCCCACCATCAGAGTGTTTTCCAGTGAGTCAGACTCATTTATACTCTGCAACAAGGGAAATCAGAAATTTTGCAATGAGGTGAAATAACAAGAAGAACTTCAGCTTCAGGTGAGATGTAAAATATTGCAGCAGGAAAACCTGTAAAAACTGGGAACATTTAGCTTTATCTACAGCAATCACATTTTGGAGGCAACACAGGGGTGTGGAAGCCAATACAACTAGACAAGGTATCAGTAGATTAGAATGATCAGGACATGAGGCTGGAGACCCGGGGGACGAATCCACGTGGCCAGACCAGTGTTTCCTCTCCATGGAGTCAGCATCCTTGTCCTTTTCCCCCAAAGCCAGGACGTCCTTGACCACACCATCCTGATGCTGCCTTCTATCAGGGATCCTCAGAAGACAAGCCGTGTGTGACCCTCATCCTGAAATCACTAAAGCCACAGACTGCTTGCGTTGACTCTTCACCCGCCAGTTTGCCTTTCTCAGAAACGACTCCAGGTCAAGCTCAGCATGGCAGTCCCGGGATGTTTAGGGCCTGTCTCCAAGAACAGTCTTGGGAAAGGCTCTGAGCGACCAGGAAGACAGCACCTCTTGGGCTGCTGAGAACGTGGACTTGTTAGAGGAAGGAGAGCCTAGAGCCTCTTCCTCCTTAGGGCCTCTCTTCCTGGTAAGGATGCAAAGAAGAATCTAAGGTCTTACTCATTGCAAGAAAGTTTATTAATGATAAGGAAAGAAAGAACAGGTCGCAAAGTCAGACATGACTGAGCACGCACAAAGAAAGAGCAGAGAGAACACCTCAAGAGAGAGGGGGGCCATGCCAAGAGACGCAAATGGCCCGGGAGGTCTGGAGTACAGTTTTTAAGGCAGGGTCGTTTGCATAATCCAGGGGTGGGGGTCGTTGTTTGACAGCCTTGATTGACAGCTGCAGGTTGCATAGCAAGATGCTCTACTGTGCATGTCCTCCTCACAGTTCAGCTCGTTATAATTAGATGTGTGTATTCATGGGATGGGCTTCCCAGGTGGTGCTGGTGGTAAAGAATCTGTGTGCCAGTGCAGGAGATGTAAAGGACTTGGGTTCGATCCCTGGGTTAGAAAGATCCCCTGGAGGAGGACATGGTAACCCACTGCAGTATTCTTACCTGGAGAATCCCATGGACAGAGGAGCCCAGTGGGCTACAGTCTGTGGGGTCGCAGGGTTGGACACAACTGAACTGAATTAGCACGCACGCTTGTTCGTGGAATATTTATGAGCAGTTAATGAGTCCAGTGGCCACCAAAGATGACTTTAGTACAGGATAATGTGAGGCGTGCATTTATGCTAGAGTAGGGAAAGTCCCACCAGTTGGCAGTAGGGGTTTTCCAGCCCCTGACTATTTTTGGAGGACTGGTGGGCATATTAGGGGCTGCGCTTGTAAACTGCTTGATGAGATTAGGCAGCTATTGGATTTTTAGCTGAAGGGGCTTCTTGGGGGGCTTGATGTTGGGAAATGAGAAGAGATCATACTTGTCACTTACATTCTTTTCCTCTTGATTTCCATCCTGAGTATTCTGAATTTCTTATTTCTGTTAGAGAAGAAATGTAATTCTCTCACCAGAATCATGAATTTCACTTCAAGGAGCTGCCCCATCACTGAGGCTTGAAAATTCTTCTTGGTGGGAATGATTACTTAACATTTTGTAACAACCTATAAGGGAAAATAATCTGAAAAAAATTGACATGTATGCACATATAACTGAATCACTTTGCCGTGTACCTGAAGCCAAAACAACATTGTAAACAAAACTATACTTCAATAAATAAATAAATAAAATTCTTCCTGGAGACATGGATAGAAGATTGTGCAAAAAGAAATAAAAAAACCCAGGGGGTTGAGTGTAAACTGATTCTGTTTCATGCACTGAAGGTATTTGGTTTTTTTTTTTTTTAATGTTTATTGTTTATTTGGCTGCACTGGGTATTAGTTGAGGCATAAGGATCTTAGATCTTCCTTGCAGCATGCAGACTCTTGGTTGCAACACGTGAGGTCTAGTTCCTGAGCCGGGGATTGAGCCTGAGCCCCCTGCGATGGGAGCATGGAGTCTTAGTCACTGGATCACCAGGAAAGTCCTCACTGGAGGTATTTCTAAAACACTGTCCACAGAGAGACTTCTGAAATATAGATTTAATTTCTATTGGTTTCCAGAGTAAGGGAATGAATCACCAGAGAGATATAAACTAATGTCAGTCTCTAATTCAGAGAGATTGACTCAATTACACATGGACATCTTTAGATCTACATTAACTTACATGGCCTGCTCCTTTCTTTTCCACTTTCATTCTCAAATGCATCCAGTACTTTGTTCTTTCTGCTGAAAAATAAAGATTATGTAGGTAGTCCTGCTCTCCACCATTATTATTGTAACTTCTGATCCCCATTGTTATACATTCTGGAATAACGTGTAACATGAATGTGGCTTGCGAACTTTGATAAATTCACAGACACAAATGTTTCAGGATACTGAAAAGCGTGCTATGGGAAAATTGGGAAATATAGAAAAACTGACCCCTTATACTTTGGAGTGTAGGAGAATTCCCAAGTAAAGAGTCCCACTCCAGGGTCTCCGGAGCCCCAGCAGAAGTGAAGGCACAAGACGCTACGGCACGATGTCCCGGACCACGTGTGTCCCAGGCGACTCCATCAACAGGAATGCCAGTCACTCTTCTATTCTTCTCTTCCAGGGCCTGCCATGACGGCCTCGTGAATATCTTCTCAAATGTGTTGTCTGGTTTCTGAAAGATTGTCAAGTTTTTTATGGGTTATATCTTGGCTTAAAGTTGACACATCACTGATTGTTCAGTAGAGTAATAAGGCCCTCATTTCTAAGAGTTGTTAAACAATTTTTGGTGGTTCCTGCGACCATTATGCCCTGGAGGAAGGCATGGCAGCCCACTCCAGTGTCCTTGCCTGGAGAATTCCGTGGACAGAGGGGCCTGGCGGGCTGCAGTCCACAGGGTTGCAAAGAGTCAGAAGCAACTGAGGTACCTTAGCGCACATGCACGTTCCCAGCAATTTTATTTATAAAACCTGAAAATCTGTACACACAGTCTTTGAAATAGTCATCTGTATGTGAATGGCTGAACAAGTTATTATGTGCTCATGTAATGGAAAACCACTGCTGCTGCTGCTAAGGCACGTCAGTCGTGTCCGACTCTCTGCGACCCCATAGACGGCAGCCCACCAGGCTCCCCGATCCCTGGGATTCTCCAGGCAAGAACACTGGAGTGGGTTGCCATTTCCTTCTCCAATGCATAAAAGTGAAAAGTGAAAGTGAAGTCGCTCAGTTACTAGGCAATAAAAAGAACAGGCGTGGATGTATTTGGTTTATCTAGAGTTCTTTAAAAAGTAAAAGGCCACCTATGGCTATTAACACCTAATCATCTGGGCTTGCAATTAGAGGAAATTGATTACAAGGGGATAAGTGACAAGTTGGGAGGTGACACATACTCTACGTCTTGGTTTTGAGTGGTGACAAGAATGCATACATTCATCAACAGTAAAATGATGTCTTCGAAAAGGATGCATTTTAAGGTAGTGAATCATACATCTCTCAGTTAAAAAAAAATTGGCTGCAATAGGTCATAGCTGTGGCACACGGGATCTTTAGTTGCAGCGAGCGGGATCTATTTCCCTGAGCAGGAGTCTAACCCAGGCCTCCTGCCCTGGGAGCCTTAGCCACTGGACCACTAGAGAAGTCCCTCCATCAGTTAAAAAAAGTAGATTCGAACTTGTAGCCAGACAGCAAAAGCACATGACTTGCAAAGAATAAGACCAACAGATGACATCTTGGTGGAAATGATGAAAGTCAGAAATCAGTGAAATGAAATCTATGATATTCTAAAGACAGTAATGCCCATAGACAATTATGCGTCAGGAAGGAAAAAAAGAATCATCCAGAAATAAGGGGAAAGGTGCAACCGAAAAGACGCAGAGCTTGGCTGTGGGGACCTCTGGGAATACTGCCCCAGCTGTGCCCAGGAAGGAAGGGGGACCACGTACCTGCAGAGCCTCTGGGAACTCTGAGTCTCCCCATGTTACTGTGATTCACTTTTCCCTGTGTAGGCACTCAAGTAGTGGAACAATCATTGCCAGGCACACTGGCTGTGGAGTTGCAGGGTCCTCTTATGGGAACCTGGGCTCCCCTGCAGGTCCCAGGCCTCAGGTCAGAGCACCAGCTCAGGTCTGGAACCTGGAAGATTGGTCACGACTTGTCAAATAGTGTCCTTTACAAGGAGAAGAGATTCTTATGGGACTTACGTAA
>SJYV01028877.1:0-16048 GCA_006410875.1 Neotragus pygmaeus | reverse complement strand
ACGCTTAACATGAAGAGTCCTAAAAGCCTCCTTGGTTCATAGTTAATCTGGATACTTTCCTTTTCCTATTAAAATGTTGTTTATAGGTAACTTCTGGAGCTATTTTTGTTAAGTGAATAAACCCTCTAACTGAATCTGTTTCTTTATCTGCTTTATAAAGATGACTCGGATTAGCTGTAAATTGTAATAAACTTCCAAATTTCTTTGATTATAAAAACATGAGTTTGGAATCTGGAAATTAGAGGATTTAGATCTTTAGGCTGGGTTGCATCTAATATTCTGATGATGTTTGGACTTACTCAAGCAAAGTATTTACAAAATTTATTTCTTTTAGCTTTTTTGTCAAGTAGTAGAAATAATATATTTCTGATCTAGTTTCTATGGAAAGCATTTAGGAATCTCCCATAGGAGACATTTAATAATGTATGCCAAACTGATTTGAAACGATCCATACAAAGTAATAACAATACCTCACAGAATCTTTAATTACGTAAATGTGGGTTAAGTTGCTTTAATTCTTAATAACACATTTCAACAATCTCTTGGGGTAGAAATTTCTTCGTGAAAATGCAAGTGTCTAAAAGTTTTGAAAATTTCCTTAAAGATGATAAATACTTAGTTGCAAAACTAGTTTAGAGATTATTCTTTTTCATTTGGTAAGTTAAGCTAGGCGATAGAACTGAAACAGTGCTTTTGATATTTATTTTATAAAATCCCAGGGCTCTTCGTACATTGGCCAAGGTTTATTGACCAGTTCTACAGTCGTTAGTACATCTCACAACAGCTAGTTTCAAAACAGTCCTACATTTCTAGAGAATTCTGTTAATTGTTTATCATCATTACATAAGGACTAGTTTCTGATGAATTTCATAATAATGAGGGTTGGTATAGTCACAGTTACTGAGGACTGATGTTACATGTTTACATGTGTCTTTATCAATTACTCTATTTGAATTTATTTTTTGAGGAGCTGATGTTTTCTTTCTGGTTGTGGTTTTAGCTTTCTTTTTAAAAATATTTATTTATTTGGCTGCATCAGGTCTTAGTTGCCGCATGCAGGATCTTCATTGTGTCATGGAGGATCCCTTATTGCAGTGCAAGGAACTCTCTAGTTGTGACAGGTGGGCTCATTAGCCCTGCAGTGTGTGGGGTATTAGTTCCCAGACCCATGTCTCCTGCACTGGATGGCAGTTTCTTAATCTCTGGACCACTAAGGAAGTTCCAGTTTTAGTGTTCTTGATAGCTGCCGTACATATGTCTGTTAGCTTCATGAAGTTGCTTATGTTGCTTAAGTCGGCAATAACCAGTGCATTTTAGAATGTAAAGTACTTACATCCAGTGATTGGTTTACAGAGGTAGTATTTACTCAGGTTTATACTTGAGAGTCTTGTGAATGACTCGTATGGACAATTCTTTTTTTTTTTACTTCCTGTGAGACATGCAGAGTATTTTAGTTGTGATGTTTACATGTTGCAGAGGAAATGTTGCCATTATTACATGGCCAGGGTACCTTTTAGAATTTGCTTGAGACTTTTATAATGTAGTAAAATAGTATCATGGTTTACGCATCACTTTAGTTTTATTGCCTTAACGGAGAGGTTCTAATATTATCTCCACAGGAAAGCAAAATATTTTCAACAAAATGATAGTAATATTAGTAACTTTAGTATCAACAGTCATCATTGCTTTTGCAAAAGGAGTTTAGTAGCCATCCCTCGCCATCTAATTTAGCATTTTTTGTTGTAATGTAAAAGAGAAACTCTGAGGAAAAATCTCAGTAATTTATATGCAATATATTTGTTTTACTATTGATCTCTGAGATCTCTTGTAATTTAACCTCTCCAGTAGCTATAAAATGTAAGAATAAAATAAGATCATAATGATATTGCTTACTTAAGGCAGCATGTAGTTTGAGAGTCAATTTTAATGAAAACATTATAATGATAAAACAGGAAAAGTCTCCTTGCTATGCTGATGACTTTGAATGGTAATTACAAATAATTAGGAATTATTGTTAGATACTGGTTAAATCTAGTACTTGGCTTAAATTTTTTCACTTTATGTTAATGAAAACAACCATCACTAAAAGATTCTATTCTGTCTTCATATGATGGTAACAGAATTTCCCATAAGGAAAATAAAAAATTTCTGAAAGGAAATTCATAGCTAAAATATACATTCAGAATACTTATTTTCCTGGCCCTTGACAAATAATGAGTGAATGAATACTAATTGAGTGTCTTCTCTGGGCCCAATCCTGTTCTAGGCATGGAGGGTGTAAGCCAAGCAAAGCTGCTGCTTTTATAGCTTGTGTTCTGTCCAACACTTGCCAAGACTCCAGCTGATGGAAGGATTGTTTACCCTGATGATCAGCTGTTTTCCCAAGGGGAAACACTGAGCCATGGCTGATTTCAGATTGCGGTATTTTTAATGTGTGCAAGTTGCATGCGGAATTAGATTGCAACCCTATGGTCATGCTGGAGAGGCTTCATGGGTCCTTATGGAAGAAGAGCTTCTCATCAGAGCTCTAGAGATCTCCATCAGTGGTTCTTAAACTTTAAAATATATATGAAACAACTTTGGTACTTGTCAAATTCAGACCCCACTTGGAGAAATTCAGTTTCTTTAGATTTCAAGAGGTACTTAAGAATCTGCATTTTTTTTTACTGCTTTAAAAATTATTTATTTTTTGGTTGTGCTGGGTCTTTGCTGTCCACAGGCTTTCTCTAGTTGTGGTGAGCGGGGGCTACTTTTTGCAGCCTTCGTGGTGCACAGTCTTCTCATTGTGGTGGCTTCTCTTGCTGTGGGACACAGGTTCTAGGGCATGTGGACTCTGTACCTGTGGCTCTGGGACTCTCGAGCACAAGCTCAATAGTTGTAGGGCAGGGGCTTAGTTGCTCCAAGACATGTGGCTAATCTTCCTGGACCAGGGATTGAACCTGTGTCCCTGCATGGGCAGGTGGATTTTTACTCACTGTGCCACCAGGGAAGTCCAGAAATCTGTATTTTTAACAAGCAGCAGGTGGTTGTGATGATGATATGACTGCAATCATATTTTGAGAAACGCTTCTATTTAGATTTTATATACGTGGACTTTAATACTATTATAAAATTAATCTAATTTTACTAATTACTACCACGTTATTAACATCCTCCTTCTGGAGGAGGGCATGGCAGCCCACTCCAGTATTCTTGCCTGGAGAATCCCATGAACAGAGGAGCCTGGCGGGATACCATCCATAGCGTCACACAGTGTCAGACACGACCGAAGTGACTTAGCACGCGTGCACTAACATTAGAAACTAACAGACAACTTTAGCTGTTCTTTGGTGTAGATGAGATATATGACTCATGGGAGAAATTAATTTTAGCGTGAGATGCAGGAAGTGTTTGTTTTCCCTGGAGAATTAGAGTATTCTATCGTAGAGGATAATGTAAAATGTGTCACTGACCATGCTTCCTTTTCCATTTTGGCATTCAGTTAACTTTGTATCAAACGATAACTGAAAAATAGTCATAAATTTGATCCTGGCAGGTGTTCTAATTTCTCCACATCAACCTTGCTTCTTGCCACTGAAGAATCTCTAATTGCCTCTTCCAACTGATACTTCTTTGTTCTGATGATAAATGTTTATTCATATTTAGCAATTACACTCTTATAAGCAACCCCACATACTCTATGAGAAATGGGATATATTATATGCAGAATACTTTATAATTCATACTTTTATTAGTATAGACAACTATTTCTTCCAATTTAGTTTAATTTAGGTATCACTATGCTGAAGAGAAAAGCTTGTTTCTTCATTTTGCAGTAATCATGTTTCTGAATTTATATCATTTTAGGAAACACTGAGAATGTGGATAATAAATATTAGCATTTGTAATAACCATCATGCCTCGGGGTACTTCATTAGGTAAATGTGGTATGACTCAGGCAGTGTACTGAAGAGTCCTGGACTAAGAATCAGGAGTATGGGATTTAGTCCTTGTTCTATTTATTTTAATGATATGAAAGTTGCATTTGGAATTAGATCACAACCATGTGGTCATGCTGCTTACATAGTCATATAATCACTTATAACCCTGGAAAAATTGCAACTTCTTTGAACCTCTGTTTTTGTCTCCATGAAATCACATGGCTTTGAGTTAAATAATTTCTGGGATCTTTTCAGGCTTATTTGCAGATTATCATAATTTCCTTAGGACTTATATGATATAAATTCTCTTTAAGTATGGATTTAAAAACAGATAAATGCATATATGTAAATGGGATTTTTTTTAAGTTGGAAAATTCATCCTCAATAATTGANTTCAGGCTTATTTGCAGATTATCATAATTTCCTTAGGACTTATATGATATAAATTCTCTTTAAGTATGGATTTAAAAACAGATAAATGCATATATGTAAATGGGATTTTTTTTAAGTTGGAAAATTCATCCTCAATAATTGATCTTGACATTAGGAAATGGGAAAGACTCAATTTTGTGTAAGTTGCTTCTTTTACATGAGACTGAAAGTACAGATTATGTGTTGGCAATACCTCTTCTTCCTTTCTAGTTCATAGTAGCTACACAAAGGAGGATATGAATACCTGTGCTATCAAGAAAATTAAATTATATTTGGACAGATGTTAAGTTTCCATCTTGTCGCAGTACTTTTCTGCCCACTCCTCTTATATCTTATCTACCTTTCACACACCTAATCATCCTTTCTTAATTCTTCAGGCTAGAACTGAGGCGGAGATGACAAACTACCAACATGATGATTTTTAATGATAACTTCTGTGAAGCAAAAATCAGACTGGAGAATGTTTCTTTTTCTCATAATTACTTACTTGAAATATTAGACTTATGAAAACACACTTTTTGGATGACTAGAAAACACACTTGTTATCGTGCAGTGTTATAGCCTTGAGAACCTCAAAGTATTGTGACGTTCAAGGCCTCTTGATAGCATTTGCTGAATATACAATGCAGCCTTGTTGCCTAGAGAAGGAGAGAAAAAAAAAAAGAATCAATTTCAGCACTTACAATGGCTGGAACATCCTTTTGTTTCTTCTATAATAAAGCTGCAGCAAGTTGAAGCTGATAGAATATGTCCAGAAACAGCCCAGTTTTTATACATCGGGTTAGTAAAATTATCTCTCATCAAGAATACAAACTGGAACAGGCACTAATTAGTCTTTTTTTTTTTTTTTAATGGCACTGGGATAACAGGAATTATCATCAACAAGAAGGGCCATCAGATATTTTACTGACATGTGCATGTCCTTTGTCAAGCTTATAGTTCTTAAGAAATATTTATCTTAAATAATGTAGGCCTAGGGGACCACTTTGGAGGAGTACATATTACTGTGGTTGAAACTTGTGGCATGTTTTTTTTTTTCATTTGGACATTTCATAAAAGATTCATCAGTGATTAGAGAACAAACTCTTCCTTAAGAACTGTCAGAAGTTGGCTTTTAGCCAACTGGGAAAGCCGTAGCTTTTATTAAAAAATTATTTTGAGCCTATGCATCCTCTATTGCCTATAAAATATTTTAACACATGGTTTCTGCCATTAGGGAGCTGGGAAGACAAGGTGTCAGTTCATAAAAGTGTGACTAAGTTGTTAAAAAGAAAACTACAAAGGATATCTTCAACAAAGTGTAGGATGTGCTAAAGGAATGATTCAGACAGTAAATCCTGAATGTACATAATGGACAAGTTACTGTGGATGAAAGAAATCAGGGAGGCATTATTGAGGAAGAACTTCAGCTGGTAGTGATTTTATGGCCATTGAGGAAGAGAGAGGTGTGGCATTTCACAGAGAAGGCAATGGCACCCCACTCCAGCACTCTTGCCTGGAAAATCCCATGGATGGAGGAGCCTGGTGGGCCGCAGTCCATGGGGTCGCTAAGAGTCGGACACAACTGAGCGACTTCACTTTCACTTTTCCTTTCATGCATTGGAGAAGGAAATGGCAACCCACTCCAGTGTTCTTGCCTGGAGAATCCCAGGGACGGGGGAGCCTGGTGGGCTGCCGTCTGTGGATTGCACAGAGTTGGACACGACTGAAGTGACTTAGCAGCAGCAGCAGTGGCACTTCATGCAAGCAGATAGTTTGTGCAATGTTAAAGTTAGGGCAAAGTGGACATCTAGGGAGTAGATCAGACTCACTTATGGAATAGGGTTTGGTTATGGTAGATGGCTTCTGGGAGGCAACATTGGAAAGATAGATTGAAGTCAGAGAATGATTTCACGTTTAAAAGCTGGCTCAGCCGTTGGAGTTCTGTAATATAGGTGATGGAGAACAACCAACCAATCTTTTAGGAAAACCCAATTGTAGGATGCAAGAAGACTAAAGCAGTGGTTTTCAAAGTACGGTCCAAAGACCCTGGACATGTCCCAGATATTTTCTTTTTAGTGAACTGTGAAGTCAAATCTTTATTCATGATAATACTAAGCTATGGTTTACCTCTTTCACTGTGTTGACACTTGTGCTTATAATCCAAAGCAGGAATTGGTAAGACCACGGTGGGTAGCATCTTTGCATGAATCAAGGTGGTGACACCAGGTGCTAATAGCTATTAGGTTCTTAGTCAGCACACAAGTGCAGTGTCAGTTTTGCTTATGAATGTCCCTGATGAAACTGTAAAAATGATTAATTTTATTAAGTCTCACTCGAGTATGTATCTTTTTAGTGTTCTTTGTGACAAAATGGTAGAGAAGGCAATGGCACCCCACTCCAGTACTCTTGCCTGGAAAATCCCATGGACGGGGGAGCTTGGTAGGCTGCAGTCAATGGGGTCGCGAACAGTTGGACATGACTGAGCGACTTCACTTTCACTTTTCACTCCAGTGTTCTTGCCTGGAGAATCCCTGGGACAGGGGAGCCTGGTGGGCTGCCGCACAGGCTCTGTGTGGGGTCACAGAGTCGGACACGACTGAAGTGACTCAGCAGCAGCAGTAGCAGTGACAAAACGGAAAGTTTGCATTAAGCATGCTTCTGCATACTGAAATACCATGGCTTCCTTAAGGAAATGCACTTGTTTTGAAGTAAGCTAGCTTAGCCACTTTTAAAAAAGTGAAACATCATTTTCATTTGAGATAAAGGCAAACTAAGGTTATTCAGAGGAGGTATTGGGTAAATATGTTCTCAGAAACAAAATGGATGGATAGGTTAGTTAGTTTGATTGGGAGAATCATTTCACGATGTATACAAATAAAGCTGGAAAAATAAAAGTAAAATTCGTTAATCAAACAATCGAGGAAACAGAAAAACAAACAAACTGAGTCTGTCATCTAAAGGAAGACTACTTACTGACAATATTTGTTGCCAATTACAAAGTTTGAGCTTTTAGATGAAAATTAGAATTTGGAATACTTTTATCTGCCACATTGAGGTTGATAGCTTCTCAATACTTAGACATGTTTCTATTGAGATCAATATATTACCTAATGTGATTTATATTGTGTAGGATGAAATTTGTCAATATTTGGAAGCTCTGTATAACTCATGAAGTAATACTTTTCAAGTGGGCCAGTGCATGACATTACAAAATAAGGATAGGTTAAAAAAATCCATTTAAAATTTAAGACAAACCAAATTTGGTGTATTCAAGTTCAAAAAACTTGATTAATATGATTTCAGATTCCACATTGCAACTAACCTTTAAGAAATTATCACTTTTTGAGTTTTGCTGGTAGTACTCAAGTAGTATCCACAATTGCCTCCACCTTTTCTTCGACTGCTTATTTGTGTGATAAAGGATTATCTTTATATATCCAACCACAAGCACATATTGCAATAGACTGAATGCAGAAGCAGATGGGATGGTTCAGCTCTCTCTTACTGGTCATTCTTTATAGAGATTGGCTTCCCCAGTGGCTCAGCAGGTAAAGAATCTGCTTGTAACACAGGAGATACAGGAGATGTGGGTTCGATCCCTGGGTCAGGAAGATCCCCTGGAGGAGGAAATGGCAGCCTACCTCAGTGTTCTTGCCTGGGAAATCCCATGGACAGAGGAGCCTGGCAGGCTATAGTCCATGGTGTTGCAAACAGTCAGAAATGACTGAGAGACTAAGCTTGCACACACATAGAGATTGGCAAAATTGTAAAACAGTAGCACTTATGTTAATACATTTTTTGTAAACAACCTCCCATCCCCTAAATTTTCCCATCTCCATTCTACTCTGTTCATCTTTGGTATGTCATAGGAAAATTTTAGAGCAGCCAATAGTAATATAGAAATAGATGAAAGTCAACGGATATCACCTTTATAAAATATGTTTGGAAAATATAATTATTTTCATAGCAGAATAATCTGTGTTTACATATAGTTCAGTCGCTCAGTCGTGTCTGACTCTTTGCAACCCCATCAATTGCAGCACTCCAGGCCTGCCTGTCCATCACCAACTCCCAGAGTTCACTCAAACTCAACGTCCATCGAGTCCGTGATGCCATCCAGCCATCTCATCCTCTGTCGTCCCCTTCTCCTCCTGCCCCCAATCCCTCCCAGCATCAAAGTCTTTTCCAATGAGTCAACTCTTCGCATGAGGTGGCCAAAGTACTGGAGTTTCAGCTTTAGCATCATTCCTTCCAAAGAACACCCAGGACTGATCTCCTTCAGAATGGACTGGTTGGATCTCCTTGCAGTCCAAGGGACTCTCAAGAGTCTTCTCCAACTCTACAGTTCAAAAGCATCAATTCTTCAGCACTCAGCTTTCTTCACAGTCCAACTCTCACATCCATACATGACCACTGGAAGACTAGACGGACCTTTGTTGGCAAAGTAATGTCTCTGCTTTTGAATATGCTGTCTAGGTTGGTCATAACTTTTCTTCCAAGGAGTAAGCATCTTTTAATTTCACGGCTCCAGTCACATAGTAGATCTATGATTTTTAAATTAAAATTTATTTTAATATGAAAATGTTATAAAATTCTCTGCTCAAATTTCCAATATAATAAATACCAATAACTGTCACCTAAATAATAGAACCTACCCCAAAGTGTTATTTTAAGAGGTAAATGAGTTAATACATTTAAAACCTTAAGAAAATGATGGTGCATAGTAAGGACTTAATAAATGTTTTAAATTATTATTATGTCTCTTTTTTACTACTTGATGAGCTTGTTAAGAAGTGGGTGATTTGCAAGGAAACTCTAAGGGATTCATGTCTTTCACTGCTGAATCTGCCCACATAAACAAGGTAGTGAAGCAGTTGCTTCTGTTTTTCTTTTGTCTTATAAATCTCATGTGAGTATCTCTCTCTGGTAGAATATAACCCAGAACCATGTCGCCAAGGGATTCTTGGAAATACCATTCTTTGGATTTCAACCCCTGTTGTGTAGGAGCGGGAAATGGTGCTGGGTTGCTAACAGATATTAAGAACCACAGCGGTTAAAAAAATTAAACACAATTAAAAATATTAATTTTTTGATTTCATAAAGTCTTAACTATGCAAATAGGCATTGTAAAACTCCAAAAGGGGATTAGCTTACGCTTTCCAAACATATTTGACACAGAGCTATTTTCTCCAGATTACTTATTTTCCATTAGCACCTGGGCTGGGAAGAGTCTGTTGTTTTCTGTGAACATTCTGGGCTCAGTAAAGCATTATGACACATATTGACATTGATGAACTAGTCACTAAGGGTGAGATGTCATAGGATCAGTGCTTTAATTCTTGTGATGTTGTCAGTTACCTAGGAACATAGGACATTTCAACACTTAGAACCGTTGGGAAACTGCCAGTTTGTAAATACCTCCAATTCCCTCCAACCTACCCTGTTCGCCTTGGTATTCTGTGGGCAAATGTTAGAACAATCAAGAATAATATAGAAATAAATGAGAGTCAACTGATACAAATGTTATAAAATATGTTCTTACGATTGTGATGCCATGTTGGTGTTCAGTCACTCAGTTGTGTCTGACTCTTTGTGACGCCATGGACTGGAGCATGCCAGGCTTTTCTGTCCTTTACCATCTCCTGGAGCTTGCACAAACTCATGTCCATTGAATCAGTGATGCCATCCAACCATCTTGTCCTCTGTTGTCCCCTTTCCCTCCTTCCCTCAATCTTTCCCAGCATCAGGGTCTTTTCTAATGAATCAGCTCTTCGCATCAGGTGGCCAAAGTAGTGGAGCTTCAGTTTCAGCATCAGTCCTTCCAATGAATATTCAGGAATGATTTTCTTGAGGATTGACTGATTTGATCTCCTTGCTGTCCAGGGGACACTTAAGAGTCTTCTTTAGCACTGCAATTTAAGCAGAGAAAGAGGACTTCAAACGTTCTTCCAAGTTTAAACTTTCTTTTTTAAAACATTTAAATTTATTTAGTTACTCATTTGGCTGTACCAGGAGGATCTTTGATGTTCATTGTGGCAGGCAGGATCTTTAGCTGCAGCATGCGAACTCTTGGTTGGAGCATGTGGGATCTAGTTCCCCTGACCAGGGACCAAACCTGGGCTCCCTGCACTGGGAGTGGGGAGTCTTAGCTACTGGCTCACCAGGGAAGTCCCCAAGTTTAAGCTTACTTAATCCTTCTTTTAGCTCTCTTTCCTACTATCTCATCTTCACAGCTCTTTCCATTGAGCTCAGATATGTTTACCAACCTTCCTTGTACCAACTCATCTGCTGTCTTTTAAGCCACTGCTGTAGCTCACCTTCCTCATACCCATTACTGCTCCATCTTTTGAAGAAATCAATATTTCTACTTCTACACTTACTCATTTCATATTTCTACACTTTCATTTCCATTTATTCCTTGTACTGTCTTTCAAATGGCCATACAGCTGAATTGCCGTGTCGTGTTACTGCTGTACAGCGAAGTGATTCAGTTATATAATTTTCTACATTCTCTTTCATATTCTTTTCCATTATGCTTTCTCATAGGATATTGAATATAGTTCTCTGTTCTGTGCAGTAGAACCTTGTTGTTCATCCGTTCTATTATAATAGTTTGCATCTGCTAATCCCAAACTTCCAATCCAACTCTCTTCTACGCCTTCCCACTTAGCAACCACCAGTGTATTCTCTATGTCCCTGATTCTCTTTCTGTTTCATAGGTAGGTTTATTTGTGTCATATTTTAGATTCCACATATAAGTGATAACATATGATATTTGTCTTTCTTTTTCTGACTTCCTTCACTTAGTATGATAATTATGCTGCTTTATAATATCCACAGGCTTCCCAGGTGGCGCTAGTAGTAAAGAAACCACCTGCCAATGCAGGAGGCATAAGAGAGGCAGCTTTGATTTCTGGGTTGGGAAGATCCGCTGGAAGAGGGCATGGCAACCCACTCCAGTATTCTTGTTTGGAAAATACCATGGACGGAGGATACTGCCAGACTACAGTCCATGGAGGCACAAAGAGTTGGACACGACTGAAGTGACTTAGTACAGCACATAATATCCACAACTTTTATCCCCAAATCACCAATTATCTTCTAATTTATCAAATCCAATCCTTTCTTCTTCATCTTCATGCCAGATGACCTTTCTTTGATATTGGACTTTTTGGATCCATTGTATATCTCACAATCTCATTTTTATAACCTTCTTTAGCTTCATTGTTTCTTTTCACACATATTTGGCTATCATATGTAATTACTTCATGGGTTCCTGCTTTCATATATGAAAAAAATGGGTGTTACCTGAGGTTCTGCACTCAGTTATTAGTGATAAAAACACGACGTAGACCAGCCTAAACACTAACAGATTATGTAGAGATGGGCCTTTTCATGGACTCTAAAATCATCAATAGACTCTGCTCTGTTCCTCCGTCCTGTGGACTCCATGTGGAGTTGACCACTGACAGCTCTAGGCTTACATTATTCTCATAACTAACAATTCTGGTGAAAAGAAAATATCTTTTTTCTGATTACTGTATATCTTAGATATGGTACTTACTGGACCTAGCTTGGGTTCTGGAATCCTCTCTGAATTAATCACCTTAGTCAGGGAGGTGGGGAAAGGACTGGAGTTAACAGGCCTAGGTCACAAACTCCCATAATTGGGATTTTGGGCATATTTTTTCTTTGAAGCATGTGGTCTAAAAATGGGAGTGAGATAGACTCTCAAGGAAATACTGAGCAGCGTCTCTTCCTATATTTTACATTGTATCCCTGTAACTGTTACCACATCTGTTAGCATCTTTATGTTGATACCTTGCAAATATTGTAATTCAAATGAGTCTTTTCTGTAAAGCCATTGGAAAATTAAATGGAGCTAGAGTTACTGGTCTACATGGTCCTTATGAGGAAAGCTCAAGGCACAGTGTCCATGGTGGATGTCACATTCATGCCTGGTTTGTAAAGTATTTCTGGATTCCCTGGTGGCTCAGATGGTAAAGAATCTGCCTGCCATGAAGAAAACCTGGGTTCAATCCCTGAAGAAGGACATGGCAATCCCCCACAGTAATCTTGTCTTGAAAATCCCGTGGACACAGGAGCTTTGTGGGTTACAGTCAACGGGGTTCCAAAGAGTTGAACAACTAACACTTTTCGGTTTCTACCCAGAACTGTCAAATGAATGAAATAACTGAGTAGGTACGTATCACTCAAATCCAGGTATACTTGGAGAACTTTCTGGTATCATCAGGAAGCCCATCTAAGGCAGGTATGAACTAGGGTCTGACCCTGAAGCTGAGGAAAGGCTGGGAGGAACTAGATGGGGCTTCAGGGCCCTTTTCAAGCAGGTTGGTTTTCAGTTTAGACCTGAGTGTTAGGGACAGACTAGCAAAGCATGTAGATTCACTGGGAAGAGCATAGGATGGTGGCAAGGAGGAGTCCAATATGGAAGGGACAGTACAGGTGGGGATGGAAACTGGATAAGCAGTGACTTGGAGTCTGCACTCAGGGCTTATTTTTGCATAACAAGTACCAGGTGTTGTTGAAAGTAAAACTTTGCTATAAACCCAAAATATTGTGAATGCTCAAAGGCAGGCTTTTGTGTACCTCTGTTCCTACCAGTTGCATTTGTATTTTCTTTCCTCTTTGTAAGTCTTGAATCACAAGTAAAACAACTAGGTTGAATTAACTAATTATATCTTCCCAACTGTACAGATATCGTCCTGATTATACAAGTCTATAATCCTAGGAGTATTCAAGAATATAATGAACAAGTAAAGGCAGAGATTTTGTCTATTTTCCTGCCATTAATTCATTAACCTAGAATAAATGGCACCATACACAAAATCAATATGTGTTGAATTTGAAAGAATGTTGTACATGGAAAAAATAAAATGCGGGCTATTTCTTTTACTCTCTCAGAACTAAGGAATATTAAAAAACATTTAAAAAAATCTGATATGAAAGGGGGATGCTAACAATTTGACTTAAAACTTGGAGAGTTTATCACTGTTATAAGAAAATTGTGATAGAAACAGGTCAATTCCCGATGTTACTTTTCAAACAGGTTTGCCTTCAATTTACTTGAATAGTCCTTGGACTTACCTTAGAGAAGAAAGGATAGATTCATGTTTTTATTTTAATATTTAGTTTCAGTTAGCTTTAATTTTAAAAATATCAAGCCTTTATCTGGTACCATTCTGTGGAAGACTTTTACCAGATGATGGCATGAGGTGAGAGGTTCTCTTAAAATCATTTAAGTAGGAAACCAAGAATTTCAAGTTGTCTTTTTCAGAGTTGGAATCATTATTCTTGCTGTTGTCAAGTTGTAAGACCAAATTATATCACTAGGTGGCATAAGTTGCAAGTTGAAAGGCCATAGTGTTACCAGATATGAACTGTAATAGCTGAATCCCAGGGACAGAGGAGCCTGTTGGGCTGCCGTCTGTGGGGTCGCAGAGTTGGACATGACTGGCAGCAGCAGCTAGTATATTTACATGCCCTCTAGTTCATTTTTGTATGTCGGTATATTCCCTGGGTCAGGAAGATCCCCTGAAGGAAGTCATGGCAACCCATTCCAATATTCTTGCCTGGAGAATCCCATGGACAGAGGAGTCTAACATGCTATAATCCACAGGGTGATAGAGAGTCAAACATGACTGAAGTGACTTAACACACACATATGTTAATCTTGGAAACTCTCACCAGGGAGAACATAAATTTTGTTTGGATGTTTACTTAAATACATAAAATAAAAAAAAACGCAGCAAGCTCTTAGTTTAAAAACAATTAAAGAAAAAGAGAGCTAAAGTTTTTATTAATTGAAGCCATTCACTTTTGAGTTAAAAAAAGGAGGGGGCATCACAGGGTAAGTAAAGTCATCCCCAGGCAAAACTGCAGAGTGGCAGATTAATCCCTCTCTCTGTATCCTGTGGCACCAAAATAGACAGCGCTCTATTTTCCCCACTTGCTCTTGGAAAGTCCCTTCTCCCAGCCGCTGCTCTTCCTGCTGTCCCCAGCTGCTCTGTGGCCACCACCGTGGACACTGAGCAAACTCACTTTACTTCTGCATTCGTCAGAACATGCCAGTTCTGTGTTTCATCCTCCTGCAGTCGGAGCTTTGTGTTCTTTCCTTGTATTGGCTAATTCAGAACAAGCCTGTGCCCACATATGGATGGGGATCAGGATTTAATGGGAGCACTAGCTCAGCTTTGTTTCATTCTCCTCTCTTAGATAAAGGGTGTTTTCATAGAGGTTCGAATGGTCAAGATTCAAACAGGAAACAGGAGGCCTACTCAGTGGGGGCAAGTGAAGAGAATATCAGTCAGTGGTAGGAGCCCACCCTGGGACTATTGACAGTGACGCCACTATCACTATTCCCTTTGCCATGGAGTAGGGCCTCCCACAGGGAGCTTCAGACTTAAATAAAAGAGGGCATGTACTATAACCTTGAGGCTCCAAACTGCTGCTGCTGGTGTGTATCGGGGGATGACCAGGATTAAATATTCTGGTTTTCCTTTCCTTTCCTTTCTTACTCTGGCTTCCTGATGTTGCTTCTCACTAGGGAGCCTGTGAANCTGGAATTGCAATATAAATAGAGACCAATTTAGGCAAGAGACATAAGGAGAGTCTGGAAATCTCTTTCAAGATGTGATAAATTATCCATGTGTGAATATCATTACACGTAAAAAGCTTCATTGGATGGAAAACTCCATGCAGTTTGTCCAAGGTTAGAAACTGTGGAATCATAGTAGATAAAGATCCTAATAGAAATACACAGAAATGTTAAATAAAAATATCATTGGTAAGCGTTTTAGGTATTATGGCTTTTACCTTTTGACCAAAGAATCTGAAGTATTCACTTTGATTTAGGATTTCAAAATTTTGAGTAATATCATTATTATTTTTATAGGGAGATTAAACCTAGCCAGTGGTCATATTATTCTGAAAATGGTACTGTCTCTTTAAAAAGATTGTCATGCTGTGTGAATTGTGAATCTTTGCTTTGTTTTTAAAAACAAATGGATACATTTTCCCATTTAAGTAGTGATCTTCACTGTCTGCCCTTTGAATAAATGCTGGGAAAGTGTCTGATGTGCATGTATTTATCTTACAGCTTGACAAATGGAATTAATGCCAAAGTGTTAAGCCATTACTGTGTAGGGGAATAGAGGTCTTACAAATACATTTGCTATTTCACTTTCTCTGCATGTTCTGTGCATTGAAGCCTGGTTTAATGGCATCCTCAGAAACTGTATGTTCTATTAAATGGTAGTGGTGATAAAATATGGTTGGCCACTGCTTCCGAAAGAATGGCTTTATTTGGTAATAAATTCACAGTGTTGGAAGGGTGAAGATTGGAGTCAGATGTGTAAGGTAAACACCAAAAAGGAGGAACCAGTTAATACCCCCCAACCTCTGGAAGCATATTCTGTGATCCTGGATTCTGTGATTCTGTTTCTCCTTCTTAGATAAAGAACCAGCCACTATCAGCAGCAACTATCTTCTCAGGGGAGTTTCTCATGGTGAATGCAAAGGCATGGGCACCTCATAGTCCATATCTCTCAAGATAATATTTGAGAGCTGTGATTTGGTTTCATCTTCCACAAGCATTACAACCCCCAGAGAGACATAGCAAAGGTCCAGGATGCCCTGATTTATGAAAATACAAACTCCAAATTTTTTGGAAAAGAAGAGCAAATAGATCTCTT
>SJYV01028876.1:0-10154 GCA_006410875.1 Neotragus pygmaeus | reverse complement strand
CTGCATTCACCAGAGATGTCTTAGCTTGTTCAAAAGAAGAGAGAACTTCTCTCTTCTACTCTTTGGTCTTTCCTGAATTGTTGGCAAATCTTTAAAACGGCCATAGTCTATGTTCTGGTAAGGGGTGTGGGTGAAAGAGAAAGGGAGCTCAGTTTTCAGGGCTCAGTCTCCATTGAGAATCAGGCATTCTTCTCTTTGTAAAGCTGCTGCGGGGAAGAAAGAGAGAAAGCAGCCGTCACAGTTCAACCTGAGTGATGGAGGATCACCTAGTATTTTTCTATATATTAAACCTGATTCTCAGTCTTCCTAGAATAGTTAATTCTCCCAGATTATCTAACTACCACTTATTTTTACCTTGTTCAATCACATATGTACAGCTATTTTACAAAATTAGATCCTATACGTACAATTTTGACTGCTGCTTTGCCCATATCAGTAAAGCCTGTTCATAAACATCATCTTACTAAAGACCTATATATAGAAAACTATAAAACACTGGTGAAATAAATCAAAGAGGACACTAATAGATGGAGAAATATATCATGTTCATGGATCGGAAGAATCAATATAGTGAAAATGAGTATACTATCCAAAGCAATCTATAGATTCAATGCAATCCCTATCAAGCTACCAGCAGTATTTTTCACAGAGCTAGAAAAAATATTTTCACAATTTGTATAAAAATACAAAAAACCTTGAATAGCCAAAGCAATCTTGAGAAAGAAGAATGGAACTGGAGGAATCAACCTGCCTGACTTCAGGCTCTACTACAAAGCCACAGTCATCAAGACAGTATGGTACTGGCACAAAGACAGAAATATAGATCANGGCAAAACCAATACAATATTGTAAAGTAATTAGCCTCCAATTAAAATAAATAAATTTAAATTTAAAAAGAATGAAATAGAGATTGGACTCCATTAAAATAAAAATCTTGGGCATCAAACAGTGAAAAGCCATAGAAAATATATTTGAAAATGAAATATCTTATAAGGGTTTGATATCCAGAATATAGAAACAACTTCTACAACTGAACAACCAAAAAGCAAACAACCTAGTTAAAAAGTAGGCATTGACTCAAACAGATACTTCTCCAAAGAATATACACAAATAGCAGATATATGAAAATCTGCTTAATATCATTAGTCATTTTTTGTTTTTTAGTTGCTTAGTCGTGTCTTACTCCTTTGCAGTCCTGTGGACTATCTCGCCAGGTTCTCCTGTTTGTGGACTTTCCCAGGCAGGAAAACTGGAGTGTGTTCCCTTTTCCTTCTCTAGGGAATATTCCCAACCTAGGGATAGAACTCACATCTCCAGCCTTGCAGGCATATTCTTTACCACTGAGCCACCAGGGAAACCCCAATAGTCATTGCAAGTGAGTGCAAGTGAAGTCACTCAGTCGTGTCCGACTCTTTGTGACTCCATGGACTANATTCCCAACCTAGGGATAGAACTCACATCTCCAGCCTTGCAGGCATATTCTTTACCACTGAGCCACCAGGGAAACCCCAATAGTCATTGCAAGTGAGTGCAAGTGAAGTCACTCAGTCGTGTCCGACTCTTTGTGACTCCATGGACTATAGCCTACCAGGCTTCTCCATCCATGGGATTTTCCAGGCAATAGTACTGGAGTGGGTTGCCATTTCCTTCTCCAGGGGATCTCCCCGACCCAGGGATCGAACTTGGGTCTCCTGCATTGCAGACAGACGCTTTACCCTCTGAGCCAAATGCAAACCAAAACTACAATAAGATACCACTTCATATCTTCTAGGATGGTTATTATCTTAAAAAAAAAAAAAGAAAATAACAAATGTTGATGAAGATGTGGAGAAATTGAAACTCTCACATTGCTGATGGAAATGTAAAATGGTATAGTTGCTATGGAAAACACTTTGGCAGTTCCTCAAAAAGTTAGACATAAAATTACCATTTGATCTAGCAATTCCATTCCTAGGCATATACCCCAAAGACTTAAAAACAGGAACTTAGGTATTTGTACATACATGTTCATAGTGGCATTATTCTTAATAGCCAAAAACTAGAAACAAGACAGAAGTTCATCAACAGAGATGAATGGATAAACAAACAGCAGAATATTCACCCAATAGGATACTATTCAGCCCTAAAAAGGAATGAAGCATAAATATGTTCTACAATAGGCAGGAACCTTGAAACATTATAAATGAAATAAACCAGACACTGAAGGACAAATGTTATATGATTATACTTCTATGAAATATCTAAAAATAGGAAAATTCATAGAGTCAGAAAGATTAGAGGTTATCAGGGGCTGGGGATAGGAGAGAATGGGAAATTGCAAAACAAACAAAAAGATAAAAGATACAGAAAAATGAAAAGTGAAAAATAACCTAGGATAACTTAATATCCTGCTGTTCTTTCTTTTTGAAAAATTTATTCATAATGATTAAGTACAAAACTTTGGAGTACAGACCTTATGGGTTCAAATAGGCACACTCTGCCATTAAGTAGCTCTGTGCCAAAGCTTTGTTTAAAAAAATACAATAATAGAACCTACTTTAGTTAGTTGATTTGTGGATGAAATTGGATAATATGTTTTAGGTGAGTAACACAGTGCCAGGCTCATGGTAAATCCTCAGTAATTGGTAGCTTATGGAATTATATATACTGATTTGTATCCTACTCTTCATTTTCCTATATAAATAAAAATTATTTTTACTGGTTACATAGTACTCTATACTAGTCTATTCTATATTCTATACTATGGTTATAGCATTGTTAATTTAAGTCCCTGTTGTTGAATATTTAGGTGGGTTTTGATTTTTTACTATTTAAACAAATGCGAGAGCAGACACCCTTGCTTGATTCTTCCTGGCAGCCATGCCTGAGAAGAATGGTGTGACTTTGGCCCTGGTTAGCCTTGTAGGCTCTTGTGTTCCCAAGGCAGTGCACTACATTGAGTCAGGTCCCAGGCTGGGTTCTGAGTTCTAGTCATGCTTCTGCTCTGTCTCTAGGCGATGGTGGTGAGGGCAGTTTTCTATCTGGGCCTTTGCTTCCCCATCTATAAAATGAGAGCATTAGAGGGAGTAACCTCAGGATACTTCTGCTTTAAGGCTCTGTGATTCTCTGATGATCCTCCCCTAAGCTGTGGGTTCCTCCGGCTCTGTTATGGCCTTCCTTAGGGCTGTGTGTGTACACGCTTCAGCCTGTGTTTCAGTTTCTATTCTTAGCAAGGTGATCTTTAAACAAGGAATAGATTTGTGCGTCTGTCTCATCTCAGACGCATGCAGCTCCTGCTGGGTGCAGTCACCAGCCATTCATTCATGTCAGAAGCAGGAGTCCATTAAGGAAGAAAGTGGATGGTGGCTCTTCGATCAGCCATGATGGGGATCAAATATACTTTGATATGGGGGCTTGTCCCTTTTTGGTCACCAGGCATGGTCTCTATCTGACTCAGCTGTAGATGAGGTCAGGGGAATCCTGGTTTCAGCACCTCCCTCTCCACTCCACCCCCAAATCCTTTCTCTGGGATGGGCCAGGAATGGTATTTCGGCAATGGTTGTTTTTGGAGATGATGAGTAACCAACATTCCAGCTGAAAGGGTCACTGTTTGTTCTGAAAAAAAGAGTGGACATGGATGAGTCCACTCCTCTCCAAGAGTTCCCAGTTGTGGTGGTGTCTCAGAGTCCATTTGGGTATTTAAATACACAAATTCACATTCTTGGTCTGCAAGTATTCTCTGTTTACCAAGTCTGGGGAGGCGTCTACGTTCTTCATTTTAAGACACCGCAGAGGACTCAAACGTGCATTCTAGATGGAGAACTTTGGCATATAGTAGTAGGATTTGCAAACTCTGAAAGGTCACCAAGGCCAGGCAGGTAACATCCAATGGCTAGGGTGTGATCCAAGAGTACTGATCACTCTGAAGGACAGGAACATACCTTCTTTCAAGGGCAGCCTGTACTTACGTTTAGCCATTGTCTTATGATGATACTGGCCCAGTGTTGGTAGATAATCTATTTAATTTTTTCAGGAAGAGTTAGAAATCTAGATTTGTTTGTTAAAAATTCTAAATTCAAATATCAACAACCAATTCAAAAATTAAAAAACTTCTAATTGTGGGCCAAAACATATCTGACTCTGATTTAGCCAAATCTGACTCTGAATCTGCCCACTGAAGTCTCTTGGCAAACTTTTAACTAGACCATCACTCAACCTAAGTCAGAAGAATACAATCAACAGCTCTTGTGATTGGCAGCATCACGTTGTCTCCGTACTGTGAGGTCTGCGGGATTCTGGATAATATCCAGCTTGGCATGGGGCAAAGTGCTCTGAGCATAGCAGTCAGGAGACCTATATCCTGTTAACAACTTGCTAGGTGACACTGGGAAGAAATTCTTTCCCTATTCACAGCATTTCTTCTGGTAAGTTAAGGGGGATGATCTCTAGTGTTCTTTCCAAGGTTTTGAGGATTCTTCTAATGAAGATTTATATATTTACCTATTGTCTTCTAGCTACATGAGAAAGAAATTTTTTAGATTAAAATGAAAAGTCATCTTTAATTGGCATGAATGACAACTAGTTCTTTCTCTGCCAAATATCAATACAATACCAGTGATTTGTTTTTGCAGGGGAATTTCTTTTTGCTGTAGGCTGTTGGGATATTTTCCGAGAGCAAGAAAGCACTTTGGAACAGAAGGTCTATGTGGAGTGAGCATGTGGGCTTCTTGCTTGCTGAACACTTGACTCTGAGTTAAATTTTTAAAAAAAAGGTATAGTGTTGATAGGAATATTTTGAAGTAAAAAGACATTTCCTTAGTAGCTCAAATAAAACCCTGCAATTGAATCTTTTATCCTCACAGCTTTGAGATTTAATTCATATGCCATAAAATTCACTTTAAGAAGTATACAATCCAATGTTTTTTAGTGACAGAATTGTGCAACCATCACAGCTATCTAATTCCAGAATATTTTAATATCTCCAAAAGAAACCCCATACCCAGTATTAGTCACAGAGAATTTCCCCCTCAGTCCTAGCAATTACTAATCTACTTTCTGTCTCTCTAGATCTTCCTATCCCGGACCTTTCATACATATGGAAATGTATAATATGTGGTCTTTCATGACTGGCTTCTTTCACTTAACATAGTTTTCAAGATTCATCCATGTTGTAGCATGTATCAGTACTTCATTCCTTTTTATTGCCAAATAATATTGCATTGTATGAATGCCCTACATTTTATTTATCCATTCATCAGTTGATGGATAATTAATTCTACTTTTTGGCTATTATAAATAATGCTGCTATAATTTTACACTTATGGGTTTTTATATTGACATGTTTTAATTTATCTTGTGCATATAACTTAAGGGTGGAACTTCCGGGCTGTATGGCAGCTCTGTGTTTNGCACTAACTCATGTCCATTGCATCTGTTATGCCATCCAACCATCTCATCCTCTGTTGCCCCTTCTCCTCCTGCCCTCTATCTTTCCCAGCAGAAAGGTCTTTTCCAATGATGTAGTAGCCCAGAATAATTAACATATTCATCTGTCATCCTTAAAGGAAGTTCAGAAGAGTGATCTCAGTTGATAAGATACTTAAAGAGAGCACTTTTAATGGACTAGGAGGTAACATGATGCCAGCCAGGGTCTCTCAGGTGGCAAGAAGATATTATGCATAGGCAAAAGTGTAAAATGATAAGAACACAAAACCACTAGTCCTTTGACATGTTAACCAGATATAGCTAGACCATGACAGCACAGGATTCCCACACACAATATCAGTGCTTACAACCTGCTTGCCATGTTAGTAAATATATGTCAAAACCCTGCCATGTTAGTAAATATATGTCAACATCCTGACATTTTGAAGAGTTTCTTACCCCACTTGATCTGGTTTAGAACACAAAAAGAAAATTAAAATATTTATTCACTCTTTGAGAAATACTTATTAAAGTTCTATTTCTAGGCTGGCACAGCACTCAGTTCAGAAGGACCAATGGTGATGAAGACCAGAACAGAAGAAGACCAAGCCTCTCAAGGGACTTTTGGGATATAATAGAGTGTATATTTTTGCCTACATTTAACAGAGTTCTAATTAGAACTGCTTTCTCTTTGGGACCTTATGTTCAGCGAAATTCATACAACAGGGTAATTCAATGCAGTCTTAGGAAGGAATTATTTTGACTCTATTACTTTGTTAACATAGGCTTTTAGAGATCAATCATGCAAGTATGCTTATTTATTTGCTTCAAAACCAGGCTATATTATGTGGTGAGAATCATATTCAAAGGACCAAATGGAAATCAGGGACTGATTGATTGACTGATTGATAGCCTATATTATCAGTTTGTTTTTCATACTTCTGTCCTAAAAGTCACTTTCATTGTATAAAAATTCAGCATCTGTTAGGCTATGCTGTGCTAACCATGTTGTGCAGATAACAAACACGTTCAGCATAGAGCTACAAAAAAGCTTTCCTAGCTAACTCAGATGAGTACACGGGTTATAATAGCACAGGTGGAGAATTTGGTCAAGAAAATGCAATTTTTCTTGAACTAAAGGTCACAATTCTTCATATGGTGATAACTTCCTTATTATTCTTCACACTGCAACTAATCTGACCAACTCACTAAAAACATTTATCATTTCTTAATCGGTGAAAACGTTGTTGATGAAAAACATATACTTCTATCTTTCACAATTGGACAAATTTACTCAATACAAAAAAAAACCCTCATAATTATTTCTTCAATAACAATTAATTTATTTTCAAGACATCTGATTTCTCTCATTAGTTTTTTCATTTTAAGAGGGGAAGAAATGGAAATAAATGGATAACTTCTTCTGAGATACNAAGCAGCACCATTTAACATTCTAACCAGCAGTGTATGAGGGATGCAGTTCCTCTATATACCTGTCAGCATTTGTTATTGTTTTTTTATTATTATAGTTATCCTAGTGGGTGTTAAGTAGTACCTCATTGTAATTTTGATTCTGTAGTTGAATCTCTTCTTGTCTGGCCTGACCTCAGTTATACATCCATCCATCAGCTAATTACTGTGGCCAGTGGAGGTTGATAATCTTAACTGAACTAGGGTAAATCCCTGCAGGTGGAAGTCAGTCACTCCCAAACTACCCAAGGAAAATTAGCAGACACAATATGAAAGGAAGGAGAAATGGATGCCTGGGAGGCAACAAATACATGGTTTCTGTAGGTTGGGTTTGCTTTCTTGGTTTCAGTGTTGAAATGGTGCTGTACACAGAGATTGTAGTGGTATAGAATAGGAAGGAAAGAAAATCTTGGTCAGGACTCAGGCAGAGAAGAAGCTCAACAAATAAGCACTGAAATAGATCCTACTGAAAATAAGTTTCTCCCTGAAAACTGTAGTCACTGGACACATATGTGCACACCAGCTTGGATTCATTACCACTTTATCCTCTTCTTCTTTTATTGGTCAAACTATCTTCAGGCCCAGACCCCCCTGAGTGCTCCTTTGCCAGATGCAGAGTCATAAAACACTGAGGAATTTGTTACAATTACTTTAGGATCAACACCTGATTTCCCCAGTCTTAATAGTTGCAAATGGCATAGCTATGCTTTGGCTTCCCAGGTGGTGCAGTGGTAAAGAATCTGCCAGCAAATACAGGAGATGCAAGAGACATGGGTTTGCTCCCTAGGTCAGGAAGACCCTTTGGCATAAGAAAAGGCATCCCACTCCAGTATTCTTACCTGGAAAATTCCATGGACAGAAGAGCCTGGTGTGTTACAGGCCATGAGGTCACAAAGAGTTGGACTTGACTGAGCCCACCACCACCACCCCCCACACATACACAGACACATAGCTATGTCGTTATTGTTTTTTCCTTTCTTTTGGCTGTGCTGTGTGGCATGTGGGATCTTGGTTCCCCAACTGGTATTGAACCCATGTACCCTGCATTGGATGAGTGGGGTCTTAACCACTGGACCACCAGGGAAGTCCCTACATGCTTTTCTTTTTTTTTCCCCTCAGGGATTAACTTTTTTTCTTTTGGATATTTTTGAGATTTGATAAGCTTTTCTGATTATCATGTCTTCTTGAAAGGAAAGATTTTGGATTGTATGTTAAAAGGGAAGGAAAGCCGCATAAAGAGGACTCATTGATTATCTTTTTGGTCCTGAAAGATTATAGAAAATTTCAGGGCTAGAAAGACACTGAGAGAAGCATAACTAGCCCTTTTTCAGCATTTCCTTGACATAGGTTCTTCTTTCTTTTCTCTTTCCTTTTTTTCTTTCTTTCACATTGCTAATACTATCTGCATCGTGACTTTTCTAGCTACTACTGCTGTGTAAAACATATGCCCCTCCTCTGGAAAAAAGGGGTGCCTAAGACAACCACTGTATCACACTAACAAAGTTAAAGAGATTTGACAGCTAAATGCAGTGCTTCACCCTAGACTGGATTCTGTACTAGAAGGGGAAAAATGCTCTAAAGCACATTATTGAATCAACTGACAAAACTGAAACATAAATGGTAGACAAAAGTATTCATACCAATGCTAGATTTACTAATGTTGATATGTACTGTGGTTATCTGAGAGAATATCCTTGTTCTTAGGAGGTACACACTGAAGCACTTAGGGGTAAAGGGCCATAATGCCTGTAACCTATCCTTAAATAGTTCAAAAATTCATTTAAATGTAAGAATTATATGTACACACATACATTTATCATAAAATATTTTATTTTTTGCTGTGCTGGGTCTTTGTTTCAACATTCGGGCTTTCTCTATTTGCAGTGAGAGGGGGCAACTCTCTAGTTGCAGTGCACAGGCTTTCCATTGAGATGACTTCTCTTATTGTAGAGCATGGGCTTAGTAGTTGTGGTGCATGTGCTTAGTTCCCCTGAGGCATGTGGAATCCTCCCGGACCAGGTATTAAACCCATGTCCCCTGTACTGGCAGGTGGACTCTTAACCACTGGACCACCAGGGAAGTCCTATCGTAATTTAATATAAATAACTATATCATATATATGAAAGAGAAAAGCAGAGATAGACAGGGGAGAATGATGAAATGGGATAAAATGCTCACATAGTTGAATCTGGGTAACGGCGTATGGGTGTTCTTTATAGACTGAGTGAGTAAGTGAAAGTCACCCAGCCGTGTCCGACTCTTTGCTGCTCCATGGACTCTACAGTCCATGGAATTCTCCAGGCCAGAATGCTGGAGTGTAGCCTTTTCCTTCTGCAGGGGATCTTCCCAACCCAGGGATCAAACCCAGGTCTCCCACATTGCAGCCACATTTTTTTTTACCAGCTGAGCCCCAAGGGAAGCTTGTATTTATAGACTGAAATTATTCCCAAATAAAAAGTTTAAAAACCACAACCAGTTTACTGATTTGTTTTGCACATACTTTTGTAGGTCAGGAAAGGCTGACCTGGGTAGCTTTTTTTTTTTTAATGTATTTATTATTGGCTGTGCAGGGTCTTAGTTGCTGCTCAATCTTTTCTCTAGTTGCAGCAGGCAGGGCTACGCTCTAGTTACGGTGTACAAGCTTCTCATTGCCGAGGCTTCTCTTGCTGCAGGGCACTGGTTCTAGGGTGCACAGGCTTCAGTAGTTGCAGCTCCCAGGGCTCTAGAGCACCAGCTCAATAACTGTGGCGCATGGGCTTAGTTGCTCCATGGCATGTGTGATCTTCCCGGATCGGGGTTTGAACCCATGTCTCCTGCATTGGCAGGATACTTTTACCACTGCGCCACCGAGGAAGCCACTGGGTAGCTCTTGCTCGGGGTCTTTTGCAGCCAGATACTAGTAGGGGCAGCAGTCACCGGAAGGCTGGACAGAGCTGAGGTTAAGGTATCTCACATGGCTGGCAGTTGATGCTGGCTGTCAGCTAGGAGTTCAGTTCAGTTTAGTCGCTCAGTCAGGTCCGACTCTCTGCAATCCCATGGACTGCAGCATGCCAGGCCTCCCTGTCTGTCACCAACTCCCAGAGCTTGCTCAAACTCAATGTCCATTGAGTCGGTGATGCCATCTAACCATCTTATCCTGTTGTCCCCTTCTACTTCTGCCTTCAATCTTTCCCAGCATCAGGATATTTT
Source organism: Neotragus pygmaeus (assembly GCA_006410875.1). Taxonomy (NCBI): domain Eukaryota; kingdom Metazoa; phylum Chordata; class Mammalia; order Artiodactyla; family Bovidae; genus Neotragus; species Neotragus pygmaeus. The sequence goes on along the minus strand of SJYV01028876.1, from coordinate 92 downwards.
CCAATGAGTCAGTTCTTCATATTAGGTGGCCAAAGTATTGGAGCTTCAGCTTTAGCATCAGTCCTTCCAAAGAATATTCAGGACTGATTTCC
>SJYV01028870.1:0-14236 GCA_006410875.1 Neotragus pygmaeus | reverse complement strand
CAGAAATAGATGTTTTTCTGGAACTCTCTTGCTTTTTCGATGATCCAGTGGATGTTAGCCATTTGACCTCTGGTTCCTCTGCCTTTTCTAAAACCAGCTTGAACATCTGGAAGTTCACAGTTCAGGTATTGCTGAGGCCTGGCTTGGAGAATTTTGAGCATTACTTTACTAGCATGTGAGATGAGTGCAATTGTGTTGTAGTTTGAGCATTCTTTGGCATTGTCTTCCTTTGGGATTGGAATGAAAACTGACCTTTTCTAGTCCTATGGCCACTGCTGAGTGTTCCACATTTACTGGCATATTGAGTGCAGCAGTTTCACAGCATCATCTTCCAGGATTTGAAATAGCTCAACTGGAATCCAATCACCTCTACTAGCTTTGTTCATAGTGATGCTTCCTAAGACCCACTTGACTTCACATTTCAGGATGTCTGGCTCTAGGTGAGTGATCACACTATCGTGATGATCTGGGTCATGAAGATCTTTTTTGTACAGTTCTTCTGTGTATTCTTGCCACCTCTTCTTAATATCTTCTGCTTCTGTTAGGTCCATACAATTTCTGTCCTTTATTGAGCCTATCTTTGCATGAAACATTCCCTTGGTATCTGTAATTTTCTTGAAGAGATCTCTAGTCTTTCCCATTCTATTGTTTTCCTCCATTTCTTTGTATTGATTGCTGAGGAAGGCTTTCTTTTCTCTCCTTGCTATTCTTTGGAACTCTGCATTCAGATGCTTAAATCTTTCATTCTCTCCTTTGCTTTTTGCTTATCTTCTTTTCACAGCTATTTGTTAAGGCCTCTCCAGACAGGCATTTTGCTTTTTTGCATTTCTTTTCCACGGGGATGGTCTTGATCCCTGTCTTCAGTACAATGTCGNTTTTAATATGCTGTCTAGGTTGATCATAACTTTCCTTCCAAGGAGTAAGCGTCTTTTCATTTCATGGCTGGAATCACCATCTGCATTGATTTTGGAGTCCCCAAAATATGAACAGTATGAACAGTATGGAGGTTTTTAAATCACAGATTATCAGTTTCAGTAATGTTAATTGGTTTCTTCATATTTTCTATTTCTTCTCAGTAGAGTCTTGGAAGAATGTACACTTCTAATAACCTGTCCATTTTTAATAGGGATTCCATTTTATTGGCCTGTAATTATTTGTAGTTGCGTTATGATCTTTCCTATTTTGTGGGGGTGGTTGTAATTTCTTTTTCGTTTTTGAGTTGGGTCCCCTCTCCCGTTTTTTTGATGAATCTGGCTAAAGGTTTATTAATTTTATCTATCTTTTTAAAAAAACATCCTTTAGTTTAATTGATAGTTTCTTTTTGTAGTCTCTCTTTTAATTCTGCTCGTTTTATGATTTCTTTTTTTCCTGCTAGCTTTGTGTTTTGTTCGTTCTTCTTCCTCCGATTGTTTTATGTGTAAAGTTAGGTTGTTTATTTGTGGTTCTTCTTGTTTCCTGAGGTAAGATTGTATTGCTATAAACTTCCCTATTAGAACTGCTTTTGCTGCATCTCATAGGTTTTAGATCATTGTGTTTTTCTTTTCATTTGTCTCTAGGTGTTTTTTTCTGTTTCCACAGTTATCCATTGGTTGTTTAGTAGCATATTTTTTTAGCCTTCAGGTGTTTCTGTTTTTTGCATTTTTTTTTTGTAGTTGATTTCCAGCACTATGATGTTGTGGTCAGATAAGATGCTTGATATGATTTCAGATTTCCTAAATTGACTGAGGCTTGTTTTGTGGTCCACTGTTTGATCTCACCTGGAGAATGTTCCATGTGCACTTGAATAGAATGTGTGTTCTGCTGCTTTCAGATGGAATGCTCTATAAATATCAATTAAGTCCATGTGATCTAACTTGTCGTTGAAGGTCAGTGTCTATTCATTTTCTCTCCGGATGATCTGTCCATTGATTTAAGTGAGGTGTTAAAGTTTCCTACTATTATTGTGTTAATTTCTATTTTGCCTTTTATATCTATTAATATTTGCTTTATGTATTTTGGTGCTCTTGTATTGGGTGTATATATATTTACAATCACTGTATCTTCTTGGATTGACCCCTTGGTCATTATGTAGTACTCTTCTTTGTTTCTTGTAATAGTCTTTATTTTAAAGCCTGTTTTGTCTGATGTAAGTATTGTTATTCCAGCTTTCTTTTGGTTTCTATTTACATGAAATACCTTAATCCATCACCTCAATTTCATTTCTGTGTGTATCTTTATATCTGAAGCAAGTTTCCTTCATGCAACAAATATATGGGTCTCATGTTTTTATCCATTCAGCCATTCTATGTTTTTTGGTTGGAGCATTTGCTGCGCTAATTTTAAGGTAATTACTGATATTAATGTACTTAAAGGCCTTCCCTGGTGGGTCAATGCAGAATTAAGAATTGGCCTGCCAATCTGGGAGATGTGAATTTGATCCCTGGGTTGGAAAGTTCCGCTGGAGAAGAAAATGACAACCCATTCCAGTATTCTGGCCTGGGAAATCCCATGGACAGAGGAGCCTAGCAGGCTACAGTCCATGGGGTCATAAAGGAGTTGGATATTACTTAGCCACAAAATAACAACAATGTATTCAATGCCATTTTGTTCATTGTCTGGAGATTGTTTTCTTAGTTCTATTTTTCCTCTGTTCTTGTACTCTTTTCCCTTGTGATTTAATGACTATCTTTGGTATTTTATTTGTATTTCTTTTTCTTTTTAGTGCTTCTCTATAAGAGATTTTTGTTTTGTGGTTACCATGAAGCTTTTATGTACCAATCACATGCATGTGATAGTTAATCTCTTAATTTCAAATGTATTCTAACAACCCTGAATTTTTACTCTTCCCCTCATGATTATTCTTGATGTCATATTTTACACCAAGTTGTTTTGTGTATCTTTTAACTTCTTATTGTGCTTGTAGATCATTTCATACTTTCTTGTTTTAACCTTCCTACCAGCTTTGTCTATAGATGATTTCTTGCCTTTTTTGTATAATTTTCATGGTTCCAGTTGTGGCCTTTTCTTTTTATCTTAGAGTAGATCCATTAATATTGCTTATAAAGCTGATTTGGTGGTGCTGACTTCTTTTAGCTGTTGGTTGTCTGTAAAGATTTTGATTTCTTCGCTCTGACTGAGAGCCTTGTTGAGCAGAGAATTTTCTACTCGGGCTTTTGGTAGGTTTTTCTCTTTCATCACTTTAAATATACTGTGGCACTCCCTTTTGGCCTGCAGAACTTATGCTGAAAAGTTAGCTGATAGCCTTATGGGATGTCCTTTGATTGTTATTTGTTGCTTTCCCCTTGCTGCTTTTAATATTCTCTATTTAACTTTTGCCATTTTGATTACAACGTGCCCTGGTGTATTCTTTGGGTTATTTCAGTACAGGACTCTATACTTTCTGGACTTGGATGACTATTTCCTTCCCAAGGAAAGTTCTCACCTATTTTGTCTTCAAATGTTTTCTCAGGCCCTTTCCCTCTCTCTTCTCCGGGGCCCTCTAAAATACAAATATTAGTGAACTTGATGTCCCAGAGGTCTCTTAAGCTGTTTTCATTTCTTTTAATTCTTTTTCCATTCAGCATCAGTAATTTCCACTGCCCAGTCTTCCAGTTTGCTGTTCCACTCCTCTATAAAGATTTATACTCTACTGTTGATACCATCTTGTATATTTTTCATTTCATTAATTGTATTCTTCTTCTCTATTTGGTTACTCTTTATAGTTTCTAATTCTTTGTTATAAACTACTAACTTCCTGCTCTGTGCATCCATTCTTTCACAAGTCCTTTTGACCATCTTTATGATCACTACCCTGAACTCTATTCAGACAGACTGCCTATCTTCACTTAGTTCTTCTTCTGATGTTTTACCTTGTTCCTTCATCTGGAACATGTTCCTCTGTTGCTTCATTTTGCCTAAGTTTCTGTTTGTATTTTTATGTACCTGGTAGATTAGTTATGTTTCCCAACCTTAGAGAAGTGGTCTTTTGTACGAGATGGCCTATGCATCTAAGCAGCACACTTCCTTCCTTTCACCCAAACTACATGCTTTAGAAGTTTCCCCTATGAGGGCTATGCAGGTCCTTCTGTTGTGTGGGTCTGATTGTGTGGACAATCTTGTAGACTTTATTGGCCCCTGGTCTTGTTGACTGCCAGGTCCTGCTTTGTGCAGAAGCTGCCAGGTGCTGGCTGGCAGGGCCAGGTCACAAGGTGGCGGACTGCAAAACCTGGAAGACCTTGTGACTAATGCTGGACTATGGGGAGCATAATGGGGTCATGGAGCCTGGCTCCAGAGCATAGGAATCCTAGAGCTGGTTTTGGATCACTAGTTGGTTACAGGGATATTCCTGAAGCTTGGGTTGGCTTGCTATTGCGCATGGCCAGGACCCAGTTGACCCCAGGGCAGGGTCTAACCTGCTGTAGCACACTGAGTACAGACGCTGTGGGATTTTGGTTTCCATGCATCTGTTGTCTGTTGCCTGATGGATGGATCTATGTCCTGGGCTCTCTAATTGGTAGGACCATGTCCAGTAGTAGCTGTGGGCTCCAGTGGTCTTAAGACACCCTATGGTAAATGGGTGGGGAGGTATTAACTAACTAACCCAGTTAGTTTCTTGGCCTGAGGCATTTCTCTGGTTCATAACATTGTACAGAAGGGATGATCAAAACCACCCCCAATTAGAATAAAGATAAAAAGGCAAAATGGTTCTCTGAGGAGATATTACAAAGCGCTGGGAAAAGAAGAGAAGCAAAAGGCAAAGGAGAGAAAGAAAGATATATCCACCTGAATGCAGAGTCCCAAAGAATAGCAGGGAGAGATAAAGTCTTCCTCAGTGATCACTGCAATGAAAGAGAGAAAAACAGTGGAATGGGAAAAGGTAGAGATCTCTTCAAGAAAATGAGAGATACCAAGGGAACGTTTCATGCAAAAGTGGGCACAACCAAGAACAGAAATGGTATGGACCTAATACAAGCATAAGATATTAAGAAGAGGTGGCAAAAAAACACAGAAGAACAATATAAAAAAGATACTAATGACCCAGATAAGCACAAAGATGTGATCGCTANGCAAAAGTGGGCACAACCAAGAACAGAAATGGTATGGACCTAATACAAGCATAAGATATTAAGAAGAGGTGGCAAAAAAACACAGAAGAACAATATAAAAAAGATACTAATGACCCAGATAAGCACAAAGATGTGATCGCTAACCTAAAGCCAGACATCCTGGAGTGTGAAGTCAAGTGGGCCTTAGGAAGCATCACTATGAACAAAGCTAGTGGAGGTGATGGAGTTCCAGTTGAGCTATTTCAAATCCTAAAAGATGATGCTGTGAAAGTGCTGCACTCAATATGCCAGCAAATATGGAAAACTCAGCAGTGACCACAGTGCTGGAAAATGTCAGTTTTTGTTCCAATCTCAAAGAAAGGCAATGCCAAAGAAAGTGTAAACTACCATACAACTGTACTCATGTACACACTAAGAAAGTAATGCTCAAAATTCTCCAAGCCAGGCTTCAACAGTATGTGAATCAATAACTTCTAGATCTTCAAGCTAGGTTTAGAAAAAGCAGAGGAACCAGAGATCAAATTGCCAACATTTACTGGATCATAGAAAAAACAAACGAAAAACATCTACTATTCTTTCACCGACTATGCTGAAGCCTTTGACTGTGTGGGTCACAACCAACTGTAGAAAAGTCTTAGACATGGAAATAACAAATCACCTTTTACCTACCTCCTGAGAAATCTGTATGTAGGCCAAGAAGCAACAGTTAGAACTGGACGTGGAAAAACAGACTGGTTCCAAATTGGGAAAGGAGTTTGTCAAGGCTGTATATTGTCACCTTGCTTATTTAACTTATATGCAGAGTGCATTGTGAGAAGTGCTGGATTAGTTGAAGCACAAGCTAGAATCAAGATTGCTGAGAGAAATATCAATAAACTCAGATATGCAGATACCACCATCCTTGTGGCAGAAAGCAAAGATGAACCTGCTCTTGCCTCTTGAATAAAGTGAAATAGGAGACTAAAATAGCTGGCATAAAACTCAACATTCAAAAAATGAACATCATGGCATCCAGTCCCATCACTTCATGGAAAATAGATGGAGAAACAATGGAAACAGTGACAGACTTTATTTTCTTGGGCTCCAAAATCACTGAGGATGGTGACTGTAGCCATGAAATTAAAAGATGCTTGCTCCTTGGAAGAACAGCTATGGCAAAACTAAACAGCATATTAAATAGCAGAGACATTACTTTGCCAACAAAGGTCTGCCTAGTCAAAGCTATGGTTTTTCCAGTAGTCATGTATGGATGTGAGAGTTGACCATAATGAAAGCTGAGTGCCAAAGAACTGATACTTCTTAATTGTGGTATTGGAGAAGACTTTTGAAAGTCCCTTGGACTGCAAGAAGATTAAACCAGTCAATCCTAAAGGAAATCAGTCCTGAATATTCATTGGAAGGGCTGATGCTGAAGCTGAAGCTCCAATACTTTGGCCACCTGATGTGAAGAAGACTCATTGGAAAAGACCCTGATGCTGGGAAAGACTGAAGGCAGGAGGAGAAGGGAACGACAGAGGATGAGATGGTTGGATGGCATCACCGACTCAATGGACATGAGTTTGAGCAAGCTTCGGGAGTTGGGGATGGGCAGGGAAGCCTGGCATGCTGCAGTCCATGGGGTTGTAATGAGTTGGACATGACTGAGAAACTGCACTAAACTGAACTGAGGCATCCCAGCACTACTGCCTACAGGCTATTGGGCAGGGCCAATTCTTGGAGTTAATGAGCTAGAGTGAAGGTTCTGCAATGGCACCCACCCACACCACTGTCCACACAGCAGAAGTAACTCCCATGAATGGCTGCTGACAGTTTCTATATCTTCTGGGTGCCACAGTCACTCCTTGCCTCTCTTAGAGATTCGCTAAGACTAGCAAGTAGGTCTGGCCGTTTCCTATCAAATGTCTGCTTTTAATTTGGGTCCTAGAGCATGTGAGATTTTGGGTGTGTCTTTTAAGAATGAAGTCTGTTTTCCTCCAATCCTGTGAGATTCCTGAAAGTAAGCCCCACTGGTCTTCAAAGCCAAATGTCTGAGGACTCATCTCAGTGCAGGATCCCCAGACTGGAAAGTTCAATGTGGGATTTAGAACTTTCACTCCTGTAGGAGAACCTCTGCAATATATTTGTTTTCAAGTCCGTGGGTCACCCATCCAGGGTTATGAGACTTGACTATATTGAGTCTGCCCTGCCTACTGGTCTCATTTTGGTTCCTTCTTTATGTCTTTAGTTTTAGATCTTTTCTATTAGGTTCCAGTCTTTTTCATCTGACTGCAGAGTTGTGATTTTGCATATACACAATGGAATATTACTCATCTATTAAAAAAGAACATATTTCAGTTCTAATGAGGTGGATGAAACTGGAGCCTATTATACAGAGTGAAGTAAGTCAGAAAGAAAAAAACACCAATACATTATATTAACACATTTGTATAGAAGTTAGAAAGATAGTAACAGTGACCCTACATGCAAGACAGCAAAACAGACACAGATGTAAAGAACAGACTTTTGGACTCTGTGGAAGAAGGCAAGGGTGGGATGATTTGAGAGAACAGCATGGGTCTCCTGAACTGCAGACAGACACTTTACTGTCTGAGCCACCAGAGAAGCCCCACATGTATATTACCATATGTGAAATAGATGGCCAGTTCAAGTTCGCTGCAGAAAACAGGGCACGCAAAGCAGCGCACTGGGACAATCCAAAGGGATGAGATGGGAAGGGAGGTGGGCGGGGGTTTGGAACACACCATGGTTGATTCATGTCGATATATGGCAAAAGCCACCACAATGTTGTAATGAACCTCCGATTAAAATAAATTAATTAGAAAAATAGTTGTGATTTTGGTGTGCTTGTGAAGAGAGTTGAGCTCAGGGTTTTTCCACCCTTCTACCCTGGCCAAACCCTTGGTGGTAGCCTTTTTACATGTACTTTCTATAAAGCCTTTAGTCTCTGTTTTCTTTACATTTTACAGTCTGATTTGTAAGTCATTAAGGGAATTCTCTGAGTGCTAGTGACCGTTACAAAAAAGAGCTTACTTCACCTTCCTCTCTCCCTTATTTTCAGTTACATCATTTCTACTTTGTTATAGCACTTGTGTATTATATTCCCACCCTTAGCCCCACCTTTTAGTTTTGGTTCAATTTGGTTCAATTAATGAAATGCTCACAATCATTTCTTTTCCTAAAGTTTCCCTAGTCATATCCTCTAGTAGATTCCTCTGGAAGCCTCAGGAGAATATTCCATGAGTGCCTAAAGTGGCTTTTGTTTTTCTCATTCTGCCAAATGTTTGTTTGAGGATTTTTCAGGTTAATGTATTGGGTAATTATTTTCTGCTACTTAGCGTTTTTTTCAGGAAATGTTCATCAGCTGAGATGTATACTCATTTCTGTCTTCTTTTTATGGTGGCTTTATCAAGATGTAAACTGCTTTGATCTATTTACTTCACAGACAGACTTGGCAATTTTGAATGCCTTATAAGCTTCCAGGTTTAAGGATGCTCTCTGCTCTCAGTGTAATAAAGAACAATTTCTTTAACAGATGACAGTTTTGTGGGTGATAGTTGTATTCTCCCTTTTCTTTTATGGTTATTTGTCTTATAGGATCCTGAATCTCACCTCTTCGATTTTTTTCGCCTTTAACCATTCAGAACCCAACGGACATGCCCCAGTTCCTTTTGACTTTCTTCTCCCAGAAGAGACTGCTTGTATATACCAGGATTTTTTTCAGTATTTATTTTCAATTTAAGTGGACTGTTACCTCACCCTTAAGCTTTGTACTTCCAGATCCCTTTTTAACACTTTCTAGACCCTTTAACACATCCTTTGTCCTCCACAAAAGTTTGCATCAAAAACTCAAAAAATAACTACTGGAAGAACAAAGCTAGAGGCATCAGGCTTCAAGCTACATTACAAAACTATAATGATCAAAACAGCATGACACTCCTATAAAACAGACATATAGAAAACGGAGCACAAGAAAGAACTGGGAAATAAATGCACACATATATGGACAATCAATTTACAACAAAGGAGCCTAGAATATACAATGGGAAAAGCACAGAGTCTTCAATAGGTGTTGTTGGGAAAACTGGATAGCAACATGCAAAAGAATGAAACTGGACCCAACTTACACCATACACAAAAATTAAATCAAAATGGATTAAAGACATTAATGTAAGGCCTGACACTCTAAAACTCTAAAAGGAATTATAGGTCATAAGCTCCTTGATATCAATCTTGGTGATGAATTTTTTATATTTGACACCAAAACCAAAGGCAAGAAAAGCATAAACAGCAGGGTTACATCAAACTAAAAAGTTTCTGCACAGCAAAGGAAATCACTAACAAAATGAAAAAGCAACCTACCAAGTGGGATAAAATGTCTGCAAATCATATATTAATATATGATAAGGGGCTAGTATCCAAAATATATAAAGAACTCACCTAACTCAATTGCAAAAAATTCCAATTATAAATGGGCAAAATACTCATTTTTTCTAAAGAACACATACATAAGGTCAATAAGCACATGAAAAGATGTTCAATATAACAAATCATCAGGGAAGTACAAATTAAAACCACGATGAAGTATCACCTCATTCCTGTTAAAGTGGTTATCATCAAAAAGACAAGAAATAAGTGTTGGTAAAGGATGTGGAGAAAAGGACACATTTGTGCATTGTTGGTCGGAGTGGAGATTGATGCAGCCCCTATGCAAAATAGTATGTTTTTCCAAAAGTTAAAAATATAATAACTACCACATGATGCAGCAATTTTTCTTCTGGATATTTATCTTAAAGAAAAAAAAAAATGACTATCTGAAAAAGATATCTGCACCTCATGTTCACTGTAGCATTAGTTCAAAAGCCACGACAGGAAAATACACTAAGTATCCAATGATGGATGAATTGATAAGAAAATGTGTATGTGTATATGATGGAAAATTATTCAGCCATAAAGAAGGAAACTTTGCCATTTGTGATACCATGGATGGAATTTGAAGACATTATGCCAAAGTGGAGTAAGTTAGACAGAGAGAGAGAGACAAATATTGTATGATCTTATGTGTGGACCTAAGAGCAAAAAACAAAAAATCTGAACTCACAGGTAGAGAGTTCAGATTCAAGGGTCTGGGAGTTGGCAAAATAGATAAAGGAGGTAAAAAATACAAACTTCCAGCTATAAAAGAAATTAATAATGGGATATAATGTAAAGCATGGTGGTTATAGTAATACTGTACATTTTAAAATCCCTAAAAACTAAAGCATAAAAGTTATCATTGTAATCAGAAAAAAATGTCTACTTATGTGTGGTGATGGATGTTAACATTTATTTATAGATATGAATACTGAATCATTGTTATATACCTGAAAATAATAGTGTTATATGTGAAATACAGTTCGATAATAATAAAAACTCTTCTGCAATTTGTTATCCATACTCATTTTTACTTCAGGTAGTTTGCAAACTGTTGTTCTCTAGTTGTGCTAAAGGTGTGGATCATCCATGGCTTTGCTTTAGATTATTCTATATAGTTTCCAGAAAACGTGTAAGAGATTTGGGTTTTGGTGCATTCCATTATCTTTAGAAAAACAGATTTCAAAATCTTCTCCCATTAGTCAACTGACTTCAGTCAACCCCATAATACAGGAGACTGAGCAAAAGATGGGAGTATAGCAAAAAGAGTCCTCTAAACTATGATATGCCACTTCTACCTGAAGTGGGGCTCCTAGGCTCATACCTGGTGATAGAGTAAAACCTAATTCATGAGGGTCAATCTCTATTAAATCCTTTGACTATGTGATCACAATAAACAAGAAAATTCTGAAAGAGATGGGAATACCAGATCACCTGACTTGCCTCTTGAGAAACCTGTATACAAGTCAGGAAGCAACAGTTAGAAATGAACATGAACAAAAGACTGGTTCCAAATAGGAAAAGGAATACGTCAAGGCTGTATATTGTCACCCTGCTTACTTAAATACTATGCAGAGTACATCATGAGAAATGCTGGGCTGGAGGAGGCACAAGCTGGAATCAAGATTGCCAGGAAAAATGATATATCAATAACCTCAGATATGCAGATGACACCACCCTTATGGCAGAAAGTGAAGAAGAACTAAAGAGCCTCTTGAAGAAAGTAAAAGAGAGTGAAAAAGTTGGCTTAAAGCTCAACATTCAGAAAACTATGATCATGGCATCCAGTCCCATCGCTTCATGGCAAATAGACGAGGAAACAGTGGCTGACTTTATTTTTCTGGGCTCCAAAATCACTGCAGATGGTGAACGCAGTCATGAAATTAAGAGACTCTTACTCCTTGGAAGATACAACCTAGACAGCATATTAAAAAGCACAGATATTATTTTGCCAACAAAGGTCCATCTAGTCAAGGGCATGGTTTTTCTGGTGGTCACACATGGATGTGAGATTTGGACTACAAAGAAAGCTGAGCACCAGAGAATTGATGCTTTTGAAGTGTGGTGTTGGAGAAGACTCTTTGAGAGTCCCTTGGACAGCAAGGAGATTCAACCACTCCATCCTAAAGGAGATCAGTCCTGGGTATTCATTACAAGGACTGAAGCTGAAGCTGAAACTCCAATACTTTGGCCACCTGATGCGAAGAGCTGACTCATTTGAAAAGACTACGATGCTGGGAAAGATTGAGGGCAGGAGAAGAAGGGGACGAGAGGATGAGATGGTTGGATGGCATCACCAACTCAATGGACATGAGTTTGGGTGAACTCTGGGAGTTGGTGATGGACAGGGAGGCCTGGTGTGCTGTGGTTCATGGGGTCTCAGAGTCATGAGTGACTGAAACGAACTGAATCTCTATTAAACCTAATCACAAACTAAAAGCTGTTTTTCAGGAAGAGAATTATTTGCCTAAGAAAATGCAACTTTTCAAATCTTGGAGGTCTTTTTTCACTATTTTTCCTATCAGAGATTAGACACATTTCAAGTACATTGGACCCACTGAGTCAAAATTGGTGAAGTGCATAGCTGATTACATTGTTGCTTTTACCACATGGGTTTATTTTGCCTGAGACCCCCTATTCAAAACCCATTAACTTCTGATCACACAGCAAATACACCAGTGTAGTTTTTCCTAATGTGTTTGTTTGGATTATGGTTCATTAAAGATCTTCATTTGGTTTCTGAGAAGATATCTTTTTACTTAAAAGAAATTCAGATAAAATATAGAAGAGACAGACAGACCAGTTTATCATTGCACTGTTATCTGGAGTGAAGGGAACTAGAAGTGTGATCTCATATGCTTCCCTTATAATCATGTATTTTGTAATCCTTCCACAGTCTAATATTAACACATACAAATGTTTTCTCCCTCTTTACCCAAAATACATCATAGTATCTTATACACATTATTTCTAAACTTTACTCTTTTCCCATCACTTTCTACATTAGGAATAAAGAGTATTATTTCATACCACCTTTTCAGTTCAGTTTACTTCAGTCGCTCAGTCATGTCCAGCTCTTTGCTACCCCATGAACCGCACCACACCAGGCCCCCCTGCTCATCAACTCCTGGAGTTTACCCAAACTCATGTCCATTGAGTTGGTGATGCCATCTAACCCTGTCATACTCTGTCGTCCCCTTCTCCTCCTGCCTTCAATCTTTCCCAACATCAGTGTCTTTTAAAATGTGTCAGCTCTTCGCATCAGGTTGCCAAAATACTGGAGTTTCAGCTTTAACATCAGTCCTTCCAATGAACACCCAGGACTGATTTCCCTTAGGATGGACTGGTTGGATCTCCTGGAAGTCCAAGGGACTCACAAGTCTTCTCCAACACCACAGTTCAAAAGCATCAATTCTTCTGCGCTCAGCCCTCTTTTCAGTCCAACTCTTACTATGCACCAATAAATGTATTATTTAATCAGCCCCCGAATGAGGGCTTCCTTGATAACTCAGTTGGCAAAGAATCCACTTGCAGCGTAGGAGACCCCAGTTCAGTTCCTGGGTAGGGAAGATCTGCTAGAGAAGGGATAGGATACCCACTCAAGTATTCTTGGGCTTCTCTGGTGGCTCAGCTGGTAAAGATCCACCTGCAATGTGGGAGACCTGGGTTCAATCTGTGGGTTGGGAATATCCCCTAGAGAAAGGAAAGGCTACCCACTCCAGTATTCTGGCCTTAATTCCATGGACTGTATGGTCCATGGGGTCCCAAAGAGTTGGACAGGACTAAGCAACTTTCACTAGTGATGAGTATTCCAATTACAAAATGTTTAAATGAACAGTTTTACACATACTATTTCACACATATGTGCAAGTATATCCCAGAAGTAGGACTTCTGGATCAAAGATTTAAGTATTTGTAATTTTGGATAACAGCTGAATTGCTCGCTACATGAATTACACTAATTTATAATCTCACCTGCAATGTATGAGAATGCTCATTTTATTCAATGCTTCCAAAGGTTTATCAACCTTTTGAATTCCTGTAAATCTAACTTTTCAGATTACAATTTTTTAACGAGATAAAGCACTTTTTCAGATGTTTAAGGGTCAAGTCTTCTGCCTTCATACATTTTGCCCATTTACCTCTTGAGTGGAAGGTCTTTTTGTTGATATTTATAAATATTAGAGATTAGCACTTTGTGAATCAATTCACAGTTATTTTTCAAGCTTTATCATTTGTCTTTTGACAGAACTGATAGCATTTTCTTGGAACACAGGCTTTCCTTTTTAGACTGGACTTTCACCTTCTTCTATGATGGCCTTTAGATTGTGGGTCATAGTTAGGGAAAACATCTGCACTCTAATAGTGTAAAAGGAAAACCAGAGAAGAGAGGTAAGGTTAAACTCTGCGTAACTTTTCTGATTTTTCTGCTTACCAGGGTTTTTACACAAGCCAAGGATCATAGGTACTTAGTACTTCATATTTCACCCATAGCTCCTTGCACAAAGTTGCACAAAGAATTTGATCAACGGCTGTCTTTAGACGTGTTTCTCTGTCCAGTGTGCTGCATGACATAGCTAATAAAATTAGCAATTAATAATGGCTTGTGGTTAATAGCTTATTATAGAGCCTGTGATATAAGAATTAAAGCAGCAAGTAATTAGTAGCTATGTTCACAAGTGAAATTTCATATGCAGTAAAAGACTCTTATGCCTTGGAAGAAAAGTTATGACTAACCTAGATAGTATATTCAAAAGCAGAGATATTACTTTGCCGACTAA
>SJYV01028869.1:13973-28133 GCA_006410875.1 Neotragus pygmaeus | reverse complement strand
TTCTTTTTCAAACATGTGTTTTTTACTTAGGCTACTTTACTTACTTAGAGGTTGAATAAATATCCCTATGAATAACCCCTTATAACATTTATGTTTTTTTCTCTTTCTCACACACCTAACAAATCTTAATTAACATCTTTGGCTTCAAAATATGCCCAGTCCATTTCCGGCTGCCAAGGCAGAGTCAGGGTTCACATTGCCATATGCTGACAGGGACAAGGAGAGCACTCTTCCCAGTCCAGAAGGTGTTCTCCGTGGTCCCTGGGTGTTAGATGAAGCCCGCTTTCCGCATTTGCTCTGCAAATCCACTTCGTCTACACCAGCTCCTCCTGGAATCAGTTTTCAACTGGGAAAACAGTAATGGATACCTGATGTCCTCCACTTTTGTCTTACAGACCAAAAGACCAGCTACTGGATGTAATACATGCATGAGCCATGCTATTGCATATATAATAGAATGTTCTAGGTGATCATCTCCAGACTCATTAGGATATGTAGTTACTTACTTCTATGATACAAATGCAAGTAATACACCAGACAACCAGCCCTGCAACATGAGAGAATCAAGAAAACTTGGAAACAAACTCTCACATGTTTAGTCCAAGCCACTCCTGAAGTCATTCTTTCTTTACTGATTTTGCCATAACAGTGGAGTATTTTTCATACTTTTATTTTAGCCTCATTTACCAAAAATGTCCTCTTATGTTTGTCCACAGGTAATGTTGCTCCTTTCTCTCCTTTGTTCTAGTGAGGTTCTCTAGCCACTGTGTAAAGAACATTGTTCTTCATAGATGGGAAGAAAGATAAAGAAGCCCACGGACTTAATGTGGTGGACTTGGGGTGCACCACCAGAGCCCCTCTCTAAGGCCAATGCTGCCGTGAGTGCTGGTTGCTGAAGGCTGTCAGTCCCAGGAATTCCGCTCCAGGAATTGTCAACGGCTGCAGGGAGCTGCTTTTCCCAGAGTCCCCCTCCTCGCACGTGGGCACGGGGTCCAGCTGCGCAGGACCACCAGCTGCAGTCACTGCGGGGTCAGCTGAGGCCTTTGTGGCGAAAGCAGAGCAGCTCAGCTCCTGCCTGTTCCTGTCGCCTTCTCTCCCCCTCGAGGATGACTTCAAGAGTACCCCCAATAAGCCTCCTGTGAGAAATCATCTCATAGACCATTTCCTGGGGAGCGCGACCTACGATACTTGGGCTAAAAATATTAGAAAGGATGGCTCTCAGTATACAATGAGGGTCTTAAGTCCCCCTATCTGTTTTTTTCCCAAAGAGTCTGATCCTCCTTGGTTAAAATAGTTGAAGAGCTTTGGGATAACAATTGTAACCCAGGAAACCCAGGAAAAGATATTAAAATATATGAAAATGATTATAATAAATGAAAAATGCATTTTAGAAAATTCTTTTTTAAAAAGCAGAAGCATCAAAATATCGCTTTAAAAATCAGACTTATGGAAAATAAGAAATTTTACCAGGGAGACTGTTATTATCAGAAACTCTGAGACCAAAGAGCAGTGTTAGGACCTTGATGCTTTTAGGTTTTTCTTTTTTGGATGAGAATTGCTTTGTATAATAAATGCTTGGTGATTGAGGCAGCCACCTTATTTATCATGGTCACTGAGGCTGAGGGGGATGGAAGGATCGAGGGACAACAAGTGAGCTTCCTGGGAGAAAACTGAGGTACCAGTGAGGTCTGCCTTGTGTGAACACCTCATTGGGACTGTTATTTTTAAAACTTGTTCTTCAAAGGATTTATCTTATAATAGCATCCAGTGACTATTTCCTTCAACACAGAGTTGTAATGAGAATCCTTACAATTGATCTTGATAAGGCAAGGATATATGTATAAAATACAGAGTAAGACTCATTTCCACTTAAAAACAAACCTTTCCTGGAACTCTTTAGAAATTATTTTATTAAAATGCTATCATTATAAATAAAAATCAAGCAATGAAAGAGTACATTAAAATAAACAGTTAAATCCCCTTCTCAGGGATACTACTATTCTCAGCTGGCTTTCAGACCCTTTACTAAGGGTGATGTAGCTCTTCTTGGACTTACGCATGTATATGGCTTGTCTTTCCATTTATTGTTGTTATTGGTTTTTTTTCCTTGTGTTCTCACATTAATAGGATCATACTACATAGGTGGTTTTGTAAGTTTTACACTTTTTTTGCTTAACTGTGTTTTATTAATACTCCTTTTAACCTACTTAATTCAAACCACATTGCACTATTCTCAACTGCTATATTAGAATTAAATTTGATGCTACATTGATCCTACGTATGTTAGCTATTCTTGGGGATCATACTGCTTATCTAAGTGGAATAAATTAACTATTTCAGTTTTCTAATACAAATTTCACCTGATAAGTGNAGAATCAAGAAAACTTGGAAACAAACTCTCACATGTTTAGTCCAAGCCACTCCTGAAGTCATTCTTTCTTTACTGATTTTGCCATAACAGTGGAGTATTTTTCATACTTTTATTTTAGCCTCATTTACCAAAAATGTCCTCTTATGTTTGTCCACAGGTAATGTTGCTCCTTTCTCTCCTTTGTTCTAGTGAGGTTCTCTAGCCACTGTGTAAAGAACATTGTTCTTCATAGATGGGAAGAAAGATAAGGAAGCCCACGGACTTAATGTGGTGGACTTGGGGTGCACCACCAGAGCCCCTCTCTAAGGCCAATGCTGCCGTGAGTGCTGGTTGCTGAAGGCTGTCAGTCCCAGGAATTCCGCTCCAGGAATTGTCAACGGCTGCAGGGAGCTGCTTTTCCCAGAGTCCCCCTCCTCGCACGTGGGCACGGGGTCCAGCTGCGCAGGACCACCAGCTGCAGTCACTGCGGGGTAAGCTGAGGCCTTCGTGGCGAAAGCAGAGCAGCTCAGCTCCTGCCTGTTCCTGTCGCCTTCTCTCCCCCTCGAGGATGACTCCAAGAGTACCCCCAATAAGCCTCCTGTGAGAAATCATCTCATAGACCATTTCCTGGGGAGCGCGACCTACGATACTTGGGCTAAAAATATTAGAAAGGATGGCTCTCAGTATACAATGAGGGTCTTAAGTCCCCCTATCTGTTTTTTTCCCAAAGAGTCTGATCCTCCTTGGTTAAAATAGTTGAAGAGCTTTGGGATAACAATTGTAACCCAGGAAACCCAGGAAAAGATATTAAAATATATGAAAATGATTATAATAAATGAAAAATGCATTTTAGAAAATTCTTTTTTAAAAAGCAGAAGCATCAAAATATCGCTTTAAAAATCAGACTTATGGAAAATAAGAAATTTTACCAGGGAGACTGTTATTATCAGAAACTCTGAGACCAAAGAGCAGTGTTAGGACCTTGATGCTTTTAGGTTTTTCTTTTTTGGATGAGAATTGCTTTGTATAATAAATGCTTGGTGATTGAGGCAGCCACCTTATTTATCATGGTCACTGAGGCTGAGGGGGATGGAAGGATCGAGGGACAACAAGTGAGCTTCCTGGGAGAAAACTGAGGTACCAGTGAGGTCTGCCTTGTGTGAACACCTCATTGGGACTGTTATTTTTAAAACTTGTTCTTCAAAGGATTTATCTTATAATAGCATCCAGTGACTATTTCCTTCAACACAGAGTTGTAATGAGAATCCTTACAATTGATCTTGATAAGGCAAGGATATATGTATAAAATACAGAGTAAGACTCTTTTCCACTTAAAAACAAACCTTTCCTGGAACTCTTTAGAAATTATTTTATTAAAATGCTATCATTATAAATAAAAATCAAGCAATGAAAGAGTACATTAAAATAAACAGTTAAATCCCCTTCTCAGGGATACTACTATTCTCAGCTGGCTTTCAGACCCTTTACTAAGGGTGATGTAGCTCTTCTTGGACTTACGCATGTATATGGCTTGTCTTTCCATTTATTGTTGTTATTGGTTTTTTTTCCTTGTGTTCTCACATTAATAGGATCATACTACATAGGTGGTTTTGTAAGTTTTACACTTTTTTTGCTTAACTGTGTTTTATTAATACTCCTTTTAACCTACTTAATTCAAACCACATTGCACTATTCTCAACTGCTATATTAGAATTAAATTTGATGCTACATTGATCCTACGTATGTTAGCTATTCTTGGGGATCTAAGTGGAATAAATTAACTATTTCAGTTTTCTAATACAAATTTTTATTTTCTCGAAGTGCAGAGAATTACATTTTTTCCTTTGCCTTTCAGACTGACTCAGTGGAGTCTGACTGCAAAAATAATTCTTTTAAAAATAGCCAAGAAAAATAAAATCTAACTCCATTCTCAAAGTGACCTCAATATTTTCTTTGCTTTAGTATTATCCTGCCCTCTCCATGAATGTGTGTGTGTGTGTGTGTGTGTTTGTGTTTAAAGAATAGAGGGGAAGAAAACTAGTTTCAGCCACTCAATTTTTGTTTATATTTGTTTTCAAATCCAAGTGGCCTTTTGTCAGCAGCAAGGTCTTCTCTCCTGCTCCATCACTGGTCTGTAAAGTAAATTGCAAAATGCTACCAAAGTCTGGCTACATCCTCATAGTGACTGTTTAAACCCATTACTTTCTCTTTTAATCAAATCACTGTTGTGTCAAAATGTACGATTCTCGCCATGAATCTCCCAGGCTTGTTACAGGTCACCGGTTGCACCTTGAAAATGTTTGCTCTCCTAAGCGTCTTCTCTCCAGCCTCCAGCTAAATTGCTCCAGACCAAGCAGGATCATTTTTCTATACACATAGACCTCTAATTAATATATATACATAATGGCACTGAGATCCTGTACTTTACCAAGAGAGGAAGGGAAAATGCCCGGTCAGTAGGCAGGCAGGAGCATCATTTAGATTATGGCAAAATGAGCAATTAAACAGATACAAGCATTCAAATTATACTCAGGGTAAAAAGCAAACCTTAAAGATTCCTTATCCATGAATTACTGAGATTCAGCCTTTATCCTTTTCTGCTTTACAAAATATTTTATATAAAGCCGCCAGAGGGCGAATAAAGGAAATAGTCATTATGTTTAAACAGCCAGCACTTCACTAACATAAAATATTTGTACAGGCTCTTAAACATGAAGTTAAGTGCCAGAGGCCATTTTCATTGTTTAATGTATTAAGTAAATAAAAATGTATCTAAGATGTGGACACACAATTAGTTTTGAGTTATTTATCCTGGAGTTTGTATGGTTTAGAAAAACTCCATCTTCTCGGCTCCTGCTGTCCTAACGCATTTAACTTCAGCCATCAGCTATGATTAAACACCTGCTGTTGTGGGGAAACAAAGCGCACTAATCCAATATGTATTTCTGACATCTTAAATATCACCCAGTCCCCTGACATCAGGCACAGCTTTTCAGCGGGATGGAATTCCACAGCATATTTTTCTAATTTATGGATGGACAATAAATCAAAATTAAGCCTCGGGCAATGAAATATACATCAGTGCGGAATGAACTGACTGCAAACGAGGACCCTGTACAGCCAAGGGAGAGGATATATTAATGGAATCCTAAGCTGCAAACACTGAAGTGAAAATTAAGGAAGTTTATTTCACATTTTGTCCCTGTAAAACCAAAAGGCAAAGACAGCAAATGAAAAGTTTTCTCTTTTTTCATGCACAACGCTGAAGAATCAGTTAGATTTTTAGTCACTGTGTTTTTAAATGCTTGCCTGTGGGTAATTAGAAACCCAATCTCCACTGCTCTTTTTTTTAATGATTATTTTTAATGTTTAAGAAAGATTTGAAATGCTTAGTGCTGTTTCACTTTCATTCTTCTGGAAGAGTGAACAAAGGCCGTTGTTGACAGTCATCAGTTTCTGCGGGAAAAGGTCAGAGGGCGAAGGACATCCTTTCCTCCCAGGTGGACTGGGCTGGGCTGGAAGCTGTCCAGTGCCAAACAAATCTTCCTTCTATTGACCTCCAACTATCTCAGCACCTAGACACAGAAGTGACTTTAAAGCTTTATTTTTATCACAAGACATCAGGCACCCCATGTGTAAGGCTACCACCTGACTCTGCCCATCTTGCTCTGGCCGCTTTCAGCTCTGGACCAAGGTCATCTTGGAGTTTCTCACATGGCTTTATCCTCACCCTCACTATTGCTAAGCACAATACATCTTCAACAGAACCTGCCAGGGCAACCATTATATTTATCAGGAATAACGTTTGTGTTTATGGGCATGTCAGGATCTTTAACAAACATTATCTCCTGAATCCTCACAGCACCTCTGTTAATGGGATAAGTGGCAGATATTATTTAAATGTTGGAGACAGATATACAGAGCCATAACAAAATTGAGAGCTTTGTCTAGGGCTGCATGGCAAATGATGGAATTGGAGAAAGGAATTTTACAAACTAGCTTCCAGTTCTGGATCTCACTCAGACAGCAAACTCCACTCCTCCAGGTGACAGGAGGTTCTTCAGGTTATTATTCCTAGAAAGCGAAGTCACTCAGTTGTGTCCAATTCTTTGCGACCCCATGGACTGTAGCCCACCAGGCTCCTCTGTCCGTGGGATTTCCAGGCAGGAGTATTGGAGAGTGGGTTGCCATTTACTTCTCCAGGGAATCTTCCCAACCCAGGGGTCAAACCTGGGTCTCCCACATTTGCTGCTTGAGCTACCAGGGAACCCCTTAAAGGCACTTGCATTATATAATATAGTTTATTTTAATAATTGTGTTTTATTTATTGTTTTTGGCTGTGCTGGATCTTCATGGATGTGCAGGCTTTTCTCCAGTTGTGGTGGGTGGGCCTCACTCTCTGTGGTGTGTGGGCCCCTCATGACAGTGGCTTTCTTTTGTGGAGTACATGCTCTCGTGCAAGCTGGTTTCAATTGCAACACACAGGTTCAATAGTTGTGTCAAATGGGCTTAGTTGCTCCCGGGCATTTGGGATCTTCCCAAATCAGGGATCGAACCTGTGTCTCCTACATTGGCAGGCAGATTCTTTACCACTGAACCACTGGGTACAGTTATTTTTAGAGATTCTTGTTAATGGCATACTAATTTATACAGTATTTGTCTATGAACCATTATTCCTATAGACTCATGCATTTTAAAGTCATATGCTTAGACTGAGAATATTTCAAATGATTAAAATTAATCTTGAAGGAGATCGTGTAATTTAAGAATTAAGTTTTCATGTATCTCAGAAATAAGCCAGCACGTTCCCCGGCCTCAATTTTATATTTGGAAAACTCTATGAGGAATAATACTTTAGTGATGTTTTAAAATTGACCTCTTTTGGGGTCAGTAATTACTGAAGCTGAAACACTTGGCTACTAAAAAGCCTAAAAATGAAGCATATCTTCCCCTCTGTCATAGTTTTTCTTTTTGTGTTAGTTTCTCCTTCTTGTTAAAATCTTTAATAGGACTGTTTATAGAAAAGATGCATAAGCTTAGCAGGAAATCCTTTGTACAAGAATGAAACAGTATTAAATAATATTAGTTTCTGAGGAAATTCCTTACTCTTTGAGGAAATAGTTTTAAAAGACTGCTTTTTCATTTTATTGTCACAGTGTCACATGTTGGTGATAGTAATAATGATGCCAGACGTAAGTTGATGGTCCTGTTCTGGAGTCTGTAGGTAAATTAAGCTTAAGCGGTCCTTACAAGCAGACTGTGGGGTCGGTACTGCTGCCGCCCTCTCAACAGCCAAGGATGTGAACGTAGAGGATGCAGTCTCGCACCAGGCCCATGCAGGGGTGGATGGAGCAGAAGTGCAGACGCTAGCAGTTTGTTTGTAAAGCCTGCCTTTCAAGAACATCATTGTTCTATGGAATACTTTTATATAAAAGAAAGTTTTAGCCTTTATACGTTTAACTTTTAAACTCTGCAGGGTAGGTTAACCTATCTCCTCTAGATTCAGTGCTACTCTATAAATCACTGAAGGGGGATGACTGGGCTGTTCATAGTCACTGTCACATAAATGATTACAAGTAGGATTACAATATTTAAAAAGCCACATTCTTAACATCTGGATAGTTCTCTATCCTCATTTTTAGCACCAAGGGCTTAATCTTAAAAATATGGGCCAAGATCTAGAAATACTGGCAAGAAGTGGGGGAATTTCAACTTTATGATAAACAAGTTTAAAAACAAATTTTTTTTGCTCATTCTTAAGTTAAATAAAGCATATACTTTGTTTTATAATAGTCTTAAATTCTTGCAGAAGTTTGTGATTGCATCGGATGAGTTCACTGAGATTTAAAAATACAGCTACTAATGAATGTGCACATGTGAGTGCTCAGTGTGTCCAACTCTTTGCAACCCATGGACTGTAGCCCACCAGGCTCCTCTGTACATGGGATTTTCCAGGCAAGAATACTGGAGTGGGTTGCCCTTTCCTCGTCCAGGAAATGGACGACTTTTTCTTGACTGAGAGATTGAACCCGTGTCTCTTCCATCTCCTGCATTGGCAGGTGGGTTCTCTACCGTCTGAACCACCGGGAAAGTCTCATACTAATGAACAGTAATATACAGTAACAACAGCGCATTAATTGTGATAGTGGCAACATTTGTTTCAAAATAGCTAAAACAAAATAAAATCTTTACCGCTAATTTTTACCATATTTTTTAAATGTATAAATTGAATCAGTTTTTATTTGAGGATTTACCAGGGTATACCATGCCAGGTTCTAAGGGTTTGGTGAAAAGACAGATATGATCTCCTGTGTGGAATTTATCTTCTAGATGTGGAAAATCCTATTCTTGATCATTGGGAAAATGTCATGAGAATAGTTGAAGAGCAAATAAAACGAAGAATTGTTCCCAACTTAAACAAGAGTTTTCTCTTGATATTATAATCCATATAATATTCCCTTGAAAAACAGTCTTAAGTTCTTTGGCGCCTCTTTTTGTGGGTTACAGCTTCCTCATATCCTGTTTGCAAATTCCTAACTTCTGCTCATTTCCCATTGTTTCCTGCTAAGGATTCTCCTGGAGGATGCTTGGCCCATCTGTTACTCTAGTACTCTGTTACTTCTCTAATCTGTTTCTTGGCTGAAACTCATCAAATCCAAAATTTTAGGTTATATTCCCTTTTTTTTTTGAGGTGAAACATGTGACATAAAGTTAACTATTTTAAAGTAAGCAATTCAGTGACATTTAGTCCATACACAGAGTTGTACGATTACTTCTATCTAGTTCCAAAGCATTTCCATTTCCCCACAAGTGAGCCAGTATCCATTAAGCAGTTTCTCTCCTTTCCTGTCCTCCCAGCCCCTGGCAACCACCCTTCTGTTTTCTGTCTCTGTGGGTTGACCAGTTTGAGATATTTCATATAAATAGATTCATTGCAATATGTGAGCTTTTGTATCTGGCTTTTTTCGGTTAGTTTAATATTATCTCAGTTTATCCATGATGCAGTATATGTCAGGATTTCCTTCTTTATGGCTAAATTATATTCCATTGTATTCTATGTATGTGTTTGTCCATTCATCTATTGATAGACACTTGGGTTGTTTCTACCTTTGGCTTTTATAAACACTTCTGTTATGACCATTTATGTATGAGTATTCTTTTTGCCTTTTGAATTCTTTGGGGTCCTACTGGTTTTTTTTTAAATAAACATTTTTATTTTGGATAAATTTAGCTTTAAAGAAAAACTCCAAAGACAGTACAGAGAGTTCCCATCACCCAGCTCCCCCTAATAGTAACATCCTAAAGACTCATGGTGCATTTGCCAAAACTAGGAAGTCAGCATTAGTCAATATGATTTAGAAACTCCAGACTTCACGTGGATTTCCCACTAATGTCATTTTCCAGGATCCCAGGTTGTGTTCAGTCATCACGTGCCCTTAGTCTTCTCTGGTTTGTAATAGTTTCTGTCCTTCCTTACTTCTCATGACCTGAAGAGCTTTGAGGAGTATTGGTTAGGTATTTTGTAAAATGCCCCTCAATTTGTGTTTGTCTGACGGCTTTCTCATGGTTAAACTGGAGTGTGGGGAGAGAATGCCACAGAGACGTGCCCTTTCCAGCACGTCACATCAACGGGGGTGTGCTATCACCACCAGTTTTATCAGTCACCTGGCTAAGGTTGTGTCGCTCAGGTTCTTCACTGTAAAGTCCCTCCCCACCCTTCACACACTCTCCTCTTTGAAGTCAAGTCACTAAGTCCCACCCACACTCACAAATCTACACATTACTTGTGATTCTTCCGTAACAAAGTGTGTCTCTCCCATTTACTTATTCAGTCATTTAGTCATGTCAGTATGGACTTGCGGACATTTAGTTCATATCCTCTTGAGGTCTTGTCACCAATATCTGTAAGAAAAGTGATAAATGAGTGAGTGCACGTTAAAGTGCTTTAAAGGCAAGAAGACCTTGGGTTTAATGCAGAATGTAGCATCCACAGAACGAGATGTACATTCTCACAGCATGGGAGGTTAGAAGATGATATTTACTGAGTAGAAATATAACACACTTTGGTGTTTTTATAGAAGGTTACATCTAAATTTTTTAGCAGGCTTGTTAAGGCCAGCTTTCATGATTCCTTGTTTTGTGCACTTATAATATTATTTCTTGCCATCAGATCTTTGCGCACAGTTGTATTTGTAGTTATTAATATACTTGTAGGTAAATAAAGTGGTTCCACACAAAATATCCCCACTCAGCTTATACAGATTTTCTCCACCACCCCACCCGCTAAAGCTTGTGTTCTTGTCTGTCACCCAGGATTTAGAACCTTGGGGTTTAGACAGGCGACACCTTACAGACCAGGTGGAACTTCTTACTCCCCCTGTTGAAGAGGAGATGGAGCCCTGGGGCCTTGCATGTTCTCCCTAGATTATGCAGTTCTGCTCAGTCACTCAGTCGTGTCCAACTCTTTGTGACCCCATGAATTGCAGCACGCCAGGCCTCCCTGTCCATCACCAACTCCCAGAGTTCACTCAGACTCACGTCCATCGAGTCTGTGATGCCATCCAGCCATCTCATCCTCTGTCATCCCCTTCTCCTCCTGTCCCCAATCCCTCCCAGCATCAGAGTCTTTTCCAATGAGTCAGCTCTTTGCATGAGGTGGCCAAAGTACTGGAGTTTCAGCTTCAGCATCATTCCTTCCAAAGAAATCCCAGGGCTGATCTTCAGAATGGACTGGTTGGATCTCCTTGCAGTCCAAGGGACTCTCAAGAGTCTTCTCCAACACCACAGTTCAAAAGCATCAATTCTTCGGCGCTCAGCTGTCTTCACAGTCCAACTCTCACATCCATACATGACCACAGGAAAAACCATAGCCTTGACTAGACGGACCTTTGCTTTTGCAGTTAATCAGCAGTAAAACTTCGAGTTGAAGATGGCCAACAGAGCCAGGAAAGAAAGTGAAACTTGTCTTGGATAATGCAATAATCTAGTGATGGGACTGAAGGAAATAAATGTATTGGCTAACTCTCTGCCTTATATCAAGACTACTTGGAGCATTTGTTTGATTAATATTTAGGTTTCTGAGTTCTTCTTCTGTGGTACTTTCATTAAAGAATTATGTTGCTGTTATTGTTTTAAAAAATTTAGTATGGCAATACATTTATATCCAAGAAGCAAGTAGCCAAATAAGAGGAAAATTCATTTTTGGAGTTTTGTTTCCATTTACTGAAGAACATATGCAGATAGTATCCGTACAAAAACAGTAGTCATTTAGTTTAAAGATTCAGTCTCTTTACTTAAACAGCCCTGCTTTGCGTTTGAACACTTTATAGATTTAACAAACGTTGCTTTTTTTAAACAAATTTTTATGTCTTTATTTACGGCTGCACTGGGTCTCCGTTGCTGCGTGCTCCGTTGCTCCGTTGCTCTAGTTGCGGGGGCGCCTCTCCATTTGTGGTGCGCAGGCTTCTCACTGCAGTGGCATCTCCTGCAGGGCACGGGCTCCAGGGTGCGCAGCGCCAGGAGCTGCGGCTTGTGGGTTCCGGAGATGGGCTCAGTCATTGTGGCACAGGCGCCTGTTTGCCCCGTGGCATGTGGAATCGTAGACCAGGGATCACACCCACGTCCCCTGCATTGGCAGGCAGATCCTTAACCGCTAGACCATCAGGGAAGTCCAAAGTGTTGCTTTTTATTGGACCTATTTTTGAGAGTAATATAGCCTCCAGTTTTGGGAATACACCTTTTATGTTGGAGCATGCTTGAGTATAGTTGAGAAAATGTAGTAAGACGAATTATTATTTAGTAGTATAAAAAGTTGCACACAGGTAATACGTAGGGTATTTTTATTTTCATCAGGCTAGATGACTTACAAGTCTTCCTGNCTCCAGTTTTGGGAATACACCTTTTATGTTGGAGCATGCTTGAGTATAGTTGAGAAAATGTAGTAAGACGAATTATTATTTAGTAGTATAAAAAGTTGCACACAGGTAATACGTAGGGTATTTTTATTTTCATCAGGCTAGATGACTTACAAGTAAGTCTTCCTGCCATGAACACATAGAAATTTGGGGTTGAATATATATTTTAAAATCCTTTTGAATGAAACAATGATACCACAAGAAAGAAAAGGAAAATCCCAGGACCAAAAACGAACAAGACAACAGAGTAATACATTCATGAGCTGACACTGGAGCTGCCCTAGGGCATACTGTCCATTTTAATACTTGAGTGTTAATACCACAGAGACAGAAGGAAAAGCCTTGTATATGAAGCAGGAGTCAGAACTGATATCTCTGCAGAAATCTAGGACTCTCAGAAAAATAGGACACTAGAATAAAAAATCTGTCCATCAATATAGGGGAACCTTTCTATTTCAGCCTGGGCTCCAGATTGAGAAAAAAGTCTCCCTTAAGGATATATCTGCTCTTTGTGCAGGCTTGGTGCTTAATTTATATGTATTGCATTACCAAGTACACCTAAGGTCAGAAATTAACATAAAAGTCATCTAGAATTGGTGATATTTCTGAGACAACTTGCAGAAGCCAAAGCAAGAATCTCTTTGAAAGGACCATCTCTTTATCCAGGCAAAACTTCCCAGATAAAGCTTTATAGAAGACAACCTCACAATACAAAGTTACAAAACATTTGTGTTAAACTCAACAAACAGAACAATGGGAGATTAGTCATTCAAGAATTCAGGTAATAAAAAGACCTGTTAACAACTATAAAATGAGCTTGGTTATAAACATTGAGGACACAAATGGATGAATAAAAATAAGACAAGAAAGTAGAAAAGAAAAATTTGAAGAGACAGAGAAGTTTTCATAATGAAAAATATATCTCTTGAAATTGTATGCTCAATGGACAAAATATACAGCGGATTAGACATAGCTGAAAAGACATAAGTGAATGGAAAAATTATCTAGAATGCATCATGAAGAGATTTCAAAAGGGTAACATAAAAATGATATTCAGAGACATGGAGTTTAGAATAAGAAAGTCAAAATACATCCAACAGGATTCTCCTAAAGAGACTATAAAGCAACTGGGAAGGAGACAAAATTTGAAGAGATAATGGCAATAATTTTTCAGACCTAATAAAATAAATAAATCTTCATATTAAGAAGTACAGTGCATCCCAAATTGGAGACATAAAAAAAATCCATGTCTAGATGCACTGTAACAAAATTGTAAAACACAGAAGTCACAGAGAAAATATTTAATGCATTCAGAAGAAAAGAGATAGATAAAATATAAAGGAATCACATTTAGACTGTCTCTGAATTTACAACAACAACAAAATTTTACAATAACAAAAGCCATAAGACAATGAATAATATCTTCAAAGCGCTAAGAGAAAGCGACCACCAGTCAGGAGCTGTGTGTACAGCTCCCTTATCACACAAGAGTGAGAGGGAAATGAAAACATCTTCTGACAAACGGAATTTTCTGCTGATAGATCCTTAGTGAAAGATGAAATTAAACCCAGAAGGAAGAATTGAGACGAAGGACAGATTGGGACACAAATAAGCATATGAGTGAATCTACAAAAGACCTGACATGAAACAACAGCAATTTATTAGGGGCATAAAAGCATGATAAATCTAAAATATTGGAAATAAGTGTCGCTATATGGCAAGTGGGAGGTGATTATTCAGTTAAACTGTTCTAAGTTCCTTTGCTATGTTAAGAAGGCAGAGAAGATGCTGATTTGATTCTGTTAACTATTCATGTCAGAATTTTAAGAATAACAACTAAAGTTGATTGAATTTAAGTTTTGTTAGATATTCCTGTTATTTAATTAAAAAAAAAAA
>SJYV01028867.1:67224-78702 GCA_006410875.1 Neotragus pygmaeus | reverse complement strand
CAGGGCAGGGGCAGCCTGTGTTCCCATCCAGCAGATGTGTATAAGAGACAGCGTCTGCTGCACAGCCCCCACCAGGCGGGGATGCTTCTGTTGCCATGGTGACCCGGTGCCCAGTCTGGGGACACCCTGACCTGTCCCTCAACTCCCAGCGACTGAGCCTATTGCTGCTGCTCCTGCTGCTGCCTGGCCCCCCACCCGCCCTTGGCATGGAGGATGACGCCTCCTTCCCCCACCTGGGGGAGAGCTCCCAGCCCCCACCCCGGGCCTGCCCCCGACGCTGCTCCTGCCCTCGGCCCGACACGGTGGACTGCGACGGCCTGGACCTCCGGGTGTTCCCGGACAATATCACCAGGGCTGCTCAGCACCTCTCCCTGCAGGTGGGGCTGGCGTGTGGGTGCAGGGCAGCTCCCAGGGTGGACGGGGGAGCCTGCAGAGTGCCGGGGTTGGGAGTGCAGGGTCCCTGTGCAGGGGTGAGGAGCTGAGCGTGTGGGTCGTGACACAGATGGGAGTTGGTCTTGATGAGCACGTAGGGGTCTGTGCAGGAGTCAGGTGAGAGGAGGTGGGGGGCACAGATGCCGAAAGTGGGAGGGGCTAGGGGGTGTCTGAGGGGTCAATGTCTGCTGATTAAGGGGCTGCTTGAGGTCAAGTGTAATGAGGCATCCAGGGTCAATTGTAGGGGTGGATGGGGCATTGGGGGTCAGTGTCTTTTTGTTACGGGGTTGTTACGAAGTAATGCCTTTGGGATCAAGCACAGGGTGAAGGTTCTGTGGTAAAGAACCCTCCTGTCAAGCAGGAGACAGGAGACTGGAGTTCAATCCCTGGGTCAGGAAGATCCCCTGGAGGAGGGCACGGCAACCCACTCCAATATTCTTGCCTGGAGGAACCCATGGACGGAGGGACAGAGGGACTTGGCGGGGTAGTCCATGGGGTCAGAAAAAAGTCGGATATGACTGAGCAACTCAACAACAACAAACCACAGGGTGAAAGGGTGCCGAGGCTTCCTGCTTAGGCTGCCGGGAAGCTGAGCAGCAGGGCTCACAAGGGCCATCTGTTGAGGGCCCAGGGTCCCGGGAGTCAGGGTGTGAATGTCACCCCTCACCCTGGCCTGCCCTGCAGAACAACCAGCTCCAGGAGCTCCCCTACAACGAGCTGTCACGTCTCAGCGGGCTGCGGACCCTCAACCTCCACAACAACCTCATCTCCTCTGAGGGTGAGTTGGTGGGACAATGGGAGGAGGCCCCTCCACAGCCCGGTCCCCGCTGCCCTCTCCCTCCCCAGCTGGGTCTGTGGGCAGCTCTGCGGCAGTTCCCAGAACTGCCCTTTGCTGAGCAGGATGGAAACTCAGGGAATGGGGGGCGGGGGCTGTGGCTTTTGAGGACACAGCAGGGGCAGGGCCTGGCGGAGCCTCTGCCAGCCTCCAGGCTGGATGGGAACACAGGCTGCCCCTGCCCTCGCCTCCGCCAGGGAGTCCCCTCACTGCCCACCTCATGCACAGGCCTGCCCGACGAGGCCTTCGAGTCGCTCACACAGCTGCAGCACATCTATGTGGCCCACAACAAGGTGAGTGCCCCGCGCCACGCCCCGCCCCGCCCTGCCCCAGGCGGGCCCAGCAAGGGCACAGCCAGCGGGGCCACAGCGCTGAGTGGAGGGGGGCGGCAGGNCATCTATGTGGCCCACAACAAGGTGAGTGCCCCGCGCCACGCCCCGCCCCGCCCTGCCCCAGGCGGGCCCAGCAAGGGCACAGCCAGCGGGGCCACAGCGCTGAGTGGAGGGGGGCGGCAGGTGGCGAGGGGCGGGACGAGTGTGCCGCCGGGACCACTGGGCCGTGCTCCCGCAGCTCTCTGTGGCCCCCCAGTTTCTGCCCCGCTCCCTCCGGGTCGCTGATCTGGCTGCCAACGAAGTGACTGAGATCTTCCCGCTCACGTTTGGGGAGAAGCCGGCGCTCAGGTATAGCCCCTGGCCCAGCGCAGGCCCCGCCAGGACTTGCGTAGGCCTGGGGTCACTCTGCACCCTGGGGTCTGACTGGGGTCCTGAGCCAACCCTGGGGAGGCTCTGGGTGGCGGGGGAGACAGGGCCCCGGATGCTATGTCTGGAGAATTTCAGACTGGAGAGTGCACATACTCACACATACACTCCACACACACACACTCACATACCTACACCCACACATTCACACAGGCATTCACACACACACTCATTCACACATTCACTCAACCCACCCACCCACTCACACACACCATACACTCAACACACACATTCACACACACACATACTCGCACTCAAACTCACACATACTCAACACAGACACACAGCCACACTCACCCACACAAATCACACCCACACCACTCACACACACACACACACATTCACACTCACACGTACACTCAACATTCACTCACTCACACAGTCACACACACACACACACACACAAATCACACCCACACCACTCCCACACACACAGACACACACACACTCTCTCTGAAGCCTGCCCTGAGCTGGGGCATGGGGTGGCGGGGAGGCTGGGGCCGGGCTGGTGGCAGGAGCCTGGCTCCCCTCAGGTCCGTGTACCTCCACAACAACCAGCTGAGCAACGCCGGCCTGCCCCCTGATGCCTTCCGCGGCTCTGAGGCGGTGGCCACCCTCAGTCTCTCCAGCAACCAACTCAGCTACGTGCCGCCCAGCCTGCCACCCTCGCTGGAGCGGCTCCATCTACAGGTGCCCCCCTCTGCCTGACCACCCCCACATCCCCACTCCCCTCAGGGCTGTCTCTTATACACATCTTTGGTANCCCAACCACCCCCATGTCCCCACTCCCCCCAGGGCCCCGCACCTCCGTCCTGGGGGGCTCCTTGTCATCCCAGCAGTCAAGTGTCTTTGGGTCCTTTCCTCCAGCATGGTGCTCACGGGCTCTCTGAGCAGCCTTGCTCAAAAGAACACCTTGTGCCTTGCTCAGGAGCCCCCGTGGCTTCCTACTGCCCTCTGCCCTGGCTCCTGTCTCATTCTCCCCTCCCCTCCCAGAACAACCTCATCTCCAAGGTGCCCCGAGGAGCCCTGAGCCGCCAGACCCACCTCCGTGAGCTTTACCTTCAGCACAACCAGCTGACAGACAGTGGCCTGGATGCTACCACGTTCAGGTGGGGCCTGGAACAGGGGTTTGGGGGGTGTAGGCTCATGTTGGCAGTAGGGTCTGAGGACTTAGAATCTAGGAGCCCCAGCCTTCCATTTCACCACCCCCGCTTATGGCCAATTCGAGGCCTCATTTCGTGTGTGCCTACCACGTACCAGGCTTGGCCAAGCACCTGGTCTCCAACCAGCTGGTGCCTTGGTCTTATTACCCAACATCACAGCTGCCACATGAAGATCTCAGACCCAGAACTCTGACCTAGTCACCCCAGACTTACTTCCTGCCCAGGTCTCTCAGCTCGTCACCCCCAGTTGAAACCTCCCCCTCACATTTCTCAGGCGTGTGCTTGCGTGCTCGGTCATGTCTCTTTGCAGCCCTGTGGAGTGCAGCTCACCAGGCTCCTGTCCTGGGGTCTCCCAGACGAGCATACTAGAGGAGGTCGCCATTTCCTTCTCCAGGGGATCTTCCTGACCCAGAGATTGAACCTGCCTTGCCTCCTCCCCTGGCAGGCAGGTTCCTGACCACTGAGCAACCTGGAAAGCCCAGACCTCTCAGGACGGCTCAACTCCCCCACCCCAACCTGCCCTGCAGGGTCCATCTGGGGCCTCCACTCTGGATGCCCTGCCTGACGCCACCTTTCTCTCTCCTGTCAGCAAGCTGCACCGCCTGGAGTACCTGGACCTGTCCCACAACCAGCTGACTGCAGTGCCCGCTGGCCTGCCCCGTACCCTGGCCGTGCTGCATTTGGGCCGCAATCGCATCCGCTGGGTGGAGGCGGCCCGGCTGGGTGGCCTGCGGGCCCTGCGCTACCTGCTACTGCAGCACAACCAACTGGGGGCCACGGGGCTGCCAGCCGGAGCGCTGCGGCCACTGCGAGGCCTACACACGCTGCACCTCTACGGCAACAGGCTGGACCGAGTGCCCCAGGCGCTGCCCCGGCGCCTGCGGGCCCTGGTGCTGCCCCACAACCGCGTGGCCGCGCTGGGCGCCCGTGACCTGGTCTCCACGCCCCGACTGGCCGAGCTCAACCTGGCCTACAACTGCCTGGCCAGCGCCCGCGTGCACCCNCCCCAGGCGCTGCCCCGGCGCCTGCGGGCCCTGGTGCTGCCCCACAACCGCGTGGCCGCGCTGGGCGCCCGTGACCTGGTCTCCACGCCCCGACTGGCCGAGCTCAACCTGGCCTACAACTGCCTGGCCAGCGCCCGCGTGCACCCCCGGGCTTTCCGCCGGCTGCGGGCCCTACGCAGCCTCGACCTGGCTGGCAACCAGCTGACCCAGCTGCCCTCCGGCCTGCCTGCTGGCCTGCATACACTTCGGCTGGAGCGCAACCAGCTGCGGGCCCTCGAGCCGGAGCCACTGGCTGGCCTGCACCAGCTTCAAGAGCTCAGCTTGGCACATAACCGACTGCGTGTGGGTGGCATTGGGCCTGGCACCTGGCATGAGCTGCAAGCCCTGCAGGTCAGGGGCAGGCTGGTTGGCCATACTGTCCACAGGGCAGCTCCTTCACCCCTCTGCCTGCTTGGCCAGCTCCTCCCCTGGAAAGCCCCGAGATGCTAGAGAGAGCCCCCACTGTATGTAGGCCAGCCCTGGGATGCCACGCCCTTCTCCAGGAGATCTTCCTGGCCCAGGGATGGAACCTGGGTCTCCTGCATTGCAGGTGGATTCTTACCGTCTGAGCCACCAGGGAAGAATGGGGTTGGCCCCAAAGTTCATTAGGCTTTTCCATAAGATGTTATGGCAAAACCCAAAAGAACTTTTGGGTCAACCCAATACTGTCTTTGTGAGTGATCAGCTGCATCAGTGGGTCCCATGGCAGGGACCCTGTCTGAGCCCCCATCACCTAGAATGAGGCCTGTCCCAGAAGGGACTCAGTTTACCTCTGTGGAAGGCAGGACTTGGCAGCCATGAAGTAGGTGGGGGGAGGGGGCAGAAGAACCAGGCTGGGTGTACATGAGGGCCCAGGAGGGGAGCAGGTTGGGGCTTGGCTGAACAGGTGGCCCAGGGCCCGGGGCCACCACGGCGCCATCTCTGCTTGCCTGCCCAGGTGCTGGACCTCAGCCACAATGAGCTGTCCTTCGTGCCCCCTGACCTACCCGAGGCCCTGGAGGAGCTACACCTCCAAGGCAACCGCATCGGCCACGTGGGCCCTGAAGCCTTTCTCAGCACACCGCGCCTGCGTGCCCTCTTCCTCAGGTACCCTGAGGGCGGCCGGGTTAGGCAACTCCAGGTGGACAGGGCAGGGCTGTGGGCGGCCCAGGTGGGCCTCTCCCCAGGAACGTGCCCTCACACCCATCTCTCGGTCCAGGGCCAACAGGCTTCACATGACCAGCATCGCACCTGAGGCCTTCCTGGGCCTCCTGCACCTGCGCGTAGTGGACACGACGGGGAACCCCGAGCCAGTCTTGGTCCACCTGCCGCCCACAGCCCCACGCCGGCCACGGGCAGCAGGCCCCTGAGCCTCGAGGAGCCTGGTAGAGCAGCCCAGATCCCTGGGGCTCTGCTGGGATATGGACTAAGGAGACAGCGCCCACCTGGGGCCTCGNGCCAGTCTTGGTCCACCTGCCGCCCACAGCCCCACGCCGGCCACGGGCAGCAGGCCCCTGAGCCTCGAGGAGCCTGGTAGAGCAGCCCAGATCCCTGGGGCTCTGCTGGGATATGGACTAAGGAGACAGTGCCCACCTGGGGCCTCGACCTGGCTCTCCTGGGCCTGGAGGGCTGGGCCTGCCCATCCTGTGCTGGCGGGGACACTGGGACGGGCCACCACCCAGACGCCCGGGAGACTGGAGCAGACCACGCGCACACTGGGCATACAGGCAACTCGGGCCCTGCTGGACGCTCCCCCACTGCCTGTGCAAATGGAGACAACAATAAAGCCTAGCTCCGGCCTTCCCTGGTGGTCCAGTGGTCAAGATCCCACGCTTCCACGGCAGGAGGTGTGGGTTCAGTCCTTGGTTGGGAAACTGTGATCCTGCATGCCTTGCAGTGTGACCAAAAAACAAACAAAAAAACACCCCTAGCCCTTGCAAATGCTCACCGCAGACCAGGTGCCCTTCCGCTTGTGGCAGGGGCTCTCACCGTGCCGTATCCAGCAGCAGAGGCTGAAGCTCTGGGATGCTAAGTGCGTCCGGCAGTCTAGTACAGGTCCTGGGGCCCACGAGCGGCAGGGCTGCCTTGCAAGGCCCTAAGACGCACGTGGGTCACCAAGCACCACCACATATGACCTGACCTTGTGTGTAAACCCAGATACGCCCAAGGCCACCAGCTGGAGACACACACGCAGATGCCCTCAGGTGCACTACAGACCCCAAGGACACGCGCATGGGCCTTCACACATNAACAACAACAACGAAGTAAATGGAAGAAAATGCGCTTTTATGTAAATTTGAGAAACTGCAACAAGGTTGCTGCTTCCCCAAAACACGGTCTCCAGAATATTAGACTGGCAGATACTCTGTCTATGAGGCAGACAGATCTTTATCCTAGAAAAACATCATGCAGCTATATACCTCCACCAGTCTGAAAGAAAATTACTACATTTTATGAAATGAAAATTATTTACATTTTAGGCTCAGAAAGGCAGGTAGAAGGACCTGTGCCTAGCACCCTCCTAGTGCCGTCGTGTGTCAACTCACTTACTCACAAAAGCAGAGTGAGCTGACTGTTACCATTTCACAGGGGAGAAGACTGAGACTCAGAGAAATTGCATAATACATAGAGTATGTCTTACAGATCCTAGCACCCTCCCTTTTCAGATTGTTTTCCCTTTTTAATGCTTGTGGTTTTACCTGCTTTAGTTAGCTAAGCTTATGTTCCAAATCTCAAAAAATAATTGTTGGGGAAAAGAGAACTAAAATTGTGCAGTTACACAATCAGACTATTATTGGAATAACACTGCAAGAATATTCCAATAATGATGGAATATTATTCAGCACTAAAAAGAAAATGAGCTACCATTATGTCTTTCCTCTATGAAAAGACATAGAGGAATCTTAAATGTGTATTACTAAGTAAAAGAAAGCCAATTTGCAAAGGCTAGANTTGTTGGGGAAAAGAGAACTAAAATTGTGCAGTTACACAATCAGACTATTATTGGAATAACACTGCAAGAATATTC
The DNA here is from genome assembly GCA_006410875.1 of Neotragus pygmaeus. NCBI lineage: Eukaryota > Metazoa > Chordata > Mammalia > Artiodactyla > Bovidae > Neotragus > Neotragus pygmaeus. Next base: position 71,464 of record SJYV01028867.1, on the reverse strand, counting down.
CAATAATGATGGAATATTATTCAGCACTAAAAAGAAAATGAGCTACCATTATGTCTTTCCTCTATGAAAAGACATAGAGGAATCTTAAATGTGTATTACTAAGTAAAAGAAAGCCAATTTGCAAAGGCTAGACACTGTCTAGTCCCAACATATGACATTGTGGGAAACAGTACCACTATGACAATGATAAAAGGATGAGTCGTTGCCAAGGGTTATGGGGAGGGATGAATCACAGAGGAGTTTTAGGGCAGTGAAACTATTCTGTAGGATAGAATAACGGTAATGCTAAATGCTCATGCTTAGTCACGTCCAACTCTATGCGCCTCCAGGGACTGCAGCCCGCCAGGATCCTCTGTCCATGGGATCCTCTGTCCACTCCAATGGAGTGGGTTGCCATTTCCTCCTCCAGGGGATCTTCCCCACCTAGGGATTCAACCCACGTCTCCTGTATTGGGGGATGGATTCTTAACACCGAGCCACCTGGCAAGCCGTGGAATAATGGCAGATACATGCTATTATGTATCTGTTTAAAGTGAAAGGGCTACTTGAGGAGTTCTGTTTGAAAAAAATGGTATATCCCCCTTTTGTGTGTCCCTCAGGCTGTTGATCCTTTGTATTTGTCCACTCTTACTGATGAAGCCTCAGCCCTATTTTGNTCATGGGCACGCTCCCTGCTCCTCTCGCAGGCATCTCTTCATCAGCCCCCGGGAGTGCAGCAGCCCAGCCCAGGCACTGGGGCCAGGAACAAGAAACAAGGGCAGCACAGAGTGAGCCAGGTGTGGCCCTGGCTGTTTATTCCATGTGTCTGCCCTGGGGGCCCAGCGGGGCCAGGGCAACCCTCTGGGGAGCCTGGCTGACCCTGGCTCGCCTCAGTGGCTTCTTTGGGGTGTGGGTGGGCATCAGGGTTAAGGCTGGGGAGGGACAGGAAGTAAAGTGCTTGCAAGGGCCCTGGGGGCTTGGTCTCAGCCATCCTCCTGCTTTGGAGGCCGGCAAGGGGCTGTGCACCCCTGGGCTGTGCAAACGGACTTTCTGGGGCCCACCCAGCTGGGCCTGGGTGAGGGGCACACACAGGCTGGCAGACTTTGCCGACGGCCCCTGCTAGGGGAGGCTCCAGCCAGGCCAGGTGGGCCCAGTAGGGGATGTGTCCGTCCAGAGTTGACTGTCCACTGATTGTCTGCTTATCTGGTCCGAGGTTGTGGCAGTATAGGGGCCGCAGGCCTGCTCCCAGCTCTCTGGGGGCCACCTGTCCCTTGGCCCCTCACCGGCGGAGCCGCTGCAGCTGCGGGGAGAAGTGGCCCGGGTCAGGATGGGGCACACAACCACACTTGCCCACCTGGCTCTCAACGCCCAAGCTGCTCACCTCACTCTCGACCAGGTTCCGTCTATACAGTGCCTCCTTGGCGGCCTCCTGAGGTGGGTGAAGAAGGAGTCAGCGGGCAGCCCCTGGTGGCCCTGGCCATGCCCCCACGCCTGCCCAGCTCACCCTGCTGCCATCATTGCCTAGACGCCGGGCGGCCTCCGTGTAGAACTGTAGCTGGCGCTCCAGCTGGGCCATGTACTCTGAGGGTGGAGAGGGGGTGGCATCAGGATGGGGCCCTTCGCCCCCCACCCTCCCCACCACACCCATCCCTGAGCTCCTACCCCGCCGCATGCCCGGGCCTCCCTGCTCCAGCTGCGCCCGCTNCGCTCCAGCTGGGCCATGTACTCTGAGGGTGGAGAGGGGGTGGCATCAGGATGGGGCCCTTCGCCCCCCACCCTCCCCACCACACCCATCCCTGAGCTCCTACCCCGCCGCATGCCCGGGCCTCCCTGCTCCAGCTGCGCCCGCTGCCACTGGCTGCGCTGCATGATGTCCTGGTACTGCTGCGCCACCTCAGGGGGCACTGGCCGCCGCGCCTGCCTGAGGGCCAGGATCTGGGGTTGGGGGAGAGGATGCAGAGGGAGCTGTGAGGGACTTGCGGACCCCCAGCCCTGCCCCACTGAGCCTCGCAGGGTGGCACCCACCTTCCGCTCCAGACGCTCTTGGTCGAAGGCCAGCACGCTGAGACTGTGCAGGGGCCGTGCTGATCTATGGGGGTGGGGAGGGGGCGGGGCTGCAGGGAACTCCCATCCCCAGCCCTGTTAATTCAACAAATATACTGGGCCCCGAGGGACAGTGGGAGGCAAGCCAGGCCCACCCCTGTGCTGCTGAATCCACAACCTGACAGGGACAAGGGGTGTACACCCAGGCAACTGTGATGCCAGGTGTCAGGGAGGGCTTCCTGGAGGAGGTGACAGCCAAGCTGCGCATCAAAGGAGTCAGAGTTGGGTAGAGGAGCAAGGAGCAAGTGTGGCGATAGGGGTGCTCAGGGTATTGTAACACAGAGAAGCCAAGAGGCTCATGAAATCTAAATGTAGCCATGAACCAACAGGAAGAAGGATGGATTAGTGACAGTGGTCTGATCACAAAAGGTCTTAAAGATCAAGCTGAGGAGTTTAAACTAGATGCTCCAGAAGAGGAGCCAAGAAAGGTTTTGAAGCAGGGGAGAGGCATGCTTTAATCTGTGCCTGATGGTAAGTTGTCCAGGAGAGGCTGAGATAAGAGAGGCATTTTCTCCAGCACAGCTGGGCCCAGTCACCTACCTGTTCCCTGGCTCCCTCGTAGGAGCAGGTATGGGAGGAGCCTTCCCTTTGGGGCCAGCAACCTGCTTCAGAGGACAGAACTAGTCTTGTGAGTCTTGGCCACCTTGAACCAAGCCCTCCCTTTCCCCCAGGGCTGCTGACGGGCAGGGGTCTCACTGTGGGCATGGATGCTGGCACGGGGTCGACGACCAGCCACCTCTCAGTCGTGGTCTCCAACTGCTGGGCTGTCAGTGGCTCGCGAATCCGAACCATCACCTCCAGCCGGCCCCCTGTGGGCCTGCGACCATCCAGGACCTGGGGGCAGTGAGGGGAGGCTGTTAAGAAGCTGGCAGTGAGGTTTCCTTGCTGGCTCAGTGGTAAAGAATCCGCCTGCCAATGCAGGAGATGTGGGTTTGATCCCTGGAGTGGGAAGATCCCACATGCTGCTGAGCAACTGAGCCCATGTGCCACAGCTATAGAGCCTGTGCTCTAGAGCCCAGGAGCTGCACCTGCTGAGCCCCCGTGCCGAAACCACCAAAGCCTGCGTGCCCTAGAGCCCGTGCTCAAAACAAAAGCAGCNGTGGGAAGATCCCACATGCTGCTGAGCAACTGAGCCCATGTGCCACAGCTATAGAGCCTGTGCTCTAGAGCCCAGGAGCTGCACCTGCTGAGCCCCCGTGCCGAAACCACCAAAGCCTGCGTGCCCTAGAGCCCGTGCTCAAAACAAAAGCAGCTACCACAACGGGAATGCACACCACAACTAGAGAGTGGCCCCCGCCTGCCACAACTAGAGGAAAGCCTGCGCAGCAACCAAGACCCAGCACAGCCAAAATAAATAAATAAATAAAATCCCCCCAAAATAAATAAATAAAAGAAGCAGCAGGCTGTGGCTGGAGGCTCAGGGCTGGGCTCCAGGAAAACCAGAGAAATTTCCAAAATATGAGCCCCTGGGTATGGCTGAGACACCAGCTGCTCTTAACGGAGCAGGGTGCACAGGATACTTAGGGCTGGGTAGTGGGGAAGCCTGGTATTTCCAGGGAGGGGCTGTGCCAGCAGAGAGGACCTTTGGGAGGCTCAGGGCAGGGAGCATCTGGATGATGTTCGTGAGTGGCACGGCTATACCCAAGTGTTCAGACCAATGTCCACTTCTCACCTCAAGGACCTCTCGGACCTCGCATGCCGTCTCCAGGGCGTCCAGTTTCAGCTGAGCTGTGCCCAGGACCCGGTCGGTCTTAAAGAGCCCCCTGTGTGTGTGAGAGGAGACAGAATGGTTGGCCCTGGGCAGCTCCCCTTCCTCTGGAAGCCCAGAAAGCACCTATGGCCCCAGCTCACCCCTTGTGGACCACTTCGAACTTGATGCCTTTGGTCTGGATGGCCCTTCGGAAGCCACGATGGCTGCGGTTGATGCAAAGCTTGAACTGCTCCTTGAACTCTGCCAGGGGAAGGAGGGAGAGAGGGGCAGGGTCAGCTTACGGTCTCATGGGCTTTCTGTGGGGATGGGAGGTGGGGGACTGCTTCCTGCCAGGGCTCACCAGGGGAGTCTGTGTTTTTGATCACGCTGGTCTTATCTTTCTGAGCTTCTTCCTGTGACCAGACAGCAGGTGAAAAAGCTCAGGGGCTGGGGCCTGCCCTTGAAATC
>SJYV01028867.1:45213-66664 GCA_006410875.1 Neotragus pygmaeus | reverse complement strand
TTCCGGGAGGGAGGGTGGGAGACAGGCACCTTAGTGCCACCGCCCTGCCCGCCTTCTTGGCCCTCCCCCGAGTCTCTTGAGGGTGTCTCAGGTCCTAGACTTGAGTTTTAGAACCAGACAGACTACAATTCTCTATCAAGGTCTGCCACTGGCTACTTGTTTAGTCCTTTCATAAATTTGCACATATTTATTTGGAACCAGCTCTGCACCAGTCAGTGGCCTCACCTCTGTGGGACCTGTTTCCTTGCATACGATTTCTAGAACCTTCTAGAATTTTCTGGAATCTTCTAGAATTCACCAAGTGCCCTAGCTGCTGTGGGGCCTTCTCTTTCTATGACAAGGTTTTTTTGAGCATCTACTATATGCCAGCCAGTGTCCTCACTGCTGAAAATACAGAGGTAAATGAGGCAGACTGCGCCTGTGTTCAGGAAGCCCTGGCTAGCTGAGTGAACAGATGACCCCTGAATATACAAACAAAACAAAAACGACTCTGCAGAGAATTAAAACACTGGCGTGTGCTTGGGAGGTGCTATTCTAGACAGGGCCATCAAGGAGGGTTTCTCAGGAGAAGTAACATCATAGGTGACTCTGAATGTCAAGAAGAGGCTGCTACAAAGACTTCCCTAACAGTCTAATGGTTATGACTTCAAGTTTCCACTGCAGGGGGCATGGGTTTGATCCCTGGTCACGGAATTAGGATCTTACAGGCCATGCAGTGCAGCCAAAAAAAANGCCACGGTAGCCTTGAACCGAGTTCCGGGCTGTGTGCCGCGGCAGCCTTGTGCCGAAGTCTGGGCTGTGTGCCGGAGTTGCCCTGTGCCAATGTCCAGTCGGTGTGCCATGGTCATCATCTCCCGAGGTCGGTGCTGTGTGCCATGGTCGCCCTGCGCCGAGAGCCATGCTGTGAGCCTCGTTCGCTCTTCAATGCAGTTCGGGCTGTTTGCCGCAGTTGCCTTGCACCGAGGTCGAGGCTGTGTTCCGCCCTTGGCTTGCGACGAGTTCCCGGCTCTCTGACGCATTCCCTCTTTGCCAAAGTCCAGGCTGTTTGCCATGGTCGCCCTGTTCTGAGGTCTGGGCTGTGTGCCGAGGGAGCCTTCTGCAGAGGTCCGGGCTAAGTTCCGCAGTCGCCCTGTTCTGATGTCCGGGCTGTGTGCCACAGTCGCCATCTCTCCAGGTCCGGGCTGTTAGCTGCGGTCGCCCTGTGCGGAGGTCCGGCCTGTGTTATGCCCTCGGCTTGCGACCTGTTCCTGGGTCTGTGCCGCGGTTCTTCTTTGCCAAGGTCCAGGCTGTGTGCCGCAGTAGGCTTCTCCAGATGTCCGGGCTGTGTGCGGCGGTCCCCCTGTGCTGAGGTCCGGCCTGTGTGCCATGGTCACACTGTGCTGATGACCAGGCTGTGTTCCACGGTTGGCTAGCAAAGAGTTCTGAGCTCTGTGCCAAGGTCGCCCTGCACAGATTTCTGGGCTGTGTGCCGCGGTCGCCCTTCACTGAGGTTNTGCTACATGGTAATCTGCCTAAGAGGGTCTAAGCAGAGGAGACAGCGGTGCAAAGGTCCTGAGTGGGAACATGGCTGGTGTGTCTGACTGACCAAAAAGAAGTCTGTGTGGCTTGCGGTGAGAGAAGTGGGGTCAGTGAGAAGAGATGAGGGGGTGACAGGGAGCCAGGCTCTGCAGATGTTGGGGAGCCAGGGTGAGGGGTGCAGGTTATCCTAAGTGGTGATGTTAGGTTATCCCAGTGGCCACCCCTAACCTCGTGTACAAGTGGGAAAAATGATCCCAACTCCCTGGAGTGTGAGATGATGTAACAGGAGCAGGACCCACCTCACTACTCCATGAGCTTGCCCAGGCCTCTGCATCCACTAGACTGTCCCCATTTCAAACGTGTCACTGTCAACACTCCATTGCCATCCTTTACTTACACGGCACGTCTGCCTCAGGACACTTGCACGTGCTCTGCTCCCACCAGACCACCCAAACTCTCCTCCAGAAGCAAGTCCTCTGCTGGCTTTTGGGGAGTGTGAACCCCTCTCCCCAAAAGGGCCAGTGGCAGGGTATAGGGGGCCTTACTTGATGACGCTGAAGGTTCTCTGTTCAAAGCGAGCAGTGGGCGTGGGGAGACCCCGGGCAAAGGCCTGCTTCAGAATCTCCATGCTCCGCTTACACTCCTCCGCCAGCTTCTCAAATCTGCCAGTGAGAGGGCCCTGCTCAGGTCCCTGGTCCCAGGGGCAGGCTGCAGGGTGCAGAAGCTGGTGGGGCATGGGGGCTGGGCTTCTTACTTGCTGGTTTCAGCGATGTTGCCTAGCTGAGTGAACTGGTTAGAGTGGTTCAGGCACATCTGGGGGAGCAGAAGACAGTGAGGGGAGGGTTGGCGGGGCGCCGTGTGCCTGGTGACCTGGGCAGGGAAGCCCCTTTCACCTCGTGCTGCTGCCTTATGAGCTTGGTGAGTTCGCCGTAGCGTCGGGCAGACTCCTGAGACAGGCCTGGGCCAGGACGCTGGACCAGGGCAAAGTCATCCTTGTTGACGGGGGCAGGTGGCACCTGGGCAGGACGAGGCTTGTGAGGGAGGGGCCTGCTGGACAACCATGAGCAGACCCACCCAGGGCTCTGCGGAAACATCACACCTCCTTCAACAGGCCTTCCCTGACTACAGCTTCACCCGCAGGCTCTGTTCTTCTTTCCCAAGGAGAAAAGTAATCCTCAAAGAGAAGTGGATAGTCTGTCCCACATGGCACAATTTGTTACCCTGATCTCCAACCCCTCTTCCTTAGTAATGGAGCTCTGGCTGGACACACAGCAGCCCAGCAAGAGACTACATGTCCCAGCCTCCCCTGCAGCTAAGTGTGGCCACATGACTCAATTCTGGCCAATGGGAGGCAAGTAGAAGTGCCAGCAACTCTACATCACTGCCCATAGCGTGCATGCAGATAAGACATCCCCTTATCTGGTCAAAGGTCAATCCACTTTGACTACAAGGATAAGAATGACCTCCTAGGGTGTCACAAAGTAGCAAAATGGAAAGAATCTGGGCCCTGAAGGGCTTTTTTAGAGGTCTCTTTTAGAGACCAGAATGCCCTGAGTGTTACATACAGGAAACATAAATGTCTGTCTTATTTCAGCCACTGTCTTGGGCCGGGAAGGGGGGTTTGTTGCAGCAGTTTAACCTGGACCCTGATGAATACATTCCAAGTCATGTGACTGCTAAGTGGCAGAAGTCCGAAGGGTGAGTGCCTGGGAAGGGCCGGAAGGCCGAGAGGGTTCACCTTGGTGATGTCCACGGGCAGCCCATTGCGTGAGGCCTCCAGCATGGGCTCCAGCCCCTTGGCCTGGCGCAGGTGCATCTTGGCGCCCTCCACGTCGTTCTTCTGCTTGGCTCGCAGTGCAGCCTGCAGGAGCTGCTTCTTGCGGCCCTCCAGGAAGGCCAGCTGCTGCTGGGCTGTGGGCACAGGGGTGTTTGCGGGTGCTGCCCCACCCACAGCCGGGCAATTGGCTGCCCAGGTGGGGAGGGGCGTACCTACCTCTGGTGGATGTGCCTTTGGGGGCTGCTTTGGCTATGGGGGCGGATCCTGACGGAGGTGCCTTTGAAGGTGGGGCTTTGGGCTGGGCTGTGGGGGCTGCAGGGCTGCTGAGCTGCAGAGGGTGGGAGAGCAAGTCAGAGCTTTCCCAGCGCCTGTGATGAGTCTGCTGCCCATAGGGTTGAGGCCTGACAGCAACAACACTGACCATCTCAGTTTCTATTTCTTCAGCACTGAACATAACACATGATCTTGTTCACACTAAACCTTGGCAACAGCCCCAGGAGGTAGGGACTGGTACTGTGCTCACTGTACAGAGGAGCCCGAAGTTCAGAGGGCAAGATGACTTGCCCGTGGCCTCATGGCCAGGAAGTAGCAGGCCCAGATGTGCAGCTGGTTCTTCTTGGCTCAAGGCCAGGACTACTGGGGCTGTGCTGTGCTGCCATGCCACTCCCCTGCCTCACCCCAAGGCCCTGGCCCCTCACACCTTCTTAGGCTCCTCGTCCTCTTCGTCCTCAGGGCCTTCATCCTGGTTGGCCAGCTTCATGGCGGTCTCCAGGACCCCCACCAGGCTCTGCTGGGTGGGCTCGGTGGCCTCCAGGCCCTGGATCGGGGGAAAGCCTAGGTGGCCAGTTGGGACCCAGTCAGGAGGATGAGGCCCACACTCTAATGGTTGAGACACAGGTTCTTCCCCTGCTAAGGAGCTTCAGGCCTTTGAATCTATGTGGGTTGGCCAAAAAGTCTGTTCTGATTTTTAAACCCTGAACGAACTTTTTGGCCAACACAATACTTTTGCGTTTTCTTGGTTCTTTCTTATCTTTGTGGAAGGGCTAGGTGGGCTGCACCGCGAGGCATGTGGGATCTTACTTCCCTAACCAGGGATGGAACCCACGCCCCTGCAGGCGAAGCACGGAGCCTTAACCACTGGACTGCCAAGGAAGTCCCTGAATCTATTTTGAATGCAAGGAAGGAGCTGCTGCTGGTTTGGTGGAGATGTCAGACCATTCTAACCTCCCTCTTTGCTCTTGGCTGCTCTTGCCTGACCCTGGCCGGGTCTTGACCAGACTCCAACAAGCAAGCACCATGTGAGGTGACATGCTGGGCATTAAGAGGTGGCCCTGGGCCTGGAGGGACTCCCGGGGGACCAACGTGCAGAGCTGTATTTGTTCTCATGGTGAACACACATGCAGCTCTGAGATCCCAGAAGACATCTCCAACCCACCGGCAGGGGTGATGGGAGGCTGGGGAGATCTCTGTAAAACTGAGAGCTCATGACTAGGAAGGAGTGAGTCAAAGAAGAAATGACCAGGGGCTTCCCTGGTGACTCAGTGGTCAAGAATCCATCTGCCAAAGCAAAAGACACGGGTTTGATCCCTGAGCCGGGAAGATGCCACATGCTGCTAAGAAAGCCCCAGTGCCACAGTGTCTGAGCCTGGGTTCTAGAGCTCAAGTCGCAACTACTGAAGCCCACATGCCTTAGAGTCTGTGCTCTACAACAGGAGAAGTGACCGCAATGAGGCCTGTGTACCACAACTAGAGGGTAGCCCCTGCTCGCTGCAACTAGAGAAAAGCTTATGCGGCAATAAAGACCCAGCACAGTCAAAAATAAATATATAATGTTTTAAAATAAATAAATGACCAGACAGTGGTGGGCTGGTGAACAGACTCTTCAGATAAAAACCTCCTAATTTTTAGTGTTTGCCAATTTCTGTGGTGTAAACATTCCCATGGTAAATGATTTTAAGGTACCCGTTGTCTAACAAGCTTGCAGAATTTCTGAAGGTGCAGCCATCAGCTCCCTGGGACTGGAGAGCGGGTGGGAACAGCACCTGCAAAGGCTCAGAGGGTGGTGGGGTGGGGCTGGGGGGCAGGGTCTACCTGGAGGCACAGGCAGCTCTGCCACGTCCACCGCTCGGCCAGCCTTGTGGGCTCGAATGGCGTCTTGGTATTGCTGCAGNATTCTGAGGGTGGTGGGGTGGGGCTGGGGGGCAGGGTCTACCTGGAGGCACAGGCAGCTCTGCCACGTCCACCGCTCGGCCAGCCTTGTGGGCTCGAATGGCGTCTTGGTATTGCTGCAGGGAACACAGGTGTCAAGGTTCCTGGGCAAGGTCTCTGGGGCGGCCGACCTGCCTACTTGGGTCCCCACGCACCTTGACGATGCGCTCATGCATGCGAGCCTTCCGCTGGTCCCCCTTGGTCTTGGCTTGAGCCGCAGCCACGTGGTACCGCTCCATCCGCTGCTCTAGTGCCTCCAGGAGAGTCTTCGGGGGTGGAGGAGCCTCTGGGTCAGACCAGACAGTAGAGTTAAGGGTCTCGGTGAGAGGAGACTGTCTTGCTCCGGCCGGCCCACCCCACAGGGTCCCAGGAGCCTACCTGGCGTGGAGGGCACCATAGCAGGAGCTGGAGGCTGCACAGGTGGTGATGGTGGGCCCTGGGGCAGCTGGTCTAGGGGTAGAGAGGTCCAGTCCAGTGGGGGGCTTACTTGTGGCCACCCTTCCCCCGACCAGGCTAGTCTGGCCTGAGGCTGGGGTCCCTGGGGTCCCCCTGACCAAAGGGGCGGCAGCATCAGCAAGAACGTCCTAGAGACCTCCAGCAGTCCTGGAGGATGGGTAGGGTGGGGTCCTCACCAGGCGGAGGGGGCAGGTGCGACAGGTCCACAGGCTCCCCCCGGCTCAGGGCTTCCAAGACAGCATCAAAGCTCTGGGAGAAGGAAGATCGAGGCAGGAGGCTGCAGCTGGGGGCTAGGACCCCATGGGGAGCCTCCACGACCTGCCACATGGCAGATGACTCCCCACTCTGTCCCTTCCTTTGCAGCAAGCATCTTTTAAAATTTTTTATTTTGGGCTGTTCTGTGACCAGGGATTGAACCTGCTCCCCTTGCAGTGGAAGTGCAGACTGACCTGGTAGTCAGTCTCTGGACCACCAAAGAAGTCCTTTCGTGGTATTTTGCTCAAGCCTCCTTCAGACATTTATGCCCATTTCACAGAGAGGGTAAACTGAGGCTTCAGGAGGTGCAGCAAACTATAGTCACGGAGTGACAAGGATTCAAATCTGGGTCTGTCTGACTCCAGACCCAGACCCTTGACTCCTTGTTCTTTGCTATCACACAATGTTAGAAGCATCCTGTCCTCTACCTCCAACCATGACCCCTCTGGACGCACCTTGGCCACACGGAAGTGTTTGGCGGCAGTGGCGGTGTCTCCCTGCTGCTTGGCGTGGAGGGCAGCCAGCTTGTACTCGCGCTGGCGACTCTGCAACTGAGCCAGGGGGCCAGGGCTGCAAGGACCTGGGAGAGGGGACAGTGCACAAACTATTTCTACTTAATTCTCACAACAAAGGTCCACCTTAGAGATTTGAGAACTGAGGCTGAGAGAGGGGATGCTGTTTCCCCAAATCACACAGCCTGAAGAAGGCATAGTGAGGACTCAACCCTGTGACTGTCAGTCTCTAGACGCAATGCTATTTTGCCCCCAAGAGAATTCTGGAAAACTTTCTGTACTCTTATACATTTTTAAGTCGACATCTAAAACTTTTCATTTTGAGTTGAGAAAGTGGCAATGGCTGTTGCTCCTAGTGTCTTCAAATACTGACATTTGATAAAGAAAATCATCACACTACTCTTTTAAATCAAATGTATCCTAACTACCATAGTGATCTGAAACTCACTGATATTTCCCTTTTTATTTTTTCAGATTGGGGTAAAATAGAAGATAAAATTTACCATCTTAACCCTTTATAAGTATTCAGTTCAATGGCATCAAGGACATTCACATTGTTGTACAACCATCACCACCATCCAACTCCAGCACTCTTTCCATCTTTCCCAGCTGAAACTCTGTCCTCATTAAACAGTAACTCCCCGTCCCCCTCCCCCAGCCCCTGGCACCCACTGGTCTACTTTTTGTCTCTGGGAATCTGACTCCACCAGGGACGCCCTGTAAGTGGAATCACACAGCATCTGTCCCTTTGTTGCTGGCTTATTTCACGCAGCATAATGGCTTCAAGGTTCATCCGTGCTGTAGCGTGTGTCAGAATTTCCTTCCCTTTTCAGGGTGAATAATATTCCATTATATGGATGGACCACATTTGTTTATCCATTTTCAGGCATACCTCTTAGTATAGGTCTGGTTCCAGACCACCTTAATAAAGCAAATATTGTAATGAAGTGAGTCACTCAGGTTTTTTGGTGTCCCGGTATGTATGAAAGTTACTATACTATACTGTAGTCTATGAAGCATGCAATAGCATTATGACTAAAAAAACAATGTACATGCTTTAACACAGGACAATTTCATTGTTCCACAGGGTAACTAAGCCCAGGCACTGCAACTACTGAGCCTGAACACCCTACAGCCCATGCTCTGCAACAAGAGTCGCCACTGCAACAAGAAACCTGCTCACCGCAACTAGAGAAAGCCCACGTGCAACAAAGAAGGCAGCCAAAGATAGATACTCATTAGATTAAAATAAATGTATTGTTAAAAAACGCTAACTACCGCCGGAGCCTTCAGCAAACTGTAGCAGTAACCGAAAATCACTGATCACTGATCCCCATAACAAGAATAATAATAACGAAAACCCTTGAAATCCTTCAAGAATTGCCAAAATGTGACAGATAGACACAAAGTGAGCAAATGCTGTTGGAAAAATGGTGCCAACAGACTTGCTTAGAGTACAGTTACCACAAACTGATTTGTAAAAAAAAAATCATAGTAATCTGTGAATTGCAATAAAGCAAAGCTGAAGAAATGCAGGTGTGCTTTATCTGTCAACAGAAACTGGACACATGGAAGCTTCTGGGATCGACCAGGGATTGAACACATCTCCTCTGCATCGGTCAACAGATTTCCAACCAGAGGACCATGAAGTCCTACTTTTTAAATATAAGCCAGGGTTCACAGTGAGCAATTGGGAACTTCAGATCTTCCCTTATTTACATACATGTTTCTGGTAGAATTGTATCCTAACATGATGCATTTGGGTACTCGAGAGTCTTTTTTTAACACCTTATTGTACATTTAAATGTACCTTTCTGCAGTGTATCAGCAAAGTTGGGAAACAGGATTAAATGGCTTTTAAAACACTATATTAGATACAACTTCAAATAATATGCCTAATATGTTCTCAAGAGAAGTATTCTTAAATTGAAATCAATAAGTACAATTGTTGGTATTAAAAATAAAATACAATAGATACACCACTCACCACCCAGATATACATCCTAGAATTACTTGGAAAACAGTACAAGGTACCTGTTGTACTTTTTCAGACTGATAACTGGACTCACTGCTTTGTTTTGGTGGACTTGCCTGAGAAGGTGTCCAACTTGAAGCAAAACAACTTGACATTTTTTTTTAATTGAGGTATAATTAATTTNGCAACAAAGGGACAGATGCTGGCTTATTTCACGCAGCATAATGGCTTCAAGGTTCATCCGTGCTGTAGCGTGTGTCAGAATTTCCTTCCCTTTTCAGGGTGAATAATATTCCATTATATGGATGGACCACATTTGTTTATCCATTTTCAGGCATACCTCTTAGTATAGGTCTGGTTCCAGACCACCTTAATAAAGCAAATATTGTAATGAAGTGAGTCACTCAGGTTTTTTGGTGTCCCGGTATGTATGAAAGTTACTATACTATACTGTAGTCTATGAAGCATGCAATAGCATTATGACTAAAAAAACAATGTACATGCTTTAACACAGGACAATTTCATTGTTCCACAGGGTAACTAAGCCCAGGCACTGCAACTACTGAGCCTGAACACCCTACAGCCCATGCTCTGCAACAAGAGTCGCCACTGCAACAAGAAACCTGCTCACCGCAACTAGAGAAAGCCCACGTGCAACAAAGAAGGCAGCCAAAGATAGATACTCATTAGATTAAAATAAATGTATTGTTAAAAAACGCTAACTACCGCCGGAGCCTTCAGCAAACTGTAGCAGTAACCGAAAATCACTGATCACTGATTCCCATAACAAGAATAATAATAACGAAAACCCTTGAAATCCTTCAAGAATTGCCAAAATGTGACAGATAGACACAAAGTGAGCAAATGCTGTTGGAAAAATGGTGCCAACAGACTTGCTTAGAGTACAGTTACCACAAACTGATTTGTAAAAAAAAAATCATAGTAATCTGTGAATTGCAATAAAGCAAAGCTGAAGAAATGCAGGTGTGCTTTATCTGTCAACAGAAACTGGACACATGGAAGCTTCTGGGATCGACCAGGGATTGAACACATCTCCTCTGCATCGGTCAACAGATTTCCAACCAGAGGACCATGAAGTCCTACTTTTTAAATATAAGCCAGGGTTCACAGTGAGCAATTGGGAACTTCAGATCTTCCCTTATTTACATACATGTTTCTGGTAGAATTGTATCCTAACATGATGCATTTGGGTACTCGAGAGTCTTTTTTTAACACCTTATTGTACATTTAAATGTACCTTTCTGCAGTGTATCAGCAAAGTTGGGAAACAGGATTAAATGGCTTTTAAAACACTATATTAGATACAACTTCAAATAATATGCCTAATATGTTCTCAAGAGAAGTATTCTTAAATTGAAATCAATAAGTACAATTGTTGGTATTAAAAATAAAATACAATAGATACACCACTCACCACCCAGATATACATCCTAGAATTACTTGGAAAACAGTACAAGGTACCTGTTGTACTTTTTCAGACTGATAACTGGACTCACTGCTTTGTTTTGGTGGACTTGCCTGAGAAGGTGTCCAACTTGAAGCAAAACAACTTGACATTTTTTTTTAATTGAGGTATAATTAATTTACAACTTTGTGTTAATTTCACGTGTGTATAGAAACCTGATTCATTTATGTATATATATAAATAAATGTTCTTTCTCAGATTCTTTTCCATTATATATAAAAATATATATATATATATATATAAATCTACCATATAGCATAAGTTCCCTGGGCTTTCCAGTAGATCCTTGGTTTTTTTGGAACTATATATATAATGTATATATCTACTGTATAGCATAAGTTCCCTGGGCTATACAGTAGATCCCATGTTCTTTTGGAACTATTAATATATAGTAAGGGGTATCTGTTAATCCCAAACTCCTAATTTATCTCCCCCTGCCCAATATCTTGACATTTCTTAATGTGGACCATTTTAAAAGTCTTTATTGAATTTGTTACAATATTTTTGGTCCTGAGGTATGTGGGATCTTAGATCCCCGAGCTGAGATTGAACCTGCACCCCCTGCATTGGAAGGCAAAGTCTTAACCACTGGCCCACCAGGGAAGTCCTGTAACACCCTGACATTTCATTGGCTTTATCTCCTGCCATTCAAAGTCCCACTCAGTGTTAAAATTTTTTTATTTGGGGGCAGAATTACTGTTGGAATTATTTTTTGCACAAAACTGAGCAAAGCTTAACTATATCGAGCTTTTCTGATAAATAATTTTGATATACTAAGAGTAAAATTGTATTGGGGAGGCAGCTCTTGTTGACAAGGTGGGGGCCGGGCCCACCCACTAGCACTTAGCTCCTGTTTCCTTGTTCATTCTTTTCCTACTTTCCTTTTTTGTTTTTAACGTGCAAAGAAACCTGCTTCACATCATCAAATAGATGGGAAGAGGCAGAGTCTTACAGATGCCACGTGATTCTCAGGGTCCCCGCGCAGCTATACACAAAAAACCCCATTATGAAAAACTGTTGGTGATTTCAGCTGAGAATCTCAGGTCGCGATTTCCAGTAGTCATCCTTGAACTTTACTAAAAACAGAAGCTTAGAAACCAGCTTGGCTGAAGCACTCAGAGACTAGGGCTTCACTTTCCTGAACCTCAGGCCAGCATCTGGAGTATCTCCTTTGGTTTGCCCCATTTTCTTTTCTTAAGGGGAGGGAAGGGGAAGTTAGGGGAAAGAAAACTTCTTGGGAGGTGTGTTCTCCAGCACGTGAGTTTTAGGAACAATGGACAAGCTGAGGGCTTGGGAACTATTAATACTCTACGGGTGGGGGCCTTCCCTGGTCGCCCGGTGTTAAGCATCTGCCTGCCAGTGCAGGAGACATGGGGGTCAGTCCCTGGTCTTGGGAAGATCCCACAGGGCATGGAGCAACTACGCCTGTGAGCCACAACTATGGGGCCTGTGTCTGAGAGTCCTCGAGGTGCAACGACTGAGCCTGTGCACTCAGAGCCCATCCTCTGCAACAAAAGAAGCCACCACAGTAAGAAGTCTGTGCACCACAATGAAGAGTAGCCTTTGTCGCAACTAGAGAAAGCCGGCGAGCAACAGTGAAGCCCCAACGCAGCCATAAATAAATAAAAATAAATCTTAAAAGAAGAAAAAACTCTATGGGGAATTCCCTGGTGGTCCAGCGGCTGGGACTTTGCACTTTCACTGCCGGGACCTGGGTTCAGTCTCTGGTCAGGAAACTAAGATTCTGCAAGCCACATGGCACACCCAAACCAGAACAAAACCAAAAAACCGTAATGTTGTTCAGTTCTAAAAAGGAATGGCATTCTGACACACGCTGCAGCATTTTGCTACGTGAAGGAAGCCAGACATAGGAGGACAAATAGTGGATGATTCTATTTACATGAAATATCTATAAGAGGCAAACCCAGAGACAGAAAGTAGAACAGAAGTTCCTAGGGAATGGGCAAGGGCGAATGGGGAGTTAATTCTGAATAGAGGGGATGAGAAAGTTTTGGAAACTGATAGAGGTGGTGGTTGCACAATATTGTAAAAGTGATAAATATCACTCAACTGCATGCTGAAAAATAGTTAAATGGTAAAATGTTTTGTAAAATATATTTCACAGCTACCACAGATAGAAAACCTCTCCTGTGAGCCTATGTTCCCCTTGGAAAGTAGGATCTGCGGGGGGAAATGTGTTAAAAAATATCAGTGCAGGCCCTGTATCCCCCCACCAAAGGGCTAGCCAGCCACTAAATGGATAACCCCTCATCAGCCCACATCAGCCAGCCCTGGCTGTGGCCTACCTGGGGGCAGCTGGGGCTTAGCTGAGGCCAGGGACGAGGATGGAGCAGCGGAAGGAGGACTCTCCACGACAACCCGGGGATCTGGGGCCAGCGGGTTCAGAGGGGCCGGCTGGGTGGGTGCAGGCGTGTGGCTGGGCGTGGCCACTGGACCCTTCCCCACAGCCACAGGCGGTGGGATGTCCCCTTCATCGATGGCTTTGCCCTTCCGGACCGAGGCCAGCAGGTTTTCAAGTGTCTGGGAGAAGGTGTGAACGTAGGTTTGGGAGGAGCCTGGGGCTGGGTGCAGGGGGCAGTGGTGAGGACCTGGTCACCCTCTCGTCTGCCCACTCACCTTAAGCCCCCGGTCGTAGCGCCGCACCTTGGCACTGTCTCCGGCTTGCCTAGCACTTTCGATCGCAGTCTGGTAGAGGGCCAGCCTCTCCTGCAAGGTGGCCTCCAGCCCTGGGCTGGGGGTTGTGGCCTTTGGCTGCGGGAGGGGCCAGGTGCACAGTCTGCGTGGTGACCCCTCTCTCAGATCCACCCTGACAGCTTCCTGGGTTGAATACCTACTGTATACCAGGTGTGTTGCCCCCTCTAACCCCGAAGGGGCAGAAATCATCACCCACCCCCCAGGGTGGAGAACTGGGGATCAGAGGCACCCCACCACCTGTGCGAGGTTCCGTGGTTGAGAGGGGAGGAAGGAGCCCTTGAACCCTGGGCTGCACAGACCAGTGTTGTCAGGGGTATACCTGGGCCACAGGAGGGTGGGACTCTGAAGCCTTCTGCTCCTCCCCAAGGACCTCATTCAGTTCCGCCTGCAGGGACACACGGCCGGGGGCCAGTCGTGAGGGCCTGCTGGGTGGACAACAATGGGAGGGAGGTCTCCCGCTCCGCCCCTGGTGCTCACCAGCAGGTCATCATCAGCCTCCACGTCCTCCTCGTCTGTTCCCTCCTCTTCATCCTCATCGGGGTCTCTCATGCATAAGCTGGCCATCTTCTCAATGGCTTCCATGGGCAGGGGACCTGGAGGCAACGGGAGGCCCCAGTTGACCAGGATCCTTCAAGAGTCCCTGGCCTCCTGTCCCATTCACCCATGGCCATGAAAATTAGGGTAGCAGGCAGTGGGCAGTATGTCTCCCTCTCCTGGCTCTTCCATGGCACCCCATTGTCCTTGGGCCAGCAGGCATGATCCCACTCCCTGTCGATCTCCCTGGCCTCATCTCTTCCTTGACAAGCCTGAGTTGGAACCCCAGATCTGCAACTTTCTCACTGTGGGACCTTGGGCAAGTCGCTTCACCTCCCTGGGCCTTAGTCTTCCCATCTGTTAGACGGGGACAATAACAGTTTCTCCCTCACCATAGACTGCAGGGACTAAAGGTAAATGCAGCTCTTAGAGCAGCACACTGTCAGCATTTTGTTGTTCATGTAACTCTTGTCACTCATGGCACCCATGTTCTATAAAGTTGGAATTAGTGAATAATGAACCAACTGGCCCCGAAGGAAATACAGCATTAAGTTCCCATGAGCCTCTGGGCACAATACTGTTGTCAAACAGGCAATATATATCCTTATTTTATGTGTGTTTCTACTTAAAGACACCTTCTTTATATATTGTTGATTCATTAACACAGAACTCCAAGCCAAGAGCACTATAACTGATGCCTGAATGAAGCTTATTTACAAGGTACATCCTAGTCTTCTCATGCTAAGGAACAGGAGACAGCACTCTAGCACTATGCTTGGGGCCGTGTGGATCCGCAAAATCAACAAGAAGCACAAACATGAGAAAAGCATGACATTCAACAGACCAAGAAAAGGACACTATTTATGCGCTGAGACAAGAAGGCAGAGTGTCGCCTCAGCAGGGAACAGGCACACTGGGTGACTCAAACTTTTGGCAGCTCCGTGCATGTCTGTGAATGACTGCAAAAGTGCGACAAGCAACTGATTTGGAGATTACAAATAAATTTAAACCAATAGATGAGTTTACAAATTCGAAATCTGTAGCTAACAAGGATCAACTGCATTAGCTATAAAGTGTAAAGGTTCCATGTGCCCAAGCTCCAGCCCCACTTGACCCCTGCAGAGTCCCCTGCCCCTGCCACCTCTTCCAGGGCCTATGCACAAACTGTGACTCACCCCTTCACCCACTCTTCACCTGGCCCTCCCCATTGCAGGTGCCTCCTCCTGGAATCCCAGTCCAGCCCACAGGTCTCCCCAGATCCCAGCCCTGATCACAGAACCATGGGTTGGAGGACATTGCCACATCCATTATTGGTGATTATTCCCATTTTACAGACAGGGAAACTGAGCCCCATATAGTTGCTGAAACTCAGCAAGTCACACAGCCAGTTAGTTGCAGAAGTGGGACTTGAATCCTCATTTTGGGGCCAGAGCCGATCACTTAACTCTTCCCCAGAATTAGGTTGCCAGGTGGACAGGGACCTTCTCTGTCTGCATATTCTCATCGCCTCAATTGCCAGCTCCAAACATGAGCTCAGAAAATGTTCAGGGGTGTACTGAAAGTCTCACCTTTGCCTTTAAGCTTCTCCAAGGCTTGGGGCTGGCCTCCCACCAAGGCCAAGAACTCAGCCTCCAGTTCCTCATCGTTAACTCCGTCTTCAGGGATCATCAGGCCGTCTGGGGAGAGGTCAACTAGCAGGCCCAGCTGTGGAAACAGTGGGGCTTCTGTCATACCATGGGATGCACCCCGGCTAGCTAGAGGCAGCTATGATGGACCTGGAGTCCCCTGGGGAGGAACTCAGGGCTCCTGGGGAAAGCCAGTCAGCTGAACAGGCCCCGGACACAACAGGTGTCCAAGAAGGGCCAAGTCACTCCTCTGGCACAGATCAACATGGGGCAAAGGGCAGGTAGAGAGAGACCCAACTGCCTGCTCTGAGCCCACACCCATGATGGGTTGCCAGCCAAGTTCAGTGGTGAAATAAGGCCCTACACCCTGTCCCAAAGCAAAGTCACTCTGCACAACTGGGTTTTTCCATTCCAGCATCTTCAGCAGAGGGAGCTGTGCAGGAAGGCTGGAGGTGTCAAGAGTAAAAGGAAGCACAGACAGCGCTGAAGTTGGAAGTGAGGTCTTGGCTGTGTGAAACACCTGTCTTCCTATCCTATCCTTGTTAATGACCAACCATGATGTGATAATATTAGGCTGAAATACACAAATTATCCCCTTTTCTTTGGGTCAAAAATGGCCAAGTATCAGCAATCATACAACGGCTCCATCTAATAGTAATGATGATGACACCATTTATGGAGCGCTGTTCTGGCACTCTGTAAACTATCACAGATAGTCGTGAATTTTCACAGCCATCCTGTGACATACACTCTTAAGGCCTCCATTGTACAGATGAGAAGACTGAGGCTTAGAGGTGTGAAGCCAAGTATCCAACATGGAGAAGCCCGGAGGGAATTTCAAGTCAGCCAGACTAATACCTGGGCACTAAGTTTTGGCCTGAGCTCCTTCCATCAAAGCTGAGAAAAATCAAACTCTCCCAGTGCCTAGGAAAAAGGTAATGACGGGGGGAAGACGGGGTCCAACCACAATTCTGTGGGCTCACGGCAAACAGTCTGGATTTGCCCTTAGGTCTGGCCAAGCAGTTGATCCCTATGACCTTGGACAGTTGTCTTCACCTCTCTGGGCCTCAGTGTCCTCATCTGTACAATGGGGATAAAAAAGTATGACCTGGCCAAGCTGATGCCAGGGTTCCACTGTGCTCAGTCCAGGAAAGCCATAACTGTCTCTCTTATCCCAGGTTCGAGGCCTTCTCCTCCCCGACTGGAGCTGCTACTGCAACAGGTGGCCCTGAGCCCTGGGCGGGGCGCCAGGAGCTGGGGAGCCGGGGCCAACAGGCCTTACTGTGGGGGTCAAACCTAACCTAGGGGGCGGGGACGTGGGCTCACCTGGGAGTGGAGTGCCGGTTCCCCTGGGGGGTGGGGCCCTCCCTTGAACGTGTGACAAGGGTGGGATGGGATACCTCGGCGGGGCCATGGGATATAGACTCACCTGGCGGGCGGTGGCGGCGCCTCGGCCCGGGGGTCCCTTCCTCTTGTGCATCTTCCAGGTTGGCTACTCGGACCACTGGACCCCTGGCCTGGCCTTGCCCTGCCTCCTCCCCCGGGGCCTATGGCAGCGCACGCGCCCTTCCTGAGTCCCACGCCCCTTGTCGGCGCCCCGAGACCGCCGACCTCAAGCCCTCGGCCCCCAGGTGGCTGCCCCACTTCCGCCTCGGCCCTCGGGCGCCGCGGCACCTGAGCTCAGCCACTGGACTTGCCGGGCCCCACAACACAGAAACTACAATTCCCGGCAGGCAGTGCGCGAGTGCGCAGGCGCGTTGCCGGCGATGGGCGGTGCCGCAGGTTGCGCGGGAAAGAGGCGGAGCGTGCGCAAGTGGAGAAGGGAGGATCCGGCATAGCGCGTGCGCGGCAGGGCCTCGTAGTGCGCGGGAAAGAGGCGGAGCGATTGCAGGTGTGAGGCCTGGTGGCGGCCCCTGGGTTCACGGTGTGACCGGTTCACCTGCGAACTCTGGTCTTCCCTGGTCTAGGCAGTTCTCACTTTCGGCGCCCAGGGTAGGGTTAGGATGGGCCTGGTCACCAGAAGCAAGGTCCGTAGCACTCGGGCCTCAGACCTCGAGCTGCCCGGCCTCCGTGAGGGACAACTTTGCCTTAAAAAAAGACAAAAAACCTTACGGAAATAACCGAATTATCCCCCAGCAGATCCAGGTAGACCTTCCTAGTTCCTGGTGACGACAGAGGGACCTCAACAGCTTCTCTGGCCCAGGTCAGATTGGGCTTGTCTGGCTCCTAGGCTGGAAGGAATGGACCTGTGGTGGCGACTCTGGCTTCCCCCAAGGCCCCAGGCATCCTCCAAAGGGCCTCCCCATCCCTTGAAAGGTCCCCAGGTCTCCCCTCTAAAGCCCTCAGGTGACCCTGCAGGGCCCCATGTGTCACCTCGAAAATCCTGGGGTATCCCTGGAAGGGTCCCAAGTACCCTAGCCTGAAGGAAGGGAGCTTCACATCGGCTGCCCCATCTTAGAAACTAGAGGGGCTATACCCCGGCCCAGGTGCTCTCAGATCCTGGGCAGAAAATAGGCAGTTCCCTTTGCAGCGTGGAGGAGTTTAAATTCTCACGCCGAGATAGCCCAAGGTAGCTATGATTCCCATCCTCTGCCCTACTGGGGCTCTGTTGACCCCTGGGGCAGCCAGATAGGTCCAGGTGGGGGAGGGGTGGCCTCAGCCAAGGCCACTGGGTCCTGTAACCGAGAGATAGGAACTGCTTGTAATGATGAGATTTGCTCCTTGTTTTCAGATTTCTCTAGGGAGAGAGAAAATGAGTAAGAGGAGGAAGCTTCGGACCTCAGGTATTTGGACGATCAAGTTGACACATCTTTATTGCTCCTTCTGCTTTTAGGAGGAATGTGGGCTTAATTGCAGAAATGCTAAGGTGACCACACCAAGCTCCTTAAAATAACAATGATTTAATACACACGATGACTTAGTGCAAGTGTAAGTTATGGAGAAGTGCTTATAGTAAAAAGTGAAAGCTTTGTGGAGCTTCCTCTAGCCTGTAGTGGGATCCCACAGCCTAGGGGAGGCCTGCAGGCTTCAGGGAGGGGTGCAGCTTCTACACAGGTCCACTCTCAGAGATGACCTGTGAATAGAGCTTGATGTGCTGGTATGTGGCTTGAGCAAAAAACCTAGGTTCATCTCCCTGTGTGATGGCAGATAACTTACTCAGTCTCACTTTACTCCTATAAGTAGGGGATAATAAAGAGCACATACCATTTCCTTTATTTTCTTTTAAAAATATTTTTAAATTTATCTTTAATTGGAGGATAATTGCTTTACAATATTGTGTTAGTTTCTGCCACATATCAACATGAGTCAGCCATAAGTACGTCCCCTCCCTCTTGAACCTCCCTCCCACCTCCCTACCCTGTCCTTTAGAACAGTGATTCTCAACCTGTTGCAGGGAGCAGTTTGATTCCAGAGGACATTTGGCAATGTCTAGAGACATTTTTTTAAAGTATTTATTCATTTATTTGGCTGTGCCAAGTCCTAAGTGTGGCATGTGAAATCTTTCAGTTGTGGCCCGTGGGATCTAGTTCTCTGACCAGAGATTGAACCCAGTGGCGCCACCCAGAGATTGAACTCCTGCATTCGGAGCAGGAGTCTTAACCACTGGACCACCAGGGAAGTCCCTAGAGGCACTGTGGGGTTTTACAACTGGTGTGTTTGTTTGGGTGGGTGGGAGGTACTGGCATTTCATGGGTCAAGAGCAGAGATGGCTGCTCAAAATCAGCACACAGAGGACAGCCCCCACAGCCCAGAATGACCTGGCCCCAAATGTCAGTACCCCAAATGTCAATAGTGCCAAAACTGAGAACTTTGCCCTAGAGCTCACGTGTGAATTAGCTTTTGTAAAGCACTGAAAGACGCACGGCAGGACACAAATATATGCGGCTGTTATGATTGTCCTTTCCGATTATTTTTTTTTCATTTTGAAACAATTTTGAGCTTACAGAAAAGTTGTAAAAATATTTCAGAGTTCAGCCTACCCTTTCCTCACCTTCCGCTAATGTTAAAGCCACCCACAACCATAGGATGATGGTCAACCATGTTGTTGCTTAGTCACTCAGTTGTATCTGACTCTTTTGCGACCCCATGGACTGTAGCCGGCCAGGTTCCTCTGTCCATGGGATTTCTCAGGCAAGAATGCTGGAGTGGGTTGCCATTTCCTTCTCCAGGGGATCTTCCTGATCCAGGAATCAAACTCGTGTCTTGTGCATTGGCACTTGGATTCTTTACCACTTGAGCCACTGGGGAAGCCTGGATCATCCACATCGTGTAGCATAAAAAACAAGAAATAAATCTCAGTACCCTACTTCTTCCAGACTTTTTCTTTATATACACAAATACAGTGGTTTTGTTGGATAAATATAATCATCAACATACTGATCTGCAACCTCTGATTTTCAACTTCATGGGTTTTCAAGATCATCTTTACCTCTCAGTATACATAGAGAATTGCCTCGTTCAGGAGGGAAACATCCAGTATTATGTGGTATAGCTCCGTTCCTCTGTCATTGGCTAAGGAATTTAAATTTCTTAAAAATTTAAGAATGACCCCTTCACCTAGTGGCTAATGAACTTCAAGAGTAGGATGTAGGGCAGGAAAGAAATCAGCAGATCAAAGATGTTTGGTGTAAGGGCCTCCCTGGTGGCTCAGTGGTAAAGAATCCGCCTGTCAGTGCAAGAGACAGGGGTTCGAGCCCTGGTCTGGGAAGATCCCACATGCCATGGAGCAAGTAAGCACCTGCACTAGAACTATTGAACCTGCACTCTAGAGCCTCGGAGCCAAAACTACTGAAGCCTGTGTGCCCTAGAGCTTGTGCTTCACAGAAAGGGAAGCCGCTGCAGTAAGAAGCTTTCATACCACAGCTAGCGAAAAGCTTGAGCTGGGACAAAGACCCAGCACAGCCAAAAATAAATAAATAGAACTATTAAAAAAAAAAAAAAAGATGTTTGTGCAGAGATGAGTAACAAGCTGCTTGGAGGCACAGGAATTTCTGTGACCTTGGAGGAGGAAGCTGAGGCCAGCCAGGCCCACCCACAGCAGGTCATTAGGGGCCTCTCTTGGCAGTAGACTCCTCAGCTCAGTGGACCCTGGGCTGGCCCAGGAAAGTTCTTTCTGTGTGTCCTGGATGGGTGGGGAAAAAGAAAAACGATTCTGGCAGGTGGTGAAAGAACCCTTTCCCTCCTGATGTCTTTGGCCTTTAGAGTTGAACACAAGGTTCTGCTTTCGTTTTTCTTAAATTAATCCTGTGGGGATGGATCACAGGAAGAAAATGGGAGCCTCTTCACTCCTGTTGGTATTTTTGCTTTTTATTTGGTACTAATCAATGTCCATTGGATGAGCAAAGCAAGCTAGTGTTTGGGCTTCTTAAGAAACTAAACAAATGAAGCCGCTATATTTTTGCATTTCCTGGCAGACCACAAAGTGGAAATATGTTTGTATAAGAAACATTCATTGGAGCTTTGCTCTGGGTGCAGTGCCAGCAACTGCAGTACACATCGCGGACCTCAACGCAGGGCGACCCTGGCACACAACACCAACCTCAACCGAACGTCACTGCGGCACAGAGCATGAAACATGGCACAGGGTGACCTCAGCACACAGCCCAAACCTCAGTGAAGGGCGACCGCGGCACAGAGCATGGAACTCATCACTAGCCGACCGCGGAACAGAGCCCAGACTTCGGCAAAGGGCAACCACGGAGCACAGTCCGAAACTCAGTGAAGGGCGACCACATCACACAGCCTGGAACTCGTTGCTAGCCGACCACGGAACACAGTCCGGATCTCGGAGCAGGGTGACCGTGACACTCAGGCCTGACCTCAGTGCAGGGCAACAGCGACACATAGGCCGGACCTCGGTGCAGGGCATATGTGGAACACAGGCCGGACATCGGCTCAAGGTGACCGCAGCTCACAGCCCGAACCTCAGTGCAGGGGGACCGTGGAACACAGCCTTCTGGAGAAAGCTACCGTGGCACACAGCGCGGACCTTGGCAAAGAGGAACCGTGGCACAGAGCCAGGAACAGGTCGCAAGGTGAGGGCGGAACACAGGCCGGACCTGGACACAGGGCGACCGCAGCACACAGCGCGGACCTGGGGAGATGGAGACCAGGCACACAGCCCGGACCTTAGAACAAGGCGACCACGGCACACAGCTCAGACCTCTACAGAAGGCTACCTCGGCACATAGCCCGGACCTCGGCACAGAGGGAACGTGGCACAGAGCCTGGAACTCATTGCAAGCCTAGCGCGGAACACAGCCTGGACCTCAGTGCAGGGCGACCTCAGCACACAGCCTGAACCACAGTGAAGAGTAACCGAGGCACACAGCACGTACCTAGGCACAAGGCGACCCTGGCACACAGCACGGACCTCGGGCGATGGTGACC
>SJYV01028867.1:5460-42632 GCA_006410875.1 Neotragus pygmaeus | reverse complement strand
GGGAAGCATGGTGAAAATGAGATCAAGATGAGATTTAGATCTTGCAGTTGATACCTTCAAAGTCTAATCAGGGGGAAAGGAAAAATGCTTCTCACCAAGGGAGCTAATCAAATACACAGCAATGGGGTAAGGTTCTAAATGGGCCCATGTGAACTGTAACTGACAGAGTTAGGAGAAATTACAGGAAAGTCAGTGTGGTCTAGTGGAACCCAAAAAGCCAAATGGACACTGAGGAGGACTCTAGCATTCAGTGTTGGAGGAAGGGAGTTCATTCAATGAATTTGTTGTTCTTTTAGCTGTGTCAGACTCTGCAACCTCATGGACTGTAGCCCTCCAGACTCTTCTGTCCATGAGATTTCCCAGGCAAGAAATACTTGAGTGGGTTGCCATTTCCTTCTCTAGGGGATCTTCCTAACCCAGGGATCAAACCAGCGTCTCCTGCATCGGCAGGCGGATTCTTTACCACTGAGGTACCTGGGAAACTCTCAGTGGGTTTACTTCAAAATATATAAGAAGGATAAGGGGACAACAGAGGACGAGATGGTTGGATGGCATGACTGACTCAATGGACATGGGTTTGTGCAAGCTCCAGGAGATGGTGAAGGACAAGGAAACCTGGGCATGCTCCAGTCCATGGGGTCACAAAGAGTCGGACACAACTGAACAACAATATAAGGAGCTGAGTTTGGAAAGGTCTTTGTGACAACCTCCAGAAAAATCAGACCTGGGTTTGGTTTATCTGTTTGTTTTCACTCCCTGGTCAGAGATGCAGTATATGTAGGTGTTCAGTAAGTGTTCAGGTACACTTAAGTGTGAAAGCTCTGGAGCTGGACTGCCTGAATCCCATTTCAGGGTCTGGTCTCTCCAGGCCTCAGCTTGCTCATCCGTAACATGGCATACCATGAAGACTCTACCTCGAAGTTTTATCATAACACACCTGAGTCCTCAAGACAGTGTCTGGCATGGTACTGAACTAGAGTCAACCCTTATTATTTGTTCATTGAATAAATGGTTCATTTGGGGCCAGATTTTGGAGCATTCTGACAAGTCAGCCACTATTGGCAATTTCTATATAAGGGAATTCCCTTCATTAAACAAATAGAAGTTAATAAGCACCTTTAGAGTCTGAATTGCTTTCAGTGATAGGAAAGGTGTTTTTAGGAATGTAGCAGGGACCAAGACGCAACCAAGCTGAGAAGATACCTCCTTACCGCTCGATGACTCTGGGTCCCAGTTTTCCCAGGTTGGATATTCTGCAAGTGTCATGGAAAACCAGGGTGGTACGTAAAATTTAATGTCATCTGCATTTTCTGGGAGGTGATCTGGATTTTCTCATGCGTTATTCAGTCATCTTCCAAGTATTTATTGAGCGGTTCTCCACCCAGAAATGAAACCAAGGTCTTCTGTATTGCAGGCGGATTCTTTACCAACTGATCTGTCAGGGAAGCCCCATTTATTGAGCACCAACAGTTTATTAGATGCTCATCTAGCCACTTGAGACCCAGCAGAGAGTGAGATAAATGAGGCCCCTCCTTGCATGGACATGTTGTAGTGGAGGAGATAGTAAACGACCCAGTACATCGGATGCTTGCAGAAAAGATGTAAAGTGAATACAACAGAGCATGGGTCCTAGAGGAGTTGCTTTATAGAAAGGGCAAGAATGGCTCCTCTAGGGACTTCTCTGGTGGTCTAGTAGTTAAGACTCTGTGTTTCCACAGGAGGCACAGGTTTGATCCCTGGTTGGGAAACTAAGATCCCGCATGCTCTCTTACAAAAAAAAAAAAAAAATGGCCCCTCTGTAGGGACAATTTGAGCTGAGATCCAAGGGAACCAGCACACACCTCTCACCACTTCCCCAGAGAAACAGTCAGCTGGACAGGTTGTCTTGTGATTCTGAGCCAGGCCAGGTCACCTCAGGATTCAGCGTCCGTCATGACCAGACTGCAAGGTAAAAGCCTTTGAATCCCATGGCCCCGTAAGTTCGTGGGGGTCCCACCTGGATGACAGTCCATCCCGTCTCTCACTCTCCAGGCAAGCGTCAGAGCAGGAGTTTCCTGCCCTTTGCACAAGCCTGCTGAGGCTGCATCAGCGACCTGGATGTGTTTGGCTGTTGGTCATGGCAGTGTGTGCTCCCACTGTCCCCCACCCCTTGAATTCTTCTTTGTTTCTTTTCATTTGTTTATTTTTGGCTGTGCTGGGGCTTCACTGCTGTGTGAGGGCTTTGTCTAGTTGCAGCAAGCGGCATCTGCTCTTCATGGCGGTGCACAGGCTTGTCATTGTGGTAGCTTCTCTTGTTGGGTTCCACTAGACCACACTGACTTTCCTGTAATTTATCCTAATTCTATCAGTAGTGGCCACGTGACATGTAGGATCTTCCCAAAGCAGGAACTGAACCTGTGTCCCTCTCATTAGCAGGCGGATTCTTAACCACTGGACCCACCATGAAGGGAAGCCTCCTTAATCTTTTGTCTCCAAACCAGGAAGGGAAGGACTCCATCTTCCAAAACTTCCAAAGAACCCAAGGATAGAAGACTCTGACGGGACCACCAGCCAGAATTCCCTTTTAGACTCTTTGCATCACCCTGAAGAATCAGAAGGTGGATCAGGACTCATTCCTTCTGCAGAGCAGAGTGGGGAGGAACCAGGACAGGCAGCCTCCAGGTAGGTGGCTCAGAACATCCAGCAAGCCTCTCCTCTGACAGTGGGCATAGCACAGTGACCTAGTGGACAGGATGCAAAGGACGGGGGACCAGGCAACAGGACCCGGCCAGTGCTGTGCCTCCCCCGCAGGGATCAGGGCCCTTGGATTGAAGTTCTTGAAGTTTTGCTCTAGAGACTCATCTCTAGTGAGAAAAGTCAGTATATATATATTTTAAATTAAATTGTATTTATTTCTTGTTTACTTACTTATTTTTGGCTGAATTGAGTGTTGTTGCGTATGGGCTTTCTCCAGTTGCAGACAGAGGAAGCTACGCTTTGTTGCAGTACACAGGCTTTTCATTGCAGTGCCTTTTCTTGTGGAGCACAGGCTCTGGGCATGTGGGCATAAGTAGTTGTAGCACACAGGCTCAGTGGTTGTGCTGCACAAGCTTAGTTGCCCCATGGCATGTGAAATCTTCGTGGACCAGAGGTGGAACCTGTGTCCCCTGCATTGGCAGGCAAATTCTTATCCCGTGTGCCACCAGGGAAATCCTCCCACACTCCTTAATGACGAGGGGACTGAAGGAGTTTAGGTCTGCGAAATAATAACCCATACGAGAGGATTAAGCATCTTTATGTTCCAGGCAGTGTGCTAATAATAAATCACACACATCTGCTTATTTAATCCTCATGGCACTGTGACACAGGTTTTTAACCCCATTTGACTGATGAGGACTCTGAGGGTTCGAGCAATCAAATGACTTACCCAGGGCCACTAAGCTCATACAGGGTAGGCTGCAGTTCTGGCTTCATCTGGTTCCTGTGCTCTTCACTACTATGGCTTCCCAGTTCCCATATATTTTCAAGAAATATGTAGTTAAACACGGTGGGAAGAAAGGAAATCTCTGAAGAACCATTTAGTCTCCATGGGGGTAAGCCATATGTAACTGCAGCAAAGTAGAAACGGTTATTAGGAGTTGGGAGAAGGATAGTTCCTGCTGTCCAAAGTCTTCAGAGAAAGCACTGTGGGTTGGTGTAGCACATTTTCTGCATGAAAAAGTAAGGCATGTGGCCAGGCTGACAGGCCCATTTTCCGGGGTGCCTGTCTGATCTCAGGTCTTGGCAGTCTTAGGGCTAAGCTGCATGTGTGGTAGGAAGAGAGGGGCCACGTGTCACAGCTAAGCCACCCTCCCAGACACACACGACGGTGTCACCATGTCCCTTACCCCAGAGAGGCCATCAGGTCTGATGGGGTCGTGGCCGCTGCCCACCCTGCTGTCTGAATCCACAAGAATAATCAGAACCCGCAGAAGTGTATCCCCACCCCTTTGTTTCTGTTTTTTTAATGTTTTATTAAGAAATGCCGCCTGTGCGGAAATGGAGCAGAAAAAAAGCAACATAAATCAATCAGCCTAGCACATTTATGTTGAGAAATGAAATCTTGCCAGTACCCCAGAAGCCGCCCAAACAACCCATCCCAATTAAAAAATTTCGAGCAGACGGTTGCTATCAGTATCTAGACTTATTCTGTCTCCATAACCTCCCTTGGCATGATCCAAGCCCATTAGCGTAGCTTCATGCTTTATCCTGCTCCACTTCTAAAGTTGAAATCATGAAGTTTCAGTTCCAGGTTCTGTTTTTTTTTTAAACAATATATATATCCACATTTGTTTGGTATAACTGTGAGTCTCACCAGTTTTTAAAAAAGACTTTTTTTAAAGAGCAGTTTTAGGTTTACAATAAAATTGAGAGGAAGGTACAGTGATTTCTGATATACCCTCTGCCCTCCCACATCCCTCGTGACTGCCATCACTCACCAGAATGGTACATTTTTTTTTCACCAAGGATGAAGCTACATTAACATGTGGACAGGGAAGCTTGGCAACTTGCAGTCCATGGGGTCGCAAAGAGTTTAGACACGACTGAATGACTGAACTGAGCTGAACCTACACTGACACATGTTAATCACCCACAGTCCATTGTTTACTTCAAATTTTTGTTTTATTGTTTAATTTGGGTTGTGCTGGGTCTTTGTTGCTGCCCAGGCTTTTCGATAGTTGTGGCAAGTAGAGGCTCCTCCGTAGTTGCGGTGCGTGGGCTTCTCATTGCAGGGGCTTCTCTTGTTGCAGAGCATTTTCTCTAAGGCATGTGGGCTCCTGCAGTCGCAGCTCCCTGGCTCTAGAGCACAGGCTCAGAACCTGCAGCACATTGACTAAGTTGCCACGCAGCATGTGGGATCTTCCTGGACCAGGGATTGATCCCAGGTCTCGTGCATTGACAGGTGGATTCTTATCCACTGGACCAGCAGAGAAGCCTCAAAGTTTACATTCTGTGTGTTGTACACTCTGTGGGTTTGACTAAAGGAATAATAACATATATCAGTACAACATCATGCAGAGTTCTTTCACAACCATAAAAGTCCTAGTCTATTCATTTTCCCTTCACCACACCCTGGGTAACCACTGATCTTTTTCACTGTCTTCACAGTTTGCCCTTTCCAGAATATCATATAATTGGAATCATACAATACATAGCCTTTTCATATCAGCTTCTTTCACATGGTAACATGCGTTTAAGGTATCTCCACATGTCTTCATGGCTTGAGAGCTCATTTATTTTTTTTAATTTTACTTTATAAAGCAGATGGCATAGTTTTGCTTATTTATTTTTAAAAAGTTCGAACTTGTCTGGTGGTCCAGTGGTCAAGACTCCACCCTTCCAGTGCAGGGGATACCGGTTCTATCCTTAGTTTAGGAAGTTCTACATTCCTTGAAGTGTGTTCAAAAATTAATTGAAGTTTTTTAATTGGAGTCTAATTGATTTACAGTGTTGTGTTAGTTTCCGGTGTTCAGCAAGGGGAATCAGTTGTGCACACGTCCTCTCCTTTTTAGGTTCTTTTGCCATATAGGCCATTACAGAGCTCTGAGTAGAGGAGCGCTGTTTCCTCACACTGCATGCTGTCCCACTTCATGTACCAGAGTTTATTTATTTTGAAAATTATTTTATTTATTTATGTATCTTTGGCTGTGCTGGGTTGGGTCTTTGTTACTGTGTGTGGGCTTTCTCTGGTTGTGGAGAGCAGGGCCTCCTCTTTAGTTGTGGTGTGGGCTTCTCATTGCAGTGGCTTCTCTTGTTGCAGAGCACAGGCTCTGGGACCCATGGGCTCAGTAATCACGGCTTTAAATCAGGGGCTCAGTAGCTATGGCACATGGGCTTCCTGCCCCCTTTGGTATGTGGGATCTTCCCAGACCAGAACTTGAACCGGTGTTCCCTGCATTGGCAGGCAGGTTCTTTACCACTGGACCATCAGGAAAGGCCTACCACAACTTAGTTATCCACTCACCCGCTGAGGGCCTCCCAGTTGCTTCCACATTTTGGCAATTATGAATACACTCGTGTTTTTAGACACTGCGTTTTTTTTTTTGTATCTGCAACTTTTTAGCATTTGTAGAAATGGGGGCAGGGATGTCTGTCCAAATGAGAATCCCTGTTCCTATTCCAGGAGCCAGTTACTGGGATTATAAGAGTAAAGTGCTGCCAGAGAAGGC
Organism: Neotragus pygmaeus; assembly: GCA_006410875.1. Classification (NCBI taxonomy): domain Eukaryota; kingdom Metazoa; phylum Chordata; class Mammalia; order Artiodactyla; family Bovidae; genus Neotragus; species Neotragus pygmaeus. The sequence goes on along the minus strand of SJYV01028867.1, from coordinate 36,444 downwards.
AGCTTGGCTTCTAGGCATGGGACTCCGAATGCTTCTTGGCAGTCCTACGTCCCCTTCTCCATCCCGCCCTTTCTCAGCAGGTGCTCCAGGGCTGCCCTCTTTGGAGACTCTGAGCACTCATCTGCCTTTGGATTCCATTGTTTATCTCACTACACAAGTTAACAGTGTAGGAGGACTTGAGAACCTCCCGTTTTGTCTTTCTCCTTCCAGCTCTCCTGATAATGAAGCAGACGCTCCCGCCAGGCTCCTTGGGCAGCCAGAGAAGGAGCCAGTTCCCCTTCCTCCTTCCCAGGTGAGCCTGCTCTGTAGCCTCCCATAGGCACAGAAGATGCTGGGGGGCTTGTCTGTGTCCAGCAGCAGCAGCCGCTGGTGGGAGTGTGTGCTGGGGCTGGAGGGCACAGACTGCAAGACAGAAGCTGGTTTTGGGGTTTTCGCGCTTGATTTCTAAGACCTCACTCCTCCTTTATCTTTACTGCTGTTTTGTTCTTGTTGTATCTGGTTCACAGAACTCAGTGGGGAAGTTCGTCCCCCAGTTTGCAAAACCCAGGAAGACAGTGACGAGACAAGCAGAGAGAAGGGAAGAGGGCCTCGGGATGGGGGTGTTCAGCTCGGTAAGGTCCTACCATCAGCCAGGCTGAGCTCTGTAGGTGTACCACCTCTTGGCCCTACCTCAGCAGCCAGGTTCAACCTTGGTTTCCTTTGACAGTGACTAGGCTTCCAAGGGGGCTCAGTGGCAAAGAACCTGCCTGCCAGTGCAGGAGATGCAGGAGACGCATGTTTGATTCCTGGGTCAGGAAGATCTCCTGGAGAAGGAAATGGCAACCCATTCCAGAATTCTTGCCTGGGAAATCTTACGGACGGAGGAGCCTGGCAGGCTACAGTCCATGGGGTCGCAAAGAGTCAGACACAATTGAGCATGCACACAGCCCTGCCCCTCTCCACCCCACCCCCCACCATATTTAGCCCTAAAGGCATCTGTGGACAGCAGGGGCTGTGTCGGCAGCCTGCAGGCCTGTGAGAGGCGCTCAGGGCAGCGAGCCTGCGCTGAGACTGTAGAGGCCAGAGCTCTGTGCCCCAGACTGAGTGAAAGTAGCGAAACTCAGAGCGGCAGCCCGAGCATAGCACAGGGAGCTCACCTCGGTGCTCTGTGATGNAGAACACGAAAAATGTTTAGACATATCTGACTCCACATTTGGGGACTGACAGACTGGATAGACTGTATTTTTAGTCCAGGGGAGCACTTACAGGGACAAAAATTATCTAAGTTAGGAGAAGTGTGTGACAGACAATGAAATCGTTGGATGGCTTCACTGACTCAATGGACCTGAGTTTGGGAAAACTCTGGAAGATAATGAAGGACAAGGAAACCTGGCGTGCTGCAGTTCATGGGGTCACAGAGAGCCAGACACAAACTGAGTGAACAACAACAAAGAAAGCAATTTCATCAAATATGCACACATATGTTTTTACACAATTTGCTTTTGAAAGAAAAATTAAAAAGTGAAGAGTTCAATTTAGTTATAGGTAGTAAGAAATAATTCTTTTATATTACATGAACCAGACAATATATCAGGAAAATATAAAAATGAATTATCTACTTTCTATGTATATAATTAGTGAAATCAATTCAATATTGTTAGTTAAAATATTACTATATTTAAAAATACACAACATATATATTGTATCAACAGGGATACCACCTAACCTGCCTCTTGAGAAATCTGTATGCANCCGAGCATAGCACAGGGAGCTCACCTCGGTGCTCTGTGATGACCTAGAGAGCTGGGGTGGGGGACGAGGGAGGAGGGAGGGGATATGTATATGTACTTACAGCTGATTCACACTGTTGTATGGCAGAAACCACCACGATATTATAAAGTAATTACCCTCCAATGAAAAGTAAATTAAGAAAGGCAGCCTGCATTTCTGTCCCTTAACCCCTTTGCTTCTCAGAAGCTTTTGCATGAGCCGAGGGGGCTCTTACAGCATGCTGTCTTGTCCTTACCCCTATGAGTTCCAGGGGTCACGATTGCTGTCTCTGGAACACACTCCCCTAAAAAGTGATTGGTGGGCGTTCCAGAAGCTGTGTTTGTAATTTCCCCAGACCAGAAACACCCCATGTATCTTTCAGCAGGTGAATGGTTAAACAAATCGCGGTCCATTCACACCACAGAACACAATTTCCAAAAAAAGGAGCAAATCAGTGTGATACACATAACCAATTGGATGGATCTCCAGGGCATTAAGTAGACTCAGAGGAAGTTGTAAAAACCATATGGCCACAAGTTTCTGTCGATGGATGAATGAATTAAACAAAACATGGGTGACATCCACAAACAGAACAGATACTTGTGTATCCATCTTCACTGCAGCATTATTCACCTTGAACTCACATCTCCTGCAATGGCAGGCAGATTCTTTACCGCTGAGCCGCCGGGGAAACCCACCCAGGATCCGCACAGATCGCTATTTGGGTGCACTGTCATCCTCGTGGCTTCTGAGGCTTCATATAGGGGCAGTGATGACTAGAAAGGCCCAAGGCGGAGTCTTTCTCTCTCCACAGGGAACACTGCCCGAAGCCAGTGCACAGCAGACCAGGAGCCAGCCTCAGGAAGAATCCCCAGGACTTGCCCTCCAGGAGGCCAGGGACCCAGGACACCAGATCCAGGCAGATGGCACCTGCACCGAGCCCAGTGGCCTAAGCCCCATGACCCCTGGGCCCAGTGATGCGGATCCTCAGCCCTCCGTTTCCACCAACACCTCCCCAGAGTCGGGGACGGTGCCCTCGGCCTCTGAGAGGGCTGCCCAGGACTACCTGTCAGAGCCTGGGACCAATGTGCCCCAGGGTGGAAGCACGGAGGAGGGTTGGGCTCCAGCCAATCATGGCCAGAAAGGGCCCCTGCCAGGCAGTGACACTGGAGAGACGGAGCCAGAGCAAGGAGCCCCCCAGCGGGGAGGTGCCCGGGTGCCAGCAGGTGCTGACCTACTGGAGGGGCTCCGGGAAGAAGGAGGTAGCCTCCTGGGCCCAGAGCCCCTGTCTGCAGCCCTGGGCCCTCCTCGCCCCCTGCAAACCCTTGGCAGGGAAGCAGAGTGGAGCTGGAGCTGCCGTCGGTGCCCGCCGCTTGGGGCTATTGCTATCGCAGATGTGAACACAGACCCCACTGAGCCAGAACACAAGGCTCTGAGGGTGGCCACGCCAGACAGGGAGGTCAGCTCCAGGGTGCCCACCTCTCCCAGTGGGAGGGCTCCCGCCGCAGGCGGCAGCAGGGCCCTGCTCACCTGCACACCCCTCACTGGGGTGACCAGTGGAGGCAGAGGGGAGGCACAGCGGGAAGACGAGCCCCCTGGTGACATCCTGGGGTGCTTTGCAGCCTCCCTGCCTCTGCCCCATGAGACCCAAGAAGCCACTCTAGGAGCTGAGGATCCCAGCCCTTCAGCCTTAGAAATGGGCCCAGATGTTGGTCAGACCCAGGTGCCAGGGCCGGATCAGGAAGGGTTGGGAGGTGTGTGCTCGCAGCCTCGACTGTCACAACCTGCAGATGAAAAGGCAGCTGAGCTAGGGGGCCCGAGTCTCAAGCAAGACCTCCAGGGGCTCAGTTTGTCCCTCAGAGCCTCTGCTGCACCGATGTACCAAGAAGCAGCGGGTGGCCCTCCCCAGGATGCTGGGGCAGGCCGGGGCAGCCCAGACACCCCCACAGGCCCCGTAGGCCAGCCCTGGTGCCCCGCTGACTCTTCCAAGCAGGCCATCTGGGAGGGGTCACCAGCCATGGAACTCGACTTCCTGCCAGACAGCCAAATACAGGATGCCCTGGAAGACCCTGGCTTTGAAGCCCCACCTGAGCAGGTAGGAACTTCCCCGAGTTACAGCCACATGCCCCAGGGCAGGCGCCAGATGGCCACGAGCCCTCCCAAACCGTCCAGCAGTCGGGGGAGGAGGGGCACGTGGTGATCTGTTTGTACAGCAGATGAGTCCTGGGGTCTGAGTCACAGCTTCAGTGGGTGTGGAGCCAGTGATGTCCTGGGAAGGTTGGACCTGCCTTTCTCTGAGGGGCCTGTCCGTCTGGGAGCTGAGGAACCCCAGGGTATGATGCACACATTTTGTCGGCCCAGGCAGAGCCCCCGGTGTACCTGCGTCCTGCACACCTCAGTGCACGGCTCTGCCTGGAGATTGCTTAGGGGTGTCTAGAGGGCGCCAGACCAAAAGGGGCTACCTGAATAAGCAAGGGACCTCAGAACTGGGCCCATGGGAGGGGACCTCACTCCCCCGCTGGGAAGAGCCTCTGTCCATCTTTAGGATCACCTGATACCATTCTTTTTTCAAACCTATACCTGGACTTTCATTTGTCTGCTGGAGTTTTTGTTTGTTTTTCACTTACTGTGCTTTGCAGTTGGTTTTTTGTTTTTTTTTTTACAAATTGAAGACTTGGGGCAACTCTGCTGTCAGATGATGATTAGCATCTTTTTATTTATTTATAGATTTTGCTGCGCTGGGTCTTTTCTGCTTTTGTGTGGCCTTTCTCTAGTTCTCAGCGAGTGGGGGCTACTTTTTTGCTGTTGCAGTGTGAGGGCTTCTCACTGCGGTAATTTCTCTTGTTGCAGAGCGTGGGCTCTAGGGCTTGAGGGCTTCAGTAGTTGTGGAGCAGGGGCTCAGCTGCCCCGGGGCATGTGGGATCTTCCTGGACCAGGGATCGAACCCATGTCCCCTGCATTGGCAGGCAGATTCTTATCCACCACGGAAGTCCTGTCTGCTGGCATTTGCAAGGGCTTTCCTTTGGGGATCTGCCCGCTGAGCCTGTGCTGGCCGTGGGCGGTCACCTGTCTGAGCAGGTGGCAACCCCACTTTGGCCCCACCCCCCAAGTAGGCACCACATCCCTGGCAGCAGCCGGCCCACCTGAGCCTAAGTGCCTTGTGGCCTCACGCTCAGAGGTGGGCGGTTCTCTTTCCACACACTGGGTGCAGCTGAGAGGCTGAGGAAGGTTGAGCACCTGCCCACGATGAGGCAGCCGGGAGGGAATCACGCCCAGGTGGCCTGATTCTGCAGCTGTGCCTCAACCGTTCTGACCTGGAACCAACACAGGGCCCATGTCACTTCACAAACGTGGCCTCTGTCTCTTTGGCCATCCCTGTTTTAAAACTTTATTTTGGGGGTGTTTGAAAAAGTTTTTTTCAACTTTTAGTAATTTATTCTTTATTTTGGTTGCCCTGGGTCTTTGTTGTGGCATGCGGGCTCTCTAGTTGGGGTGCTTGGGTTTAGTTGCAGCATGTGGGATCTTAGTTCCCTGACCAGGGATTGAACCTGGGCCCCCTGTATTGGGAGCATGGAGTCTTATCCTCCAGACCACCAGGGAAGTCCCCTGTTTGGAAATGTTTTTGAGGTTTTGAGAGTCTGCTCTGTGGCAGGAGTGAACAGATCTGGATGGTGAGCAGATCTCTGCCCCCAGAGGTTTTCAGTAGCCCCATTCCATCTGCCTCTCCCTGAGTGAGCACTTTGTACCCTGCCGTTTCTGCCCTTAAAGAGTCTCTTCCTAAGATGCAGCCCCCAGACAGACAAAGGACGTCATCTGGTGCCCAGAAGGAAGCCAGCTATTCCAGCCGTGGAGGGAAACCATGTCTGAGTCGAGGAAATGTGGGTCTCAGGCGCTGCCTTCCCAACGGATGGCCAGGGGTCATCTGTGACACGGGCCTCCCTGCCTTGGCTCCAGTTCTTTGTACTATGCATCACACGTTGCTGTGATCATCAGACAAGGAAAATTACAGAAAGCGAGTCACAGCGTGGCTAGATCGTAGCCTTTAAACAGAGACACCTGGGAAAAGGAAGGCACTCAGGTTCTGGACAGAGCTGAAACATTGTAATTAAAGCCCCAGCCCTTAAAAATGCACACCCCTCTCTTGGAAAGAAGAGCTTGGTCATCCCCAGTCACTGGCATCTTGGGCCGTGGTTGAGGGCTGTCTCTTATACACATCTACCCTNGAGCTGAAACATTGTAATTAAAGCCCCAGCCCTTAAAAATGCACACCCCTCTCTTGGAAAGAAGAGCTTGGTCATCCCCAGTCACTGGCATCTTGGGCCGTGGTTGAGGGAGAGGGCTGAAGAAGCAGCTGGAACCTTGGGCGGCGTCTAGCCAGCCAAGGAGAGCCCTGCTGGACATGCCGCCAGCAAGCACACTCAAATCACCACCGAGCTGGGAGTGCCAGGAACCCAGCAGCGCCCAGGGTGGATGGGCCTGCTGCAGGAGGCACTGCCCTGGCAGGGCCGCGGACGCCCAGGCACGCTCTGTTTTGACATCGGGCCTTCCTGAACAAGTCGGGGCGACCTGAGCACAGGTTCCCATGGGGAGGTTCCAGAAGGCAGGAACCCTCCCTGGCAGGAAGGCCCTGTGGGAACAGAATGCTGGTGGATGGCGTCTCGGCCTGNTCTGTTTTGACATCGGGCCTTCCTGAACAAGTCGGGGCGACCTGAGCACAGGTTCCCATGGGGAGGTTCCAGAAGGCAGGAACCCTCCCTGGCAGGAAGGCCCTGTGGGAACAGAATGCTGGTGGATGGCGTCTCGGCCTGCGACCTCAGCGGGCTCAGCTGTGATCTCCACTGCTGAGGGGGGCCCCTGGGGACTCGCAGCAGTGACAGGCTGGCTGCAAACCCAGCTGCCCTCTTATCGTGGCTCCCTGGGGACCTGATGCTTGCCCCAGGGCCGGTGGAGCCCCCTCCACTCATAAAGAGGGCCTCATTTAACACCCTGACTCCCAGGTCCCTCTCGTGGCCCCCGCGGGTGGCCTCCGAAGGGGGAAGGCGCACTGCTGTGCCTTCAGGACAAGCACTACCTTTGTCATGGCAAACTTCTACACAGCCCCGGTGGGAGCTGTGGCCCCTGTTGGGAAGGAGAACATTCCTTATGACCAAACTTAGCTGAATCCGTGGCATCGAATTATTTTTTTTTTAATTTGGCTGTGCCAGGTCTTGGTTGTGCCATGCAGAATCTTGTTCCCTGACCAGGGATCGAACCCGGGACCCCCTGCATTGGGAGCAAAGAGTCTTAACCTCTGGACCACCAGGGAAGTCCCTGAATTGTATTTTAAGTCACAGAGTTGCCTCCGTGAGAATTGGCTGGGTGCATGGGAGAAACCACTGCCTAGAACAGTCGTGCCAACCTTGGCACTGCTGGCCTTGGGGGCCTGGCCGCCGTCCTGTACACGGAAGGGGGCTGAACAGCATCCCTGGCCTCCAGCCCCCACCCTCTGAACACAAGGAGCACCCTCTTCCAAAGGCGTGACAACCCAAAATGTTTGCAGACACTTATGATGTGTCTTGGGGATGGAGTCATCCCCGAGTGAAAGCCGCTGGGCTGCAGACAGTTTTTCATGTCCATTCCCTTGTATCCCGGGACCCTTGGCAGGTTGAGCTCAAACCCTTCACCGCATCCCCCACCCAGGACTTGAGTCTCCTCAGAAGAACAGACAGCCCTGGGCCAGCTGCTCCAAAGAGGCAAAGAGCCGTAGCCTGCGCCACTGAGCCACTGAGCCTGACATTTTCCATGAAAATTAAACCACCGTTGACCTTTAGAAATTTAAGCTTCTCAGGGTTATCTGGCTCTCTCTCCCCCATTAATTATGAATGTTCCCTTCAAAATATATTTGCAAAATCTTTTCCTTGACATGAAACTCGGGGCTTATCTGGCCAACCTCTGCCCCTCCATGCCAGCCGCCCACCTCACCACAGTCAGCACCCCCAGGGTCTTCTCTGACCCCTCCTAGATACTGCAGGACAGGCCTGAGACCACACCAGGCCTCAGCTGTCAGGGACAGAGAATATGGGATGGAACCACTCACCGGTGGATCAGATCAGCTTGTCCGAAGGCTGGGGCCCAGGAGAGGACTCCGGGGTCAGGCCCAGTATTAAGGGGGAGGGGGAGAGCAGCCGGACTGGTGGTCTGCAGGTCTGGCTGTTACAGCATCTGTGCCCCACACCACTTTTCCTCTGCAGGAGGAAAGCACGCCTCGGCCTTCCGAGCGTGGCGGAGGAGAAGCCAGACCTGCGTGGCTCCTCTCCCTTCTCCCAGCCAGGTCACTCACATGTGTGCACACTCTCCTTTTCCAGTTGTTTCCTGCAGGAGGCGAGCTGGACCCCTGCTGGCCTGGCACCGGCCCGCGTGCAGACAGAGGGCCCCGTGCTGAGGCCCAGCCGAGGTAGGCAGAGTGGGAGGCACCGTGGGACTTTGCCCTGGCAGGAGTCCTCCTCTGGTCCCTGGAAGCGGGGAGCGTGGCTGCTTTCCTGGGACTGGAGCCCCCGCCTCTCCCCGACCCCAGCTTTTTGAGCTCCCACTTTGAGCTCCAGGGTGATGGAGGTGACCCTGGCTCTCCCTCGAGGGGCCTCACTTTTCTCTGTCTAATAAGGTTGCTAAGCCCTGAATTTCTTACTTGTTTATGTGGCTGTGCTGGGTTGTAGTTGCAGTATGCTGGATCTAGTTCCTGAGCAGGGATCAAGTCCAGGCCCCCTGCACTGGGAGCACAGAGTCTTAACCACTGGGACACTAGGGAAGTCCCCAGATTTTTCATTTTCGTTTTTCGGCCATGCCACTTGGCGTGGGATCCTAGTCCACACCAGGGATCGAAGCCAGGCCTCCGCACTGCAGTGCAAAGTCTTAGTCACTGGACCTCCAGGAAGGTTCCCACTCCACTTGCAAAATTCCCATGCCCCCTGCTCCCTGGGAGTGGAGAACTCCCAGTCAGCACCCTGTACCCAAGCTAGCGTCTCTCCCTAGGTCTCTTGGGATGGTGCCCCCACCTCTGTAGTGGTTTGAATGCACGTTGTGTGTTTTCTTGGAGAGACGGTCCAGAGCTTTCCTTGAATCTCCATGGAGGGAGCGGGGACCCAGTCAGAGCTTGGAGCCACTGGCCTTCACAACCTCGGGGCCACCCCTGCTCTGGCACCCTTGGGCCCTCCAGAGTCCCCAGTCTGTCCCATCTTCTTTCCTGCTTGGTTCTGTTCCCCAAGGCAGCCAGCTTCTCTCCCTCCTACAGGTACCGGGTGTGTTCCTCCAGCCATGGAGGTGTGTGTTGCGAGGGTCCTCTCCCCGTACCCCAGAGCTTCCCTCTCACAGTCCATCACCACCTTTCCTGTCCTTTCTCCCAGCCTTGCTGACCGCCAGCGCTGGGCGACAGTCCTCTCCTGTTACCTTGTACCTAAACTGCAGAGCAGTGGCCGATTGATTATTCATGGCCAAGTTTCTGTGTCTGTCTGGCAGGTGTGGAGGAGAGATGAGGGATGCAGCCCTTGGCGGAATTTGTCTCCTTTCTCTTCCTCCTGCTCCTCCTCCTCAGGGAAGAGGGAGGCCTCCCACCCCCTGCCCTTGCACACATCTGTGTATAGTACCTGTGGTACCACACGTTGCTTCCCCTAACAGACACACACCCGCTCCCTGCATGGGGACCAGAGGCAGTTTAATCAATGTGGCCCCACTATTGTTTTTTTTTTAAACATTTATTTTTGTTGTGCTGGGTCCTTGCTGCTGCTCACAGATTTTTGTCTAGCTGCAGAGAGCAGGGGCTCCTTTTTGTTGCAGTACACAGGCTTCTCACTCTGGCGGCTTCTCTGATTGCAGAGCACAGGCTCTGAAGCACGGGCTTAGTGGCCACGCAGCATGTAGAATCTTCCCAGANTCGGCCACCTGATGCAAAGAGCCAGCTCATTGGAAAAGACCCTGATGCTGGAAAAGATTGAAGGCAAAAGGAGAAGGGGGCAACAGAAGTTGAGGTGTTTGGATGGCATCATCAACTCAACAGACATAAATTTGAGCAAACTCTGGAAGATAGCGAAGGACAGTGAAGCCTGGCGTGCTGCAATCCATGGGATCACAAAGAGCTGGACACAGTTTAGGGACTGCACAACAACAATAACAATCTCTGAATATAGTCACTTTCTGAGGTTCTGGGGTCAGGACTTCCACACATGAACTTTGAAGGGAAACAATTCCCTCATAACACTCTCTGCATGCATCCAGTGCCGTCAGCTATTTTTTTATTCTGTTCTGTGTTCCAGAAATACATAGTGAGATGCTCTAAAATTTGGTTTCATGACCCACTAATGAGACACAAGCCAGATTTTGAAAAACAGCATTTAACACATTGGCGTTACTCTGTGGGCTGATGACTGGCAAATAAAACCTTGAAAAGGAATCAGAATACATAATCCCTCAGATCCTAATGGAGAACCTTGCCTGTCCTCAGGGAGCAGTGAAAACAGCAAATGCTTTGGGTAAGTCACCCCCAGATAGAAATCCCAGCTGTATCACTCACTGTGCAGGCTTCATCCAACCAGAGAGACCGCTGAAATATTCAGGCTTCCTTTCTTCCCAATTTCATGAGTCCAAGATGGTGAACTCTGAGATCCTGATTCCAGAATTAAATGTTGGTCCTACTATATCCTTTGATCTCCCTGGAAACAATCACACAAATTATCAGCAGAATGGGGCAGTACTTCATCAAGGGAAATTGTATTCCTCATCCACAAAAATTCTCCCATAAATCAGAAACTTTGTTTTCTTCAGGTCTCCTTTATAGCTATTCCTCTGCCCCATGCCTCAGAGAACTTGGTTTCCTGTTATATAAAGCAGTTCCTATAATTAGTCTTTTTAATTTGAATTATTTTTTAAAAGGATTGTTAACATCTTTACCTTTTTTTCAATTTAATTCCCAGTGAATTAATTCTAAGTGAATTTCTTTTGTGCATAATTAGGTTTTTTTCTTTTGAAAAAAAAGTCTTTAGGTATTAAAAAAAGATGAGATGGTTATTAAATATGAATTTAAATTATTGCCACCTACATCTCAATCTTCAGTGAAGTTTCTTGGGCCCTCTTCGACATCAAATAATCCTGCTATCCAAGAAAGGCAGACAGGTGCGATGCATGAAGATGAAGCTGTGATATATTCCTGGGAGAAGTTAGGTGCACAGGATAGACCTGAACTGGAAACCTGCAGGTTAAGAGAAAAGGGCAATTCAGAGACAAGAACCCAGAAAAAGCAATGTACACAAGATAACCTAAAGGAAGCTCTCATCTGGACAGGAAAGAAATATGGACTCCGTGGCACCTTGAGCTGCTAGGAGAGCAGATACTTTCACCAAAGCCGACTTTGGAGCATTTTCCACTTTCTGGTTGAGGAAGTGAGGTCAAAGGTGCATTTGAGGAGATGATGCCAGTGCCATTTTTAAGAACAGAAAGGCTACCTGTGGTAGCTAAGATAGGAAGCATTTCTTAGCCACCTTTTGATTATATGTACCTTCCTTCTTCTCCATCTTCACCCACTTCTTTTCTCTACAGTCCCACTCCATTCTCTCATTCCACTACCCAATTTCCAAATTTTTATTTTATTTCTCTTAAGTTTTCCATTTCATTCTCCTTTTTAAAGGCATCTTTAAGCATTGTTACACTCCACCTAAGCCCTTAACCTTCATTCATACGGTTCTGCCCCGTGATGCAGAATTTAAGGCATCAGAGGCGTTTGACTTAGATTCCAGATTTTGTGGTACACATACTGCTGTGCTATGCTACACATTGGTCCCTACTGAGAGCTTACATCTATAATAGACAATATGTAGTGGTCAGCTTTTGCTGAGTAACAATCCCCCAAACTTCAGAGGCTTCTAGACTCAAACCTTGATTTCTCACTCCTGTTATAGGAGGCCTGCAGGTCAGCAGTGCCCATGCTCCAGGTGGCAGGATGACTTCAGGTCAGCTTCACGTGCCATCTCACTCTAGGACCCAGAAAGGAGGAACAGCCCCATGCCTCATGCAGTTCTCTTGCAGAGGGCAGGGACCCAGGCTGCCAAGCCAAACCACATAACTGCAACTAAAGCTTTTGGTCTGAAGTGGCCTCAGTCGTGTTCGCTCACATTCCATTAGCTATAACAAGTTGCACGGCTGAGTCTATCAGTATGTTCCACCTCCAGGGAGGGAACAAATAGTTGTCACCAAAACTAAACCTACAAGTGTGTGGACATATGAACAAGCAGAAGATTGGTACCATGCAAGGGCAGACATCCAGTAGCTGATGACTAATGAATCAGTATTTTCACCAATCTGGGTAACTGACTTCAAAATTAAGGTGTTATGTTCTGGGTTAAAAAAAGAGAGAGAGAGAGAGAGAAAAAAAGATTAATTGTGGTTATTGTAAAAAATTTGGAAAGTATGGAAGTAAAAGAATAAACAATATAGAAAAACTGTAATTACCCAGACACAATTTTAGTGCATCTCCTTCAGGAGTTTTATCTAGAAGTGGGTGTGAGGGAGAGAGGACAGTTAAACTGTGATTAAACTTTAGAGTGGCCTTCCCTTGTGGCTCAGCTGGTAAATGATCTGCAATGTGGGAGACCTGGGTTCGATCCCTGGGTTGGGAAAATCCCCTGGAGAAAGGAAAGGCTACCCACTCCAGTATTCTGGCCTGGAGAATTCCATGGACAGTATAGTCCATGGGGTCGCAAAGAGTCGGACACAACTGAGCAACTTTAGAGTATATCTCACTTTTCTTTATTAATACCGTGTGCCTTTCCCCATATCAGTAAAAATCTATCATAAATCTCATACTAAATAAATATGCTATTTTTATAATCTAGAAACACTTTGGGCTTCCCNGTCGGACACAACTGAGCAACTTTAGAGTATATCTCACTTTTCTTTATTAATACCGTGTGCCTTTCCCCATATCAGTAAAAATCTATCATAAATCTCATACTAAATAAATATGCTATTTTTATAATCTAGAAACACTTTGGGCTTCCCAGATGGCACCAGTAGTAAAGAACTCACAGGCCAGTGCAGGAGTCATAAGAGGCTCAGGCTTGATCCCTGGTCAGGAAGATCCCCTGGAAGAGGGCGTGGCAACCCACTCCAGTACTCTTGCCTGGAGAATCCCATGGACAGAGGAGCCTGGCGGGCTGCAGTCCAAAGAGCCGCAAAGACTCAGACACGCCTGAGCACGTGTGCAATGACTAACTATATTGAGCATTTTTCCAAGTGTTTATTTTCCACCCATTGATCTTTTGGGTGAAGTATCTGTTCACAGTTTTTGCCCACCCCAAAATTGTTTACTTTCTTATTAATGGATCTTGAGCTTTCCTTAAATATTCTGTATACAAGTTCTTTATCAGAAATATGATTTGAAAACGTTGTCTCCCCCAAGTTCTGAAGAACAAAAAATTAGTAATTTTTTAAAAATTGAGAGACTTCCCTGATGGTCCAGTGGCTGAGACTCCACGTCTCCACTGCAGGGGGCACAGATTTGATCCCCGGTCAGGGAACTAATATCCCACACGTGTGAGGTGCAACAAGTGTGAGGTGAGTCCTCCTGTGGTTTTGATTTGCCCTCCCCTGATGATTAGTAACATGCAGATTTTTTTTTCATCCACCTGTTGCACATTTGTTTGTCTTCTTTGGAAAAAATGTCTATTCAAACCCTTAGCCTATTATTTCATCAGGTTATTAATTTTTTCACTATTGAGTTACAGAAGTTCCTTATACATTTTGGAGATTATCCACATAGAAGATATGTGCTTTGCGAATATTGTCTCCCACTCCATGTGTTGCCTTATTACTTTGTTGAGCGCTCCTTTTGCTGTGAAGAAACTTTTTAGCTTGATGTAGTCTTGTCTGGTTTTCGTTTTATTGTCTGTGCTTTTGATATCATTTTCATAAAATCATTGTCAAGATCTGTGTTATGATGCTTTTTCCTTATGTTTCTTCTAGGAGTTTCAAAGCTTTTGATCTTATGGTTAAGTGTTTCATCCTAGTTGATTTTCTTACATTACGTATGAGTACATTTTCTTTCATTTGCATGTGGATATCCAGTTATTCCAATCATGTTGAAAAAACTAAAACATTCTTAATTTTGATGAAGTCTGACTTAATAATTTTTCTTTCATGGATCATATTTTACGTGTTTTGTTCTTTTTTATTCTATATTACATAATACTTTCTTATTCTGTGANGGTGGTCTGCAGGTCTGGCTGTTACAGCATCTGTGCCCCACACCACTTTTCCTCTGCAGGAGGAAAGCACGCCTCGGCCTTCCGAGCGTGGCGGAGGAGAAGCCAGACCTGCGTGGCTCCTCTCCCTTCTCCCAGCCAGGTCACTCACATGTGTGCACACTCTCCTTTTCCAGTTGTTTCCTGCAGGAGGCGAGCTGGACCCCTGCTGGCCTGGCACCGGCCCGCGTGCAGACAGAGGGCCCCGTGCTGAGGCCCAGCCGAGGTAGGCAGAGTGGGAGGCACCGTGGGACTTTGCCCTGGCAGGAGTCCTCCTCTGGTCCCTGGAAGCGGGGAGCGTGGCTGCTTTCCTGGGACTGGAGCCCCCGCCTCTCCCCGACCCCAGCTTTTTGAGCTCCCACTTTGAGCTCCAGGGTGATGGAGGTGACCCTGGCTCTCCCTCGAGGGGCCTCACTTTTCTCTGTCTAATAAGGTTGCTAAGCCCTGAATTTCTTACTTGTTTATGTGGCTGTGCTGGGTTGTAGTTGCAGTATGCTGGATCTAGTTCCTGAGCAGGGATCAAGTCCAGGCCCCCTGCACTGGGAGCACAGAGTCTTAACCACTGGGACACTAGGGAAGTCCCCAGATTTTTCATTTTCGTTTTTCGGCCATGCCACTTGGCGTGGGATCCTAGTCCACACCAGGGATCGAAGCCAGGCCTCCGCACTGCAGTGCAAAGTCTTAGTCACTGGACCTCCAGGAAGGTTCCCACTCCACTTGCAAAATTCCCATGCCCCCTGCTCCCTGGGAGTGGAGAACTCCCAGTCAGCACCCTGTACCCAAGCTAGCGTCTCTCCCTAGGTCTCTTGGGATGGTGCCCCCACCTCTGTAGTGGTTTGAATGCACGTTGTGTGTTTTCTTGGAGAGACGGTCCAGAGCTTTCCTTGAATCTCCATGGAGGGAGCGGGGACCCAGTCAGAGCTTGGAGCCACTGGCCTTCACAACCTCGGGGCCACCCCTGCTCTGGCACCCTTGGGCCCTCCAGAGTCCCCAGTCTGTCCCATCTTCTTTCCTGCTTGGTTCTGTTCCCCAAGGCAGCCAGCTTCTCTCCCTCCTACAGGTACCGGGTGTGTTCCTCCAGCCATGGAGGTGTGTGTTGCGAGGGTCCTCTCCCCGTACCCCAGAGCTTCCCTCTCACAGTCCATCACCACCTTTCCTGTCCTTTCTCCCAGCCTTGCTGACCGCCAGCGCTGGGCGACAGTCCTCTCCTGTTACCTTGTACCTAAACTGCAGAGCAGTGGCCGATTGATTATTCATGGCCAAGTTTCTGTGTCTGTCTGGCAGGTGTGGAGGAGAGATGAGGGATGCAGCCCTTGGCGGAATTTGTCTCCTTTCTCTTCCTCCTGCTCCTCCTCCTCAGGGAAGAGGGAGGCCTCCCACCCCCTGCCCTTGCACACATCTGTGTATAGTACCTGTGGTACCACACGTTGCTTCCCCTAACAGACACACACCCGCTCCCTGCATGGGGACCAGAGGCAGTTTAATCAATGTGGCCCCACTATTGTTTTTTTTTTAAACATTTATTTTTGTTGTGCTGGGTCCTTGCTGCTGCTCACAGATTTTTGTCTAGCTGCAGAGAGCAGGGGCTCCTTTTTGTTGCAGTACACAGGCTTCTCACTCTGGCGGCTTCTCTGATTGCAGAGCACAGGCTCTGAAGCACGGGCTTAGTGGCCACGCAGCATGTAGAATCTTCCCAGACCAGGGGTCAAACCCATGTCCCCTGCACTGGCAGGTGGATTCTTAGCTTCTGAACCACCAGAGAAGGCCCCTACTATTGTTTAAGCAAAGAGGGGGCAGATTCGTGTGTGAATCTCTGACGGCCTCGATGCAACCCCACGTGGATGGCTGGAAGCTCCCAGGTGGGTCTTGGGGTCTGCTTCTATGGCCCTTGGCCAAGAGAGAAAAGGCAGGAAACTGAGGCCCGGGCTGACCAGTCATCTCAGGGTGACTAACGCAGGTGGAGCAGAACCACAGTTCCTCTAGTGGCAGCCCAGGAGACCTGCTAAGCTGTATGCCCCTCTGCACCCCTCCCCCACAGGCTATACCTATTAGATACGGTGGTGCCCCACATGTCTACCCCTCCTATAGGCACTGATGCCCTCCAGGTCCAGGTCTTCCTGGACCTGCTCTGGGCACTGGGGAGAAACACAGAGCTTCTCCCTAGTTGGGTGAGAGCTGGGGGGTGGTGGTGAGCAACAGACAAATTAGCTGGTCAGTGGTGGGGAGAAAAAGATAGCAGGGAAGGGGTTAAGATTTTAACCTGTGGTGGATGGGGAGGGAAAAAATGGGAGGGGGACCCTCTCCCTCCCCCACCCCCATGGAGGAGACATCCTGGAAAGAACATTCCAGAGCCCTAATAAGTGCTAAGGGAATGGCCTGGAATTCGGTGTGGCTGGAACAGGGGGAAGAGGGACAAGAGGGAGTGGGTGGGTCTGGAGGCATGGCAGATGGTGTAGGGCTGTGGGGAGAGATTTGGGCTGGGTTTCCATTTCCATAGCCCCTCCTGAGTCACTTGAGGGGACAGGCTATAAGGGCAGGAGGTGGGGGCCAAGGCGGGCGTGGCAGCTGCCCCACAGGAGCCCCCTGGTGGGGGAAGGGGCTGGACTCTGGATGTGCTTTCAGCGGGAGAGCCTCGGGGTCGGCCGTCAGGGCCCTGCCTGGTGGGAGGGGGCGTCACGGCTGTCAAGGGTGTTCATCTCTGGAGAAGCGACTCAAGGCTCAGCAGAGCACCCCCAGTGGAGGCTGGTGGGGCTCTCCAGTAAGCTCAGGCCTCCTGCCTCCCTTCCCACCAGGACACGAGTGGGGATCAAGACGTGTGAGGCCGCCAGCATAGAGGACGCGACAGACACCGTGCGGGGCCTGGTCATGGAGCTCTCCAACCTGAAGTAAGGGCTGGGCTGGGCTGGGCCCCGTGGACCCACAGTCCCTGGGACAGGCAGAGGGGCTGGGGCTGGGGATGGGTGATGGAGGGCCCGGTGCACCAGTGATCCGGGAGCACCAGGCCAGGCCTGCCCCCTCAGAGAGGGGCCTCTGGGAAGCTTCTCCTTCAGAGCTGTCAGGCTCTGAGGAGGGGCTAGAAGGGTCACGGCCTGCTGCGGCACACGCCTGTGCTTACGTGGGTGTGACCCGAGTACCCATGGTGGAGTGAGCTGACGTGAGCAGGCCAGTGTGCCCGAGTGTGCAGTGGGGCACGGCCCAGGCCTGTTTCCACCCAGCCGGCTGATTATGAGCGCCCACCGGGACCTGGAGACCTTCAAGCGCCTCAACTACTACCGGAAAGCGAAGCCGGCCGGGAAGGCCCCCACACCCTCCACAGCAAAGGGGGCGGGGACCCTCCCCCAAGGGGAGCAGTCCTGGAGGGATCTGTAGCTGGTTCCAAACTGCCTAGGGCTGTGGCGTGTGCTCCTGCAAGCTCACTGGCCCCAGAAATGTCCTGCCGAACAGTGGGGAACAATCCCTCTGCAGACCCTGTGTGCTCCCCCCACCCTGCTATCTTGACCTTCTGACATGCCGGTCCTGGGGGCCCCAGAAACCTTCCCTCAGCTGACCCGGAAGTCAGCTTCCCACAGGAAACACAAGAGGCCCTGCCTCTGTCCTTGGCCTCCCCTGGGAGCTGCGTGGGGCGGGAACCTGCTCCTCCCTGTGGCAGGCCTTCTGGGGCCCCAGGAAGCCAGCTGCTTCTGAGCCAGGGGCCCAGGGCCACCCAGATGTTTATCTGAGTTTGCAAATTTCAGCTACTCAGCTAAGGTTATTGAAGGTTCAGAATTTGTTTCTTTCCTGGAGGAGAAAAGGGCTCGCTTTGTTGGTCATACCCTTGTTTTTCACCGGATTTCCATTTTATTTCTTCTGGGAAGTCCATTAATAAATGATGCCTTAGCCAGACCTCAGACCGTGTGACCTGTTGTTTGTGGTTGGAGGCGTTTTCAGTTCCTTGATGGCCTGTCCACAAACCTCCCTTACCACCTCTCTCTCCTTCTGCTCCTCATGCTCCTTGCGAAGACAAGTTGGTGTACTGCCGGGGGCCCCCACTCTCGGAGTCCAGGGGTCCCCATGCATTAGCACGCGTCAGACTCTCCTGGAGCAGGTGGATATGTGCAGAGATGTGCGTGTGTACAGATTCCAGCACACAAGTTATCTGTGGACCAGTCAGCCCACTGAGACATCTGGACTGTCCAAGCTGGAGTTCAGTGCTGAGTCAGCCTTGCCTCTCCTCTGTGGGACAAGCTGCCGAGAAGCCCTGGTCTAGGAGGCAACCCTGGGTGGGAATTATTACTGATGCAGACACAGCTAATGCCTGGAGGGTGCCGAGGGCAAGCGTGTGCACACCCTGCCCCACCAAGCCTCACCACAGCCCGTGAGGTCACACTGCCACTCACAGTCCCAAGTGCTGCTGTCAAACTCGTTTTGCAGAAGACACTGCTTCTGTTAAATAGGTCACCACTAGGTGGACCAGGCCCAAGACTAATTTGTTGCTCTGCCGGTGGGTCCTGCACCCTGATTCCGAGGGCCAAGGCAGGGAGCGCCCTCGTGCCACCACCTTCTTATACCTGGGACATCCCATTCAGGTGGCTCAGAGTCTCCAGCCTTTTCACCCTGCAGAATGGACAGCCCCTTCCTTGAACCCACCAAATGTGCCCAGTCACCCCGTTCCCTGGGTCTCAAGCCCCAGTGGTCTGGCTTATACAACTAGCATTTGTAGGTAGCTGAGAGTGGCTGGGGTACTGTGTCCCCTGACTCCATGGTGAAACCCTTGGCACTGCTAAGGAGGCCTCCCTCATGCCTTCTTTCTCCTCCTTCCCTTTTCTCTCCAAGCCTAGGGAGTAGGCTGTCTTCAAGGGCGTTCTCTGATCCCTGGCTCACCGCAGCCCTGCTCAGGTGGCCTCAGGTCCCGGGTCAAGTGGCAAAGCCAAGGGCAAATTCTGGGAAGTCCAAATTCTGCCCTGACTCAACCTTAGGAGACCTCATAGGCTGGGGGTGGAGACCAGGCTCAGGCCATCCCTCAGATTGGGGAAGGAATGTGGACTGGCACTTCTCACCTGCTGCCCCCTCCAGGCTGGTGGAACAGATCTTGGGGTGGAGGAGGCAGACATGGGGTGGGGATCCCCCCAAGCCAAGCCCCCCAGGAGAACCAGATCACACTCCCTGGGTGGGGATGGACCTCTGTCCCCTCCCACTCCTGAACACGTAAAGCCTCCACAGTGCCCCTGGCCCAAGGCGTTGTCTGGCACAGCCGACCAGGACATATTCCCATTCCTTATGGCCCCCAACCCTCACCCTGCCCCGACCCAGAAGTCCTTCCCTTTCTCTGAAGGGCCTGGCATGTGACTCTGACCCCCAGTTTCTAGGGCATCGATGGTAACCTAAACATTCACTGAGGGTTTCTGAGGTGAAGACAACGATGGGGGGAACCTCTAATTGTTTCTCCATGGCCCCCTCAAATCAGGCCCCCACCTCCAGTGTAGTGGATTCTACCCATCTGACATGTCAATATGCAAGAGGTGGCCAGAAAAGTTTGCAAACACAAAAGTCATGGGAACGAGATTCATGGTACTAACTCTGCTGCAAGTGACTGCTCAGAAGTGCCGGGCTGGGGCGACCCCCCAGAACCCCACAGCTGCTATTTCTTGGACCAAAGCACCTCAGCCCGGCGCCCCAGGGCGAAAAGAAATCCAAACAGCAGTTGGGGAAACCGGAGATCAGAGTAAGATGTGGAGGCTGAGGGACGCGACAGCCCCAGCGGCGCAGTTCACGATACCTTGTCCCAAGACGGGGCTTCGTATGACGCTGATCCATTCATAAACATTTATTGAGCGCTGACTGGGTGCCCAGCGCTGGGGAGGAAGGACAGGGGTGCCTGAGGACCACCCCCTTCAGTGACGGGGTCGGGCGCGCTTTGGGCGATGGTCCCAGACCCGGCTCCTTTGCCAAGCCCTCAGGCTGAAGGCACCGTCTAGGGGCGGATCCTCGGAGGGTGGGTCTTCCCCGAAACCCCGGCTGGGTCCCCTTCCCCAGGTGAAGGCGTCATCCTGCCCGCGCCAGTCTCCTTAGGCAGAAGTAGAGGGGCAGCAGGAAGAGGGAGGAGTTCCAGAAGACTTCCCGGCACCTTTGGAACCTAGATTTTAAAGGCAGAGTTGGGGGGGAGGAGAAAAACATTTAGTAATAGGGAGGATTCGATGATCCGGAAGTTCCGACTCAACCTGCAGAGCTGCCGGGGCTCTGGCGCCACCTGCAGGCTCTTTCTGGACTAGCACCCCTGTGCCATTCCCAGCCCGGGGCAGTCCCAGGTGGGACCCAGAGCCAGACACAAAGCAACGGAAACTCCCAACTCTGTCCTGCCGTGCTGCCCCCTCGCGGCCGCAGGGCTCCGGGAACCCCGGATTTGCTACACTCAGAAAGTTTCCTGGGAGGACAGCCTCAGGCAGCCTTTTCGTGCCCATATCGTGGTGAGGGCTCCCCGACCCCTCTCCACCCCCACGGAGTCAAGTTTTCCTGTTCCCTCGGGCTTACGGGGAAAAAGGAAGATTCTGAGACCATCGTCTCTGTGTCCCTTCCGCTTCCTCCCTCTCCCAGTTGTACCTTGTCAGACCTGGCAGGAATACTATCCTCTCCCGCGGGCAGTCTCACAACCCTTCTAACGTATTCCCCGCACAGCCGCCGGGATGGGAAGGGGTCCTCCCTTCTGGTGACTTCCCGAGGGGCCCCCAGTCTGATAAGAGGGGCAGTACTGGGGTACGGCCCCGTCAAGCCGGTCCCTCTGTTGGCTGACTTCCCCAAGGTTGCTAAAACGGATTTCTCTCAAAAACCTGCAGAAGCGGAGGTCTTTCGAGTCTGTAATAGTAACTGCTGATATGTAAGCCTCAAACCTCAAACTCAAACCCTGCCGGCTACGGAGGTCAAGGGGATCTAGTCAGAAGTACAGATGCTCTGGCCTCACACAGACCCGCATAACTGGAATCCGAATTTGATGAGCAAGATGGAGGAAACGCTCTGTGGCTGTGCAGATCTTAGGGAGCCTCCAGCCACCCTCCCAGGGGTGACCCCCACACAGCAAACTCATGGTTCTTTCCTTCCAAACTGTTGCCAACTCGGACACCTCTGTCTGGAGGACCAACTTCTTTCAACCCCCTCAAATCCACCCCCACAGCCCAACCCATTAGCCACGGTCTAACACAGGCACAGTCTAACATACCCTTAATACACAGACCTGCTCTTGTTTCTTTCTCAGCTCCCTAGTACCCAAGTCCAAACTCTTAAAGGCGATCAGCAAGGAGCCCTTCCCCGAAACTTCTGACACCTTACCCTCCACCCTATGTGCACGCATACTCCCATCCCAGAAGCACGGAATTTGACCAAGTTCCCTAATAAGCCCCAGTGCCCAGACCCCCTTCAGCACTTCACCAAACTGAATGAGGTTTCCAGGAGTCACTTCCTCCAGGAAGCCCTCCTGGACCGCTTTGTCTAGCTCGGGTGCTCCCTTTAGACTCCCGTTTCTCTTATAACTGTCACTCTCCTATCTACCACTGAGGGCCAAGCCCAGCCCAGTGCTTGGCACAGGAAAAGCCTCACAAACCACCTGGTGAATGAGTGGACAAGTGAGGCTGTTTCCCTCTGGTCACATGGCGCCTACATTCCGCACAAAATTGCAGCCCCTGCTGTACCTGTTGCCAGACCCCATCACTAGTCCCCACAGCCTCCCTGCTAAGATCATCCTGCACCTGAAAAAAACGTTC
Source organism: Neotragus pygmaeus (assembly GCA_006410875.1). Classification (NCBI taxonomy): domain Eukaryota; kingdom Metazoa; phylum Chordata; class Mammalia; order Artiodactyla; family Bovidae; genus Neotragus; species Neotragus pygmaeus. The sequence goes on along the minus strand of SJYV01028867.1, from coordinate 14,702 downwards.
CCTCTATGGGCCCAGAAAAGGAGAGTGTCTTGCCCAAGGCCACACAGGGAACCCCAGCCCCAGCTTACCCACTGGGGCAACAGTTCTAGAACACGGTTCTAAGCTTTCTATTATGTATGGATTCTGTCCCCCACCCAACCCTCTGAAGTGGGTCAGCCCAGGGGTTAACCCACTTCTCAGAGGCTCTAAGTCAGCGGGCAGACCCCCCTCTGCAGCGAGTCCCCCCAGCCACCTGCACAGGCACCTCCTCCACCGCTGCCTCCTCGGCGCGATGCGTGTCCAGGGTCCTGCGTCCTCGCCTTGTCCGAGCGGACCAGCTTCTTGCCGGCTGAGTTGCGGGTGGTGTAGCTGTAGACGGAGGTGTAGCCCTGGCCGGTGAGCGGGCAGAAGCGGCGGGTGTGGGCGCGCTCGCGGGTGGCCCCGCACTGCGGGCACACGTAGTCGCGGAGGATGGGGCACAGCACCCGGCCCGCTTCATCCTTGAGCACGTGGGACTGGTAGATGGCCCGGGACTCGCCGTTGTGTTTGCAGAAAGAACACAGGCGTTCGGGAGCTGGTGAGGATTCAGGGCTGGGTCGCTGACCCCCCGGTTCTGGCACTGCTTCTGGCTGGCGGTCCAGCCTGGTCTCCGGCTCCTCCTCCTCACGCTGAGCCCCCACCAGGCGTGCCAAGCCCAAGTAGTCTGTCCACAGGTTGAAGGTCCCCATGGCTGGGCCCCGTGTGCCAGGTGGAGGGGCAGGAGAGAGGAGAAACCCAGCCGCCTCCAAGCTGGTCTCTCTACACCTGCCTCCTCTCCCTTCCCTTCCCTCTCTGGAGCCGAGGAGTCTGGGCTGTCAGTTCCCTCCTTATACTCCAAGGGGGTGTGAAGAGGGAGGAGCAGGCTGTAGGAGGTTCCCTATCATCACAGGGGGCTTGCTGCAGCTCCCCCAGAAATGCACCTGCCACGGGGCTGCAGGGCCTCTGGGTAGGCCAGGGGTGAGGGGGCGTGACAAGACACAGGCTGCAGGGGGTACCAGCAATCAGCAGCCACACACCCCACCCAGAGGGCATTGAGAGGGCTACCCTTGTCTAGCCCTCCTGGAGAACCAGAGTGATGCAGGTGGGGGCATTGGAAGCCCCACCCCAAAGACTAGCATTGCTGTAGCCAGTAACTTAGTAACTTCTTTCTTCCCTCTCCTGGACCTGGGGAGGGGGGAGGGGGAGCCGCTGATGTTCTAGCTGTCTTTGGAAGGAGGATGGGCCTGACTTATGGGGTGGGGGGCACAAGGACCAAGGCCCCTAGCTCTGGTCACCCTCGGGGAGCTTTCACCCCTTGTCAGTGGAACCTCCTTTTAACTGATGAACAAACTGGGATTTGAAGCCACCTGCCCTGGGGTTATTCACAAAAACATAGAGCCTGCCTCCCCCATCAGTTACAGGAGCCTTAGGTGCTGGGGGGTCAGTCTCTCCTGGTCCTGGAGTGGAAAAGGGTTTGAGGCTGAGAATTATGGGGAAGAAGAGAGCACAGGTGCAGGTGGGGCTAACCGGGCAGAGGGGAGACCCCTAGCATTCGCCAGCACCTTGATCGCCCTCTCAAATGAGACCTGCGCTCCATCTCAGGAGAAGGCGGGTGTGCCCCCGAGTCACCCAGGTGGGACACAGACTGGCAGGTGATCAACGGGCATCAGGGGCTAGGTGGGCAACTGAAGGTAAAGGAGGGGTCTGCAGGTACCAGGTAAGGAGGGTGAGAAAGGAGGGCCGAGACTGGAACTCAGAGAAGAGGTGACCTGCCGCCTACACACCTCATTCACTCATTCAAGAAAGCTTCACTGAGCCTTCTGGAAGCAGGGCCCCCTAATCCCTTTCAGAAAGGTTTTTCAGCTGCCCAGTCCTAACCTTGTAATTCCTGTCCACAGCCCTCCATGACTGATTCCCCCAAATCCAGCTTGTGTCTGTAAGGATTCCAGACACCAGCCCTCCTCGAGGGGTGAGAGGCCAAGGTCAGGGTCAGGTTCTGGCTGAGCAGTTTGGGGGAGCGGGAGGAGGGGAGTCTGGGGTGGGTTGTATCCTCCAACCCATTCCTCCGAGGCTGTGTCTGGCCCAGCCACAGTGACATTCATCCCTCGGTGGGTCTGGTCTCTGTCACAACCCACCGACAACAATGAATGTTGATTGTGACCTTCGCTGTGGCTTAAGGGAGGGGATGTGAAAGCTGGGGGTCGTGATGGGTGGGTGGATGGCAGTTCCAGGCCTCGGGGTCCACTCAACGGTCGATGGTTTGCCTGAGCTGCCCAAACTCACCGACAGGTTGAATGTTCCCCCAAACCCTTGGCAACTCCTTGGGGGGTGGGGAGTGGAGGCTGAGGGGGTCAAGGAATCGGGTTAGGGTAAGGGAGGAGAGGGGAAGGGAATGAGAGACTTAGAGAATCTATTAAGTCAGAAAACAGTTAGCAGGAGCCAACTCCCTGCTCCAGGACACGGAAAAAGGNACACCCCACCCAGAGGGCATTGAGAGGGCTACCCTTGTCTAGCCCTCCTGGAGAACCAGAGTGATGCAGGTGGGGGCATTGGAAGCCCCACCCCAAAGACTAGCATTGCTGTAGCCAGTAACTTAGTAACTTCTTTCTTCCCTCTCCTGGACCTGGGGAGGGGGGAGGGGGAGCCGCTGATGTTCTAGCTGTCTTTGGAAGGAGGATGGGCCTGACTTATGGGGTGGGGGGCACAAGGACCAAGGCCCCTAGCTCTGGTCACCCTCGGGGAGCTTTCACCCCTTGTCAGTGGAACCTCCTTTTAACTGATGAACAAACTGGGATTTGAAGCCACCTGCCCTGGGGTTATTCACAAAAACATAGAGCCTGCCTCCCCCATCAGTTACAGGAGCCTTAGGTGCTGGGGGGTCAGTCTCTCCTGGTCCTGGAGTGGAAAAGGGTTTGAGGCTGAGAATTATGGGGAAGAAGAGAGCACAGGTGCAGGTGGGGCTAACGGGGCAGAGGGGAGACCCCTAGCATTCGCCAGCACCTTGATCGCCCTCTCAAATGAGACCTGCGCTCCATCTCAGGAGAAGGCGGGTGTGCCCCCGAGTCACCCAGGTGGGACACAGACTGGCAGGTGATCAACGGGCATCAGGGGCTAGGTGGGCAACTGAAGGTAAAGGAGGGGTCTGCAGGTACCAGGTAAGGAGGGTGAGAAAGGAGGGCCGAGACTGGAACTCAGAGAAGAGGTGACCTGCCGCCTACACACCTCATTCACTCATTCAAGAAAGCTTCACTGAGCCTTCTGGAAGCAGGGCCCCCTAATCCCTTTCAGAAAGGTTTTTCAGCTGCCCAGTCCTAACCTTGTAATTCCTGTCCACAGCCCTCCATGACTGATTCCCCCAAATCCAGCTTGTGTCTGTAAGGATTCCAGACACCAGCCCTCCTCGAGGGGTGAGAGGCCAAGGTCAGGGTCAGGTTCTGGCTGAGCAGTTTGGGGGAGCGGGAGGAGGGGAGTCTGGGGTGGGTTGTATCCTCCAACCCATTCCTCCGAGGCTGTGTCTGGCCCAGCCACAGTGACATTCATCCCTCGGTGGGTCTGGTCTCTGTCACAACCCACCGACAACAATGAATGTTGATTGTGACCTTCGCTGTGGCTTAAGGGAGGGGATGTGAAAGCTGGGGGTCGTGATGGGTGGGTGGATGGCAGTTCCAGGCCTCGGGGTCCACTCAACGGTCGATGGTTTGCCTGAGCTGCCCAAACTCACCGACAGGTTGAATGTTCCCCCAAACCCTTGGCAACTCCTTGGGGGGTGGGGAGTGGAGGCTGAGGGGGTCAAGGAACCGGGTTAGGGTAAGGGAGGAGAGGGGAAGGGAATGAGAGACTTAGAGAATCTATTAAGTCAGAAAACAGTTAGCAGGAGCCAACTCCCTGCTCCAGGACACGGAAAAAGGAGATAAATCTAAGTAATAACAGCAGATAATTCTGTCACCTTTGCTATGCAAATATAGCAGCTGTGGGCACTGGGCTTCTAACCCATTTAGTCAAAGCATTCTCAAAAGGGCCCTCAAAGGTGCAGATTTCTTCCAATTGTCAGTTTGGGAAACAGGCCAGAGGGCACCCTTAGCAAGAAGCAGGGGAGGGATTTCCAGTGGCCCCAAGAGGTCTGGAGGCCAAGTGGTTCTGGCCCCGAGGGCATGGATGCAACGGAGAGATAAACAAGTCATTTTAATACAATGTAATACCTTCAGTGAGCTTCACCGTGTTCCGGACACAATAGTTTATAATCACAACAACCCACGATGGTGGGGGGGTTGGGTTGTCAGACTGTGCACTTTGCAAATTCGAGCCCCGAGATGGGGCCGCTGCCTAGCCCGCCTGTGGGTCCAACTGCCGGTTCGACAGGGCGAAGCTAGAGGATCGCAGAGGGTCCCGGGCTTCCAAACTTAGGCCCTTGTCGGGATCAGACCCGAGCGCAAGCGCATAACCACGCAAGGGTTGCCCCGTTAATGCCCTTCCCCATTTCTTCACCCTCAAACCCGGTCCCCAGTCCCTCCCTCCAGGGGCCTCTGTAGAGTTAGCCGCCCACCCCCTCGGGTGCCCCCACGCGCAGTCTCAGGGGAGGCTGCTCCCCACCTCCCTGGGTCTGGGAGGTCTGGGACCCACCCCCTCGCCAGAGAACGGCCTGGACTTCAAATTTGCAGTCCCCTTCCATTTCACTGAGGGCAATATCGAGCCCCAAAGGATGAACCGCTTGTCGTAACACTTAAGGCAAACCAGAACCCCCAGGTGTGCTGAGCTTGAGTGAACCCAAAAATGACCTTCCGCGGAGGCGGCCAGAGGCGGCGCGGCGTTCGGAGCCCCACCCTCGAGATTCCCACCTAGAGCCAGCCTCCAGAGACCTGCCCCTCACAAGCCACCGACTCCAGTCTCACCCCCAAGGCCCGCCCCCTCGGAGCCCATCCACAAATCGCACATCCCTAGGACCCTCCCTCTAGAGCCCGCCCAGATAGACTCCCATGTAGCCCGCCCCCAAAATTCATCTCCATAAAACACGCCTCCTTAGCCGGTCCTCCAAGAGCCCACCCAGCTCCTCTAAGGCCCGCCCCGGGGCCTCGCCCTCTGATCCCACCTCCGCTGGCCTCCCATCTACAGCTGTCTCCGGGAGCCCCCGCCCTCTAGGGCCTCTCAAATCCTCCTGCCCACACCGCCAGAGATCGCGTCCCTACGCGTCCCCAAGGTCGTTCCCAGGGATCTCAACCCCGCGAAGGTCCGCCGGGGACCCCCCTCGGAGCCCGACTCCCGTAAGACCCGCCCCCCACCTGGATCACGTTCCCCAGAGCCCGCCCCCTCGCCCACCCGGGGCCAGTCCGGTTCCCACCCGTCTGGAGCTTCGCGCGAAGCCTCCTCTCCCAAGGACCATCCACCCGCCCTGCAGAGCCCTCCCCCATTCAGGCACAGGGTATTCAGGCCTTTCTTAGGACGCTGTGTTGGGAGAGGCAATCACCTGCAGGGAGGACAGTTGTCCTAACAAGCAGAATGCTGGGAAAGGAGGATAGGTTAGGAGGCCAGGGTAATAACAACAATGACAGTAATTCTAATAATGATGCTTTACATAATCACCGTGTTATTAGGATACAATGAGGGAGGTGAGGCTTTATCAGCCAGAAAGGTGAGGTTCTGAGTTTGGACCAGAACTCTCTCGGCCGTTCTTAACGACCAAGAAGTTAGAATGCCAGGTCATGGAGAGGCACCGTGGCCACAGTGCGCTGGGGGTGGGAGAGGGGGCCTCCCGGGACCCCACTGCTCCTTTCCATGAGGGCTTTGACTTTGACCTACTTCAGGTAGGTCCTAGTAACGGGTCTCCCCAACTCAGGAGGGCAGGGCTGGGGCCAGAGGATGGGCCTTGGGATCAAAGAGAGGTGCCCCAGCCCCCCAGCCCCCCCCTATGGGGGAGGGGCTGTCAGGACATAACCTGGGGTCTGACCGTCTCCCTCTGTCTGCCTTGGTGGGTATAGGCTTCCCACCCTTGCTGTCTGTCTGGGTCCTCCTGTCTGGGTCTGACTGTGCCCCTCGCAGGCTGGTATCAGTCTGGGTCCCCAGCCCTGCTGTGTGCGCCCATCCCTGGCTGTCTGGGGTCACCTGTGCCTGGCCCTTGCCACCTGATCTCCCCTATGTCCGTCCACCTGTCCCCTCCACGTCTGGAGCTGCCCTTTGGTGAAAGGCGGCCTTAGGTCTGTCTCCTTCTCTCTGTCTGCACCTGGGGCCCTTCAGCAGGCGGCTGAGTGTTCCTCCCGCCAAGTGTCCTGAGGCCTTCTCAGGGCTGAAGGGGCCTCCAGTCTGACTTTGAAGCCCAGCAGGGTGGGAGGCAGGGAGCCGTCTCCTCCCACCCCCAACCCAGGGGCCCTGCCTCTTTCTCCTCCTTACCCCTGGCACCTCACACCGCAGCTGGGAGGGCCTGTCTGGGCTGGGAATGACTGGCTCGGGGGCAGCCTTTCAGCAGGCAGGCTGACCCAGAGCCTGTCCCCACCCCAACCCTCATCCTAAGCTCAGGAAGGCAGAGCAGCTGGCATGGGGCCTGGGGGTCAGGGGTCAGGGTTCAGAGGTGAGAGGTCCCAGTGGAGCCAGATGGGCAGGCAATAGGTGGAGGCAGCTCTGCTGTCAAGTTGAAGAACAAGGTGCTGGTGTGGAGGTGGGAGCGGGGAGGAGCACAAGGTTGGAGATGCAGGGTTTCCAGGGGTATCTAGTGGCTTGTGTGCCCCTCCTGTGTCCCAGTGCGCTTATGTCCCTGTGTCTGTGCCCCTGTGTGTGTGTGCACAGGACCTGGGGGCGGGGAACACGCGGAGGAGGAGGTGCGCAGAGCCTGGCAGACAAAGAGCCCATTATGGAATGTGCAGTGGCAGTGTACACAGGAGTCCCCATGTGGGGTCCCGTTGATGGCCCAGGCTGTCTAGACTGGCAGGCAGGGGGCCCCTCATTTCCACGATACCTACACGGCCTCTCAGGTTGCCACCCCGCCCTCCCCAGGCTTCCTCTCCACTTGCTGGCTGCTCAGGCGTTTGACTCCACGTCCTCAGACAAGGGGCTTGTCTGTCCTGCTCAGGACCCTGAGGGCAGCCAGTTCAGCCAGGAACCTGAGTTTCCTTCTCAAGCCCACCAGATGTGGGGCCAGGGCTAGGGGAGGCGAGAAGCCTCCCTGGAGTTGGGGTTGGGGGCCGTGGAGGGGCCTGGGACAGGCTAATGAGAAATTCAGACACTTCTACCAAGGCTTGTAGTGCAGAGTGACCCTGGGTCTGGGTCAGGATGGGCCCCATCTGCAAAAATGTAGGCAGCAACTGACTATAGGCCTGTGACTTGGGGGCTGTGATGGGCTCGAGGGTCCAAAAGCTACTTCGGTGGGCTACTTAGGGGGTCTGTGGATGTCCGTTAGTTCAGGTAGGCATGTGCCATAACGGGTGGCTGGTGTCTCTATGCCAGTTGTGTGTGTTGGCACTCCCACGGGCTTCTGTTTGTGTGTGGATGGCAGTGTGATTGTGGGTAATTGCAGGTCGATGTGTGAGCTGGTGTACATGGGTGTCTAGTGTCTGTCAATGTCATTGTAGGTTACTATGGTCTGTGTCATCCGATGATGGTGCCCCCCTGACCCCTCCGCACTAAAAATTCAGCTCCAGGAGGATAGGGATCTTCCTCTTATAACCCCAGTAGAGAACAATCCCTGGTACCTAACAGATGCTCAATAAACAAGTGCTGGATTTGTGGGCATTCAGGTGACTGTGGATTTCTCCATGTCTCTATGTCCTTTTCCTGTATGTCATTTTCACTGCAAATGTGTTACTGTGTCTGTGGGTCAGTGTGTTTTTTTTTTTGGCTGCGCTGGATCTTAGTTGTGACGTGGGATTTTCAGTCTTTGTCAGCGTGTGGGATCTATTTCCATGACCTGGGATTGAACCCAGGTCCCCCTGCATTGGGAGCATGGATTCTTAGCTGCAGGAGCACCAGGGAAGTCCCACGGGTGTCTAAGGGTGGGTGACTATGGGTGTAGGTACTATTGGACTGTTCACATGTGTCTGTGGGTGACAGTGTTACAATGGTTGTCTAGGAGAGTCAGTTTAACTGTATGTGTGTAGATTAAGATTACTGTAACCTGATGTCAAAATGTCCATCATCTGTGCAGGCCTTTACCATCTGTGTGTGTGTGTGTGTGTCAGTTTGCCTGGGTGACTGGGTGTTCTTGCCTGGGCAGGCACACAGAGATCTATGTGTGCATGTCCAAGTACTTGAGAATAATGGTGTCCACCTGTCCCTGTGTTGGGGCTTCGGTTGTCAGATTACTCTGATGACAGCCTGTGGGTGCCCATGGGACAGTGAGCATAGGAGTGTCTGTGTGTGCAATAGAAAGCTGTGTGTGTGTGTCAGTGTTATGTGCAAGGATATGTCTACCACGGTCGGTGGCAGCTTCGTTTCTCTGTGGCAACGTTTTCCCAGGTGTTCCTGTCACTGTGGGTGATGTGTGCCCACGTGGCAGTGTTATGATGGGTGACTGTGTGTGTACATCAGCGTTCTGGCAGGTGATGTAACAATGGGGATGATTTATGCAGGAGTATAGGGTGTAGATTTGGGGTCTTCATCTAATTGTGACTCTGTGAGTGTATCTGTGAGCAGTCCAGGGAGGTGGAGAATCGGTGGGAAAGGAGATGGAACTGAAATGTAGTGGGATGCGGGATACATCTCAGATGCCATCAGCCAATGAGGGGTCTTCTCCGTCCCCTCCCCCCGCCCCCAATGCATGTCCTCCAGGGCGAGGTCCCTGTGAAAGGCGCCTTGTCGCTTTAAAAGGGTTCCCCAGCAGTGGGATTCCCGGCCAATTTTTTCCTTTTTACGGCCACTTTTTGAGGGCGTGTTCCTGTTAGCAAACCTCGGCCCCGGTAAATACTCTGCAGCCGGCGTTAATGACAAGCGGGGGCAGCGGCGGGGGGTGGCTGCGGAGGGCCCCGGGGCCCCGGCAGGCGGCGCCGCTGTCGCCCCTGGCCCGCCGCCGCAGCCAGGCCCGAGCGGGAAGCCCCCGCCGGGATCCGTCTCCGCAGGGCCCGCACAGGCCTGCATGCCCATGAACTTGGCCGGGAGCGCCTTCTCGAACGCGCGCACCGGCTCGGAGCCTCTCCGGGTCCGGGATATCCGAGGCCCCCGCCCACCCTGCTCCCCCAAGAACAAAGCTGGCCGCCGCCCGGCCCCAGGGCCTCCTCCGGTCAGGTGTCAGGAGGCCCGGCACCCATGCCCCTCCGACCCTCAGC